>CM067168.1:79601413-79651413 GCA_034093135.1 Erigeron breviscapus
CAAAGTCTGAATCAGAATATCCTACCACTTCTAAGTTGTCACTTCTTCTGTATGTCAGTTTGTAATCTTTGGTCCCTTGCAGATATCGTAGAACCTTTTTAGCCGCTTGCCAGTGAGCTAATCCAGGATTAGATAAGTAACGGCCAAGCATTCCGGCAATATAAGCGATATCTGGTCGCGTACAGACCTGAGCGTACATTATGCTCCCAACTACTGACGAGTAAGGTATCATCCTCATCTGCTCCTTTTCAACCTCAGTGCTCGGAGTTTGGAAAGATCCAAATATATCTCCCTTTACTACCGGAGCTACAGTAGGAGTGCAGTTCTGCATGTTATAGCGTTCTAATATGCGTTCAATATAGCCCTTTTGTGAGAGACCAAGAACACCATTACGCCTATCTCGATGTATTTCGATACCTAAGACATAAGAGGCATCACCGAGATCTTTCATGTCGAATGTTTGCGAAAGCATTCGCTTCAACTCATGCAATAAATCCAAGTTGTTACTTGCTAGTAGAATGTCATCTACGTACAAAACAAGGATTGCAAAATTACTCCCACTGATCTTGAGATAGGTGCATTGATCCACTTGATTTTTTTTTTATTTATTAATAATAATAATGACCAATAAGTACAATATGCTATTACATTAAGTCTTTTATAAGCCCCATCTTCGAGACATGTCCTACGAAGACTTTAGGAGGAAGACCTTTGGTCATGGGATCCGCTAGCATGTCATTTGTACTTATGTACTCAATACAAAGAACATTTTCCTCAACCCGTTCTCGTACGAACAGATACTTTGTATCGAGGTACAGCCCAGCTCCAGTTGAACTGTTACTGTTCGAGAAAGTTACGGCAGCTGAGTTATCACAGTAAAGCTTCAATGGTCTTGAAATGGAGTTGACGATTTTGAGTCCACTAATGAGGTTCCTTAACAACATACCATGGCAAGTTGCATTGTACACTGCAATATATTCAGCCATCATTGTGGATGTTGCGGTCAGTTTCTGTTTATGACTCCGCCAAGATATGGGTCCGCCAGCTAACATGAAAATATATCCAGAAGTGGATTTCTTATCTTCTTTGCTTTTAGCAAAGTCTGAATCAGAATATCCTACCACTTCTAAGTTGTCACTTCTTCTGTATGTCAGTTTGTAATCTTTGGTCCCTTGCAGATATCGTAGAACCTTTTTAGCCGCTTGCCAGTGAGCTAATCCAGGATTAGATAAGTAACGGCCAAGCATTCCGGCAATATAAGCGATATCTGGTCGCGTACAGACCTGAGCATACATTATGCTCCCAACTACTGACGAGTAAGGTATCATCCTCATCTGCTCCTTTTCAACCTCAGTGCTCGGAGTTTGGAAAGATCCAAATATATCTCCCTTTACTACCGGAGCTACAGTAGGAGTGCAGTTCTGCATGTTATAGCGTTCTAATATGCGTTCAATATAGCCCTTTTGTGAGAGACCAAGAACACCATTACGCCTATCTCGATGTATTTCGATACCTAAGACATAAGAGGCATCACCGAGATCTTTCATGTCGAATGTTTGCGAAAGCATTCGCTTCAACTCATGCAATAAATCCAAGTTGTTACTTGCTAGTAGAATGTCATCTACGTACAAAACAAGGATTGCAAAATTGCTCCCACTGATCTCTGAATTCTCGAGGAATGTGGCATGCATTGTATCCATGATTCTCGTAGTATGGGAAGGACAGTAAAACCGATAACCTTTGGAGTTATCAGGATAACCAATAAAGAAACAAGTAATGGTTTTGGAATCCAGTTTCTTTAAATTAGGGTTATAGAATTTTGCTTCAGCGGGACAGCCCCATACTTTCATATATTTTAAGCTCGGTTTCCGACCTGTCCAGATCTCATGAGGAGTTTTAGGGACAGATTTTGAGGGAACCCTATTGAGTATATGAACGGCTGTTTTTAATGCCTCTGTCCAAAGGAATGTAGGGAGGTTAGTGTTAGCAAGCATACTTCTCACCATGTCCATTAAAGTTCGGTTTCTCCTTTCAGCAACACCATTTTGTTGCGGAGTACCAGGCATGGTGTATTGGTTAATTATGCCCTGTTCCTTACAAAAGTTATGGAAAGGACCAGGAGCTTGACCAATATCCGTATGTTTACCGTAATACTCACCTCCTCTATCTGATCGAACCACTTTTATTTTTCGACTTAATTGATTTTCAACCATTGTTTTAAAGTCAATAAAAGTTTGTAATGATTCAGATTTATCTTTGATCAGATACAGGTGCATATAACGTGAATAATCATCAATAAATGTAATAAATGATGTATGTCCAGTTATTGATGCGGGATAGGGTCCACTGATATCAGTGTGAATTATTTCCAACAAGTTGGAACTTCTGATGGACCCTTTCTTATTCCCTTTAGCCATTTTGCCTTTAAGGCACTTAATACATGTTTCAAAATCACTGAAATCAAGAGATGGTAAGATTCCATCTTTAACGAGACGTGTCATGCGATCTCGAGAGATGTGGCCAAGACGTTTATGCCACAACATGGAGGAATTCTCTGATTGTTTAGGTGATTTTGTCTTTGTTTTAGTTACGTCATCAATATTAAGTGACAACAAAGATTGTGAGAAATTATTATCCAGTTCTAATTTATACAGTAATCCATCCAAGAAACCACGACCAAGTAGTTGGTTATTAAAAGTAATGGCAATCTTGCCGCAACCATGAGTTATTACATAACCTTCAAGGTCTAGTCTAGAAATAGATACAAGGTTCCGAGTTATCCTTGGAACATATAAGGTATCTTCTAGTCTAATACACTTTCCGGTACTCATATGTAAATTATAAGTCCCCATGGCTTCGACTTCTAATAGATCACCGCTTCCAACTCTAAGTTTTCTTTGGCCCTTTGGTAGCTTCTGGATTGTATGGAATCCCTGCATTGAGTTGGTTACATGAACCATAGAACCAGAATCACCCCACCATGTATTAATTGGAACATCAGTAGTAAAGGAATCAAATATTACATATAATACGTTACCTTTCTTAGCCAGCCATTCCTTGAATTTAGGGCAATCCTTTTGACTGTGGTCTTTGCCACGGCAAAATTTACAGTTCTTGCCAGTGAAGGAGTTAGAGCTAGAGGCAACAGCACCCGGATTAGCCTTTTGGACCTTATAATTATTATTCTTTTTACCATGATTTGTCTTCCTTTTATGGGAGTTAGTGGTGGTGGTAAGGTGAACAGATTCAGGTTGTCGCAGCTTCAGGCGATCCTCCTCTTGTACGCACATGGCGATAAGTTCACCCATTGACCATTTATCTTTCATGGCGTTATAATTCACCTTGAAAGGGTCAAATCGTTCGGGTAAGGAGGTCATAATGAAGTGGACAAGGAAGTTGTCAGAAACTTCCATTTCAAGACTCTTGAGTTTATGAGCCATATCCTGCATTTTCATGATATGTTCACGAACACCACTAGTCCCCTCATACTTAAGAGTCAGCATTTGAAGCATTAGGGAACTTGCATGAGCCTTAGACGATCCCTTAAATTGATCCTCAACAGATTTGAGGTAAGTCTTGACATTGTCAGAGTGTGGGATCGCACCTCGGATACTGACACTAATAGAGTTCTTGATCATCATTAATGCTAAGCGATTTGATTTCTCCCACTTTTCAAATTCTGCCTTTTGAGTAGCTGTGGAAGCTTCAGTAATGGCAGCGGGTTCATCAAATCGAAGTGCATAATCAAGGTCATATAAGCCCAGACCTAGCAGCAGTTGCTCCTTCCAGGAAGTGAAGTTCGCACCAGTAAGTGGCTCAACGCCAAAGTTCGGTACTATAGTGGAAATAAGGAGGATATATTTAGGATACTAATTATAGAAGATTATTATCGTGACAGTGTTAGCTATATAAGGCGGAGTAAATAATGTCTCTAAAGTAATGGAACTAAAGTAATGCCTAAAATAAGTAGGCTTGAAGTAATGTTCCTTAAAGTAATGAGACTAAGACCATTATTGTTACGAAGCTAGTGATAGGTAAGCCTATTGTAAACACCAAAACAATGGGCTAAAATAAGGCTCAACTTGGATGTTACATCACCTTTGGGCAGAAGTAATATCCAAATAAAAAAAAAAAAAAAAAAAAAAAAAAAAAAAAAAAAAAAAAAAAAAAAAAAAAAAAAAAAAAAAAAAAAAAAAAAAAAAAAAAAAAAAAAAAAAAAAAAAAAAAAAAAAAAAAAAAAAAAAAAAAAAAAAAAAAAAAAAAAAAAAAAAAAAAAAAAAAAAAAAAAAAAAAAAAAAAAAAAAAAAAAAAAAAAAAAAAAAAAAAAAAAAAAAAAAAAAAAAAAAAAAAAAAAAAAAAAAAAAAAAAAAAAAAAAAAAAAAAAAAAAAAAAAAAAAAAAAAAAAAAAAAAAAAAAAAAAAAAAAAAAAAAAAAAAAAAAAAAAAAAAAAAAAAAAAAAAAAAAAAAAAAAAAAAAAAAAAAAAAAAAAAAAAAAAAAAAAAAAAAAAAAAAAAAAAAAAAAAAAAAAAAAAAAAAAAAAAAAAAAAAAAAAAAAAAAAAAAAAAAAAAAAAAAAAAAAAAAAAAAAAAAAAAAAAAAAAAAAAAAAAAAAAAAAAAAAAAAAAAAAAAAAAAAAAAAAAAAAAAAAAAAAAAAAAAAAAAAAAAAAAAAAAAAAAAAAAAAAAAAAAAAAAAAAAAAAAAAAAAAAAAAAAAAAAAAAAAAAAAAAAAAAAAAAAAAAAAAAAAAAAAAAAAAAAAAAAAAAAAAAAAAAAAAAAAAAAAAAAAAAAAAAAAAAAAAAAAAAAAAAAAAAAAAAAAAAAAAAAAAAAAAAAAAAAAAAAAAAAAAAAAAAAAAAAAAAAAAAAAAAAAAAAAAAAAAAAAAAAAAAAAAAAAAAAAAAAAAAAAAAAAAAAAAAAAAAAAAAAAAAAAAAAAAAAAAAAAAAAAAAAAAAAAAAAAAAAAAAAAAAAAAAAAAAAAAAAAAAAAAAAAAAAAAAAAAAAAAAAAAAAAAAAAAAAAAAAAAAAAAAAAAAAAAAAAAAAAAAAAAAAAAAAAAAAAAAAAAAAAAAAAAAAAAAAAAAAAAAAAAAAAAAAAAAAAAAAAAAAAAAAAAAAAAAAAAAAAAAAAAAAAAAAAAAAAAAAAAAAAAAAAAAAAAAAAAAAAAAAAAAAAAAAAAAAAAAAAAAAAAAAAAAAAAAAAAAAAAAAAAAAAAAAAAAAAAAAAAAAAAAAAAAAAAAAAAAAAAAAAAAAAAAAAAAAAAAAAAAAAAAAAAAAAAAAAAAAAAAAAAAAAAAAAAAAAAAAAAAAAAAAAAAAAAAAAAAAAAAAAAAAAAAAAAAAAAAAAAAAAAAAAAAAAAAAAAAAAAAAAAAAAAAAAAAAAAAAAAAAAAAAAAAAAAAAAAAAAAAAAAAAAAAAAAAAAAAAAAAAAAAAAAAAAAAAAAAAAAAAAAAAAAAAAAAAAAAAAAAAAAAAAAAAAAAAAAAAAAAAAAAAAAAAAAAAAAAAAAAAAAAAAAAAAAAAAAAAAAAAAAAAAAAAAAAAAAAAAAAAAAAAAAAAAAAAAAAAAAAAAAAAAAAAAAAAAAAAAAAAAAAAAAAAAAAAAAAAAAAAAAAAAAAAAAAAAAAAAAAAAAAAAAAAAAAAAAAAAAAAAAAAAAAAAAAAAAAAAAAAAAAAAAAAAAAAAAAAAAAAAAAAAAAAAAAAAAAAAAAAAAAAAAAAAAAAAAAAAAAAAAAAAAAAAAAAAAAAAAAAAAAAAAAAAAAAAAAAAAAAAAAAAAAAAAAAAAAAAAAAAAAAAAAAAAAAAAAAAAAAAAAAAAAAAAAAAAAAAAAAAAAAAAAAAAAAAAAAAAAAAAAAAAAAAAAAAAAAAAAAAAAAAAAAAAAAAAAAAAAAAAAAAAAAAAAAACACATGTGAAAAGGGAGGTTTGGAGTAAACAAAAAAAATTGAAGGCTTTTGCCTTAGAGAAATTGTGAACTTAAAAGTGGGCTGCTGCACTGGTGATGCACTTCATCATCATCAAACAACTCATCACTCTCGGTCAAATACCAGACCGCCGCCGATGATTGATATGATTGATTACCAAGTAAGTTTTTGATCAAATATTATGATTAAAACAATTATTTCAATTATTTCCAAATTCATTTATAGAAGTGTAGTTATGTTCCGAACAAAATAATGGAACAAAACTAACAAAAATTTTTACTTTATAAAATCATATTTTCAACATAAAACATGTTTCAAGTATTTACATAAATAAATAATATACGAATCAAGGGGTCGTTAGGAGTCTTTTGCTCTGATACCACATGTTGGAATAAATTATATGATTCGTATATATAAATGAGTAAATAATGAAAATATGATTAGAGATTACATACCCGATGATCCAGTGGATGAATTGAACAGATTAGCCATTAGGATTGTCGGGTTCCCAAATTAAGATGATTGTATTATAATGGGATTGAAGGATTCACTGATGTGTTTTTGTTATATCCTTTTGATGAGAGAATGCACATATATATAATAGGTGTGTAGCGCAGTGGAAGCGTGATACACTATCTGTAATCATTCTACACTATCTGTAATTCTCTTACGTCAGAGAATTACAATTAATGTATATTGTAAATGTATCACTCTACACTATTTGTAATACTCTTACGTCAGTCGACGTTCCAGTAAATAATGGAACCGGAGTATTTACACATTTAATCCTGGTGTTTAATATATGTGCTTTATTAGTCTCTCAAGTTCCAATCACCTAGTGGGAAACCCTATACTACGTCTATAATAGTAAATACGCCCATCGTATATTTACTAGACATAGGGATTTTAGTTATCGTCAATTATCATATCATGTAGGATAAATGATCTGTGACGGTCACATTTAATGTGGTTCCAACAGGAGGATGACAGTGAAATTGAAAAAGGAAATGATGAAGCTTAGAGTGTCAACAACATCTGAGCTGCAGAACTAAACATGATTGTTCTGGGCAAGAATCTACCTAAGATAATCAAGCTATAAAATATAAGCTAGAAATAAGAGATTGATATCTGCTAAATTTTTGAAAATAAGTTGGTGGTGACTAAATGGATTGAAATTTGCCAAATTTTGAGGATTTAAGTAAGTTGTTGCAAAAAAAAAAAAAAAAAAAAAAAAAAAAAAAAAAAAAAAAAAAAAAAAAAAAAAAAAAAAAAAACAAAAAAAAAAAAAAAAAAAAAAAAAAAAAAAAAAAAAAAAAAAAAAAAAAAAAAAAAAAAAAAAAAAAAAAAAAAAAAAAAAAAAAAAAAAAAAAAAAAAAAAAAAAAAAAAAAAAAAAAAAAAAAAAAAAAAAAAAAAAAAAAAAAAAAAAAAAAAAAAAAAAAAAAAAAAAAAAAAAAAAAAAAAAAAAAAAAAAAAAAAAAAAAAAAAAAAAAAAAAAAAAAAAAAAAAAAAAAAAAAAAAAAAAAAAAAAAAAAAAAAAAAAAAAAAAAAAAAAAAAAAAAAAAAAAAAAAAAAAAAAAAAAAAAAAAAAAAAAAAAAAAAAAAAAAAAAAAAAAAAAAAAAAAAAAAAAAAAAAAAAAAAAAAAAAAAAAAAAAAAAAAAAAAAAAAAAAAAAAAAAAAAAAAAAAAAAAAAAAAAAAAAAAAAAAAAAAAAAAAAAAAAAAAAAAAAAAAAAAAAAAAAAAAAAAAAAAAAAAAAAAAAAAAAAAAAAAAAAAAAAAAAAAAAAAAAAAAAAAAAAAAAAAAAAAAAAAAAAAAAAAAAAAAAAAAAAAAAAAAAAAAAAAAAAAAAAAAAAAAAAAAAAAAAAAAAAAAAAAAAAAAAAAAAAAAAAAAAAAAAAAAAAAAAAAAAAAAAAAAAAAAAAAAAAAAAAAAAAAAAAAAAAAAAAAAAAAAAAAAAAAAAAAAAAAAAAAAAAAAAAAAAAATTGAAGGCTTTTGCCTTAGAGAAATTGTGAACTTAAAAGTGGGCTGCTGCACTGGTGATGCACTTCATCATCATCAAACAACTCATCACTCTCGGTCAAATACCAGACCGCCGCCGATGATTGATATGATTGATTACCAAGTAAGTTTTTGATCAAATATTATGATTAAAACAATTATTTCAATTATTTCCAAATTCATTTACAGAAGTGTAGTTATGTTCCGAACAAAATAATGGAACAAAACTAACAAAAATTTTTACTTTATAAAATCATATTTTCAACATAAAACATGTTTCAAGTATTTACATAAATAAATAATATACGAATCAAGGGGTCGTTAGGAGTCTTTTGCTCTGATACCACATGTTGGAATAAATTATATGATTCGTATATATAAATGAGTAAATAATGAAAATATGATTAGAGATTACATACCCGATGATTGATGGATTACCAAGTAAGTTTTCTTTTCGATCAAATATTATGATTAAAAGAGTTATTTCAATCATTTCCAAATTCATTTACAGAAGTGTAGTTATGTTCCGAACAAAATAATGGAACAAAACTAACAAAAATTTTTACTTTATAAAATCATATTTTCAACATAAAACATGTTTCAAGTATTTACATAAATAAATAATATACGAATCAAGGGGTCGTTAGGAGTCTTTTGCTCTGATACCACATGTTGGAATAAATTATATGATTCGTATATATAAATGAGTAAATAATGAAAATATGATTAGAGATTACATACCCGATGATCCAGTGGATGAATTGAACAGATTAGCCATTAGGATTGTCGGGTTCCCAAATTAAGATGATTGTATTATAATGGGATTGAAGGATTCACTGATGTGTTTTTGTTATATCCTTTTGATGAGAGAATGCACATATATATAATAGGTGTGTATCGCAGTATGCGTGATATACGTGTGAGTCTTTTCAATAATAGCAGCGGCCGACGATCCGGTAAATATGACAACGGTGCTGACTTCAACGATGGTAGGTATGTGTTGACATATGTGTTAATGCAGCTGTATTTCTTATGTCTGCATTTACACATGTACTTACATACACTATATTTTTAGAGTATTTATACACACATTTAATGTATTTACACATTTAATCCTGGTGTTTAATATATGTGCTTTATTAGTCTCTCAAGTTCCAATCACCTAGTGGGAAACCCTATAATATGTCTATAATAGTAAAGGCAATTATCTCATCCATACAAAATTCACATGTTATGGGATTTAAACTCGCAGCTTATAGGTTGATGGGTCATCAGTCATACCAATATATCTGCTGATTCGGCCCTGATTTGGTCACTTCCATTTGACAATTTTTACATCTAATCTTGCAAAGATAGCAGTATGCACTAATAGTGTACGTATATACTTCGAGCATTATACAATTATACTATATTTCATACATAAAGTTCGTATCGCTGTAATCCCATCATCACACAACCAAGGTTATGACTAACTTTATTTTGAAGTCTTGATTGTCATAAGTATTTCAACGATAACAAGCAGCCGATTCTTGCCATTGATGTTTATAGGAATTTCATATCTTCGTGCGATATTAAGATTGATATCTGCTAAATTTTTGAAAATAAGTTGGTGGTGACTAAATGGATTGAAATTTGCCAAATTTTGAGGATTTAAGTAAGTTGTTGCAAAAATGTGTTGGTGGCAAAAGGGAGGTCTAGACTTTTCACATGTCCCAATTCATGCAACTTTCAACAGGGGAGGATAATTTTTACAAGGGAGTAGAGACATTGTAGGGTCTTGTCATTAGTTGATAGTAAGTAGACTTAGTTTGTAAATTATTTTAAATCCCTTTATATTTAAGCGTAAGAATGACTCATTTGTAAGTTAATGAAAATTTTCTAAACAGATGGTCTAAAATGATAATTTTACTACAACAAAACATGTGTTGTAGTAGCAAATGAACTTGCAAAGATGCTATGTGATGTCAGTTAGATATTGCATCTGATATACATATGAAAAGTCATCTAATTATTTAAGAAACACAATGATATATATAACTATATATATAGGTCCCAGGTAATCACATATAATAAAGGTTAGATGATATATATAATAATAATAATAAAATATCATGACTTTTGCTTTTCATGAAATGAATATGAAATTCTTACAGCATGAATTTGCTTGATTGTGACTTTGTATGTAGTCATGATATATTATAATATATATATATAGCATGCTTTTCAATGAGTGTAACAAAATTGTCGGCTACATGGATTCTATATATATATATATATATATATATATATATATATATATATATATATATATATATATATATATATATATATATATATATATATATATATATATATATATATATATATATATATATATATATATATATATATATATATATATATATATATATATATATATATATATATATATATATATATATATATATATATATATATATATATATATATATATATATATATATATATATATATATATATATATATATATATATATATATATATATATATATATATATATATATATATATATATATATATATATATATATATATATATATATATATATATATATATATATATATATATATATATATATATATATATATATATATATATATATATATATATATATATATATATATATATATATATATATATATATATATATATATATATATATATATATATATATATATATATATATATATATATATATATATATATATATATATATATATATATATATATATATATATATATATATATATATATATATATATATATATATATATATATATATATATATATATATATATATATATATATATATATATATATATATATATATATATATATATATATATATATATATATATATATATATATATATATATATATATATATATATATATATATATATATATATATATATATATATATATATATATATATATATATATATATATATATATATATATATATATATATATATATATATATATATATATATATATATATATATATATATATATATATATATATACATGCATAGTATATATATGAATATATATATATATATATATATTGTTGTTATTGTATGTAGTCATGATATATTATAATATATATATATAGCATGCTTTTCAATGAGTGTAACAAAATTGTCGGCTACATGGATTCTTATTTTCCAACTCCGACAATGGAGACTAAACAAAAGTTGAGTAATTTGTTTCTTTTCTAAATTTGATAGCAAATTTCATTTGTCTACACATATTAAGATATATTCATTTGCATATTTAAAACGCATGTCATTTAAGAGTTTAAACAAAGTGTAAATTGACATCAATTATTAAACATTTACGGATCAAATAAATACTGCTTTTGGGTCCGGGATGTCATTCACTTAATGGGTGTACACTCCGTACCTCCAAACCCATTTCCAAGTGACATAACCATATCCCTCAATTACACTAAATTACTAACAATCCTCTCCAATTTAGTGTAATTCCTATACATGAGAAAATAACCAGAACAAAACTTATGCGTAAATGAAAATGTCCTGAGGATTGAATTTTCACTTTAGTATATTACACATTCCAAATATTCGAGAATCGGGGTGTTCTAAGAATTGAACCCTTCAACCCATTTGAATACCTGAAAATAATATACACATAAGCTTTCAAATACTTTAAAGCTATCCTGACGCTATACAAGCCATGCGTCCATATCCATTCATGAATGTATCCAAAGCTAAAAGTCCAAAGCTTACATGAAGAGGCAAAACTTCACATTCATATAGGTAGTTCTACTTTATTCATACACCTGCTATTGCACTTTTTCAAAGGAACTATTAAGAAGTTATACTTCAACCTAACCATCTGCAGGTCTGAGCACATACCTTGGGATGATATGAAGAAACATGTGCTCCAATTTCTAAGTATAAGCTTTCCACATTGAATTCAACTTCTGATTAATATCAAAAGGGAATTGGGTATCTTACAATTAGAAATTTAGGTGGACTTTAAACCCATCCCTTCAGCAGACTTATTAACCAAGTCTCTAGCCAATCCCTTCGTCAAGTGATCAGCTAAGTTCTGTTGTGATCTTATAAACACTATAGAAATCACCCCATTCATGATAAGTTCACGAATCATGCTATGTCTAACACCTAAGTGTCTAGACTTCCCATTGTACATCTGGCTATAAGCCTTTGCCAATGTAGCAGCACTATCACAATGAATAGAAATGGGTGCTATAGGTTTAGGCCACAATGGAATCTCATAAATCAAGTTTCTTAGCCATTCTGCTTCTTTACCAGCAGCAGCCAGTGCAACAAATTCAGATTCCATTGTTGAGTTGGTAATACAAGTTTGCTTCTTGGAAGCCCATGAGATAGCACCTCCCCCAAGCAAGAATACCCAACCAGATGTAGAAGAATGATCTTCAACATTGGTTATCCAACTCGCATCAGTATACCCTTCTAGAACCGAAGGAAACCCAGTATAAGATAAACTATAATCCATAGTTTTCTTCAAATACTTCAGTACCCGCCTAATTGCTTGCCAGTGATGAGTGCCAGGATTACTAGTATACCTACTCAATTTTCCCACAGCGAATGCAATGTCAGGCCTTGTACAAGTCATGGCATACATCAAGCAGCCAATCACCCTGGAATATTCAAGTTGTGATACAGCTTCACCTTTATTAGGCATTAGCTTCATACTTGGATCCACAGGTGTACTCACCGGAGTACAATCAAAGCAGTTGAATTTCTTTAGAACCTTCTCAATGTAATGAGATTGAGAAATAGAAATTCCATTGCTTTCACGTTTGATCCTTATACCAAGGATAACGTCAGCCTCCCCCATATCTTTCATGGAGAATTTTGATGACAAAAATTCTTTAGTTAAGTCAACCTGATTTTGATCAGTCCCAAAGATCAGCATGTCATCAACATATAGACAAATGATAACTCCTTTACCAGAATCATCAAATTTGCTATATACACATTTGTCAGCTTGGTTTAAATGATAACCATTTGACAAAACCACTTCATCAAACTTTTGATGCCATTGCTTAGGTGCTTGTTTTAATCCATACAAGGATTTCTCAAGTTTGCACACCTTGCTTTCATTACCAGACATGATGAAGCCTTGAGGTTGGTCCATATAAACCTCCTCTTCCAGGTCACCATTCAAGAATGCTGTCTTTACATCCATCTGGTGAATGACCAGATTGTGAATTGCTGACAAAGCAATCAGCAGTCTAATGGTAGAGATACGAGCCACTGGAGCATAAGTATCAAAATAGTCAATTCCAGACTTTTGTCTAAAGCCTTGAATGACCAACCTTGCCTTGAACTTTTCAATAGTTCCATCTACCTTCATCTTCTTTTTGAAGATCCATCTGCAACCCAATGGTTTGCAACCAGGAGGTAGATCAGCCAACACCCAAGTGTTGTTGCCCATGATGGAATCCATCTCATCATTGATTGCATCTTTCCAGAAGGCAGCATCCTGAGACTTCATTGCTTCATCAAATGTTTTAGATCATCCTCAACATTGAAACAATAGGAATATTGGGTTGAAACTTCATCCCTGGAACCTTCAATTAAGTATAATTGAAAATCTGGTCCAAATGATTTAGGTTTCCTTTCTCTTATGCTTTTTCGAAGCTCAAGTGACTGATCATCAGTCTTTTCAGAGACTTCAACATTACAATCCTTATTGGTTCCATTGGAGCTAGGAACCATATCCTTTGGTCTAGGTATAGATGAGAAACGATTCTCATCAAAGATTGCATCCCTTGAATCAATTACGGAATGAACCGCATATGAATCATTAGGTTCGATAACATAGAACCTATAAGCCTTGGAATGTTCAACATATCCAATAAATATGCAATCTATACCTCTTTCACCTAAACTTTTCTTCTTGGGATCAGGCAGTTTTACAACAGCCCTACAACCCCATACCCGAAGATAATTCAAGTTTGGTTTCTTTTTATTCCAAAGTTCATAAGGTGTAATCTTGTTCCTTTTGTTAGGAACTCTATTAAGCAAATAACAAGCTGTAAGCGCAGCTTCCCCCCAAAAACCATTACTTAAACCTGAATAGGATAACATGGAATTAACCATTTCTTTAAGGACCCTGTTCTTTCTTTCTGATATACCATTTTGTTGTGGTGTATATGGAGCTGTAGTCTCATGGATAATCCCAACGGATTGGAAATATGTTTGATCAATATATTCACCTCCCCTATCCGTTCTAAGCCTTTTTATCAAAGTCTTTTGTTGTAATTCTACTTCAGTTTTAAATATTTTAAATTTATCTAATGCTTCATCCTTAGTATGTAATAAATAAACATAACAATATCTAGAAGCATCATCAATAAAAGTCACAAAATATTTATTATTCCCTAAAGTAGGAGTTGCATGCAAATCACATAAATCACTATGTATTAATTCCAAAATTTCAGAATTACGTTTCACATGTTGAAATGGTTTCTTGGTAATCTTTGTCAACATACAAGTTTTACACTTTTCATTGTTCATGTCAAAAGCCGGTATTAATCCATCTTTAGACATATCTTGCATTCTTTTAAAGTGTACATGTCCTAGTCTAGCATGCCAAAGAGTAGAATCATTTATGCTAGAAGTTGACATAAAAGCAGAGTTGACATTTTCGTGATTAATGTTAAGCCTAAACATTCCATTGCATAAATACCCAAAACCAACAAACAAGCCATGTTTTGACAAAACAAACTTATCAGATTCAATAACTTGTTTATAACCACAATTATTTAAAATACTACTAGAAACCAAGTTTTTACGAATTTGTGGTACATGCAAAACATTAAATAAAGAAACAACTTTTCCAGAACTAAAAATCAAATCCACACTTCCACGTCCTAGAACTGGGGCTGTTGACTCATTTCCCATATGAAGAACAGATCCTTCAGTCACCGACTCGTAAGTCTTGAACCAACATCTATTCTTGCACACATGGGTATTAGCACCCGAGTCAACCCACCACGCAACATCATCATCCTGCACAAAATAAGCCTCAGTTATATATGAAACATAATAATTCTCAAATGAATCATTATATATATACCGACCTTTCGAGTTTTGGTTGTTAAAACCATTTCCCGAACCGCTTGTGCCGGATCCATTGGTATTTTTATTACCAATATTAACTCTGCAATCCCGTTTCAAGTGTCCAGATTTGCCACACTTCCAACAAGCCAATTTAGTCTTTTTATTGGGACCAGCTTTGTTAGTTTCTTGATGTTTACGTTTCCCCTTCTTGCCATTATATCTGGTGGACTTTTTATGTTCCACCATATTGACCGAAGACGTACCAGCAACATTGTTGCTATTTGGCTTGTCAATATCATGCGCCCTGAGGGATTCCTCACTACGCAAATGACTGCCCAACTCAACAAGAGTTAACTCCTCCTTTTTGTGTTTCAAAGAATGTTTAAATTCTTTCCACGACAGAGGGAGTTTATCAATGATACTAGAGACTTGAATAGTCTCATCCATATTCATTTTATGTTGTGTGAATTGACCAAGTATGCGAATGAGCTCATTGTATTGTTCCATGACTGGTCTAGAATCGACCATCTTGTAATTATTAAAATTACTCACAAGGAACGTTTTACTAGAGGCATCCTCAGTCATATACTTGGTCTCTAAAGAGTCCCATAGTCCTTTAGCAAAAGCATGGTTTTGGTAAATATCAAAAAGAGCATTAGACATACCATTGAGGATTAATCCTCGAGCAATGTAGTCATCATTCTCCCATTTGCTCCTTTTCTGAATTTGATCAACAGTAGCATCATCGCCATCTTCTGGACAAGGAGTGCTCAGCACATAAACCACGTTCATGGTGGTGAGGAAAAAATGCATTTTCTTCTGCCATCTACGAAAATCCATTCCTTCAAACTTATCGAGCTTGGAGAAATTCGCCGTCATGTGCTTCATCGTAGAAGCCATTGATTTCACAGAATTGTTGTTTTCGATTGTTGGAGGAAATATTCCTGAAATAAAAGGGTTAGAAATCAATTGGACCGGATATCTCTTTGTATCGTGATATCACTTTCCGAAAACAACAATTCGACCCTATCTGCCTGGGTTACACGAATTTTGTTTTGGGATAATACAAAGAGTAATGTTCAAGATTTTGGCAGAAATCAAGAACCCGTTCGCTAGAGAGCACTTAGTGTTTTGACTATCTTCTCATGTATCTATTCTCTATATTCTAGAGACACCCGAACATATGCACATCAAACATACTAGTTGATCATTGCATATAAGCATAAAACATAAGCAGCATAAGAAAACTGCTCACGCCTTTGTCTTCCTTGAAAACTCTCGTGTTTTTAAGTAACAAAACTCTCCTTATTACCATGCATGAGTATAACTATATATATAGGTCCCAGGTAATCACATATAATAAAGGTTAGATGATATATATAATAATAATAATAAAATATCATGACTTTTGCTTTTCATGAAATGAATATGAAATTCTTACAGCATGAATTTGCTTGATTGTGACTTTGTATGTAGTCATGATATATTATAATATATATATATATAGCATGCTTTTCAATGAGTGTAACAAAATTGTCGGCTACATGGATTCTTATTTTCCAACTCCGACAATGGAGACTAAACAAAAGTTGAGTAATTTGTTTCTTTTCTAAATTTGATAGCAAATTTCATTTGTCTACACATATTAAGATATATTCATTTGCATATTTAAAACGCATGTCATTTAAGAGTTTAAACAAAGTGTAAATTGACATCAATTATTAAACATTTACGGATCAAATAAATACTGCTTTTGGGTCCGGGATGTCATTCACTTAATGGGTGTACACTCCGTACCTCCAAACCCATTTCCAAGTGACATAACCATATCCCTCAATTACACTAAATTACTAACAATCCTCTCCAATTTAGTGTAATTCCTATACATGAGAAAATAACCAGAACAAAACTTATGCGTAAATGAAAATGTCCTGAGGATTGAATTTTCACTTTAGTATATTACACATTCCAAATATTCGAGAATCGGGGTGTTCTAAGAATTGAACCCTTCAACCCATTTGAATACCTGAAAATAATATACACATAAGCTTTCAAATACTTTAAAGCTATCCTGACGCTATACAAGCCATGCGTCCATATCCATTCATGAATGTATCCAAAGCTAAAAGTCCAAAGCTTACATGAAGAGGCAAAACTTCACATTCATATAGGTAGTTCTACTTTATTCATACACCTGCTATTGCACTTTTTCAAAGGAACTATTAAGAAGTTATACTTCAACCTAACCATCTGCAGGTCTGAGCACATACCTTGGGATGATATGAAGAAACATGTGCTCCAATTTCTAAGTATAAGCTTTCCACATTGAATTCAACTTCTGATTAATATCAAAAGGGAATTGGGTATCTTACAATTAGAAATTTAGGTGGACTTTAAACCCATCCCTTCAGCAGACTTATTAACCAAGTCTCTAGCCAATCCCTTCGTCAAGTGATCAGCTAAGTTCTTATAAACACTATAGAAATCACCCCATTCATGATAAGTTCACGAATCATGCTATGTCTAACACCTAAGTGTCTAGACTTCCCATTGTACATCTGGCTATAAGCCTTTGCCAATGTAGCAGCACTATCACAATGAATAGAAATGGGTGCTATAGGTTTAGGCCACAATGGAATCTCATAAATCAAGTTTCTTAGCCATTCTGCTTCTTTACCAGCAGCAGCCAGTGCAACAAATTCAGATTCCATTGTTGAGTTGGTAATACAAGTTTGCTTCTTGGAAGCCCATGAGATAGCACCTCCCCCAAGCAAGAATACCCAACCAGATGTAGAAGAATGATCTTCAACATTGGTTATCCAACTCGCATCAGTATACCCTTCTAGAACCGAAGGAAACCCAGTATAAGATAAACTATAATCCATAGTTTTCTTCAAATACTTCAGTACCCGCCTAATTGCTTGCCAGTGATGAGTGCCAGGATTACTAGTATACCTACTCAATTTTCCCACAGCGAATGCAATGTCAGGCCTTGTACAAGTCATGGCATACATCAAGCAGCCAATCACCCTGGAATATTCAAGTTGTGATACAGCTTCACCTTTATTAGGCATTAGCTTCATACTTGGATCCACAGGTGTACTCACCGGAGTACAATCAAAGCAGTTGAATTTCTTTAGAACCTTCTCAATGTAATGAGATTGAGAAATAGAAATTCCATTGCTTTCACGTTTGATCCTTATACCAAGGATAACGTCAGCCTCCCCCATATCTTTCATGGAGAATTTTGATGACAAAAATTCTTTAGTTAAGTCAACCTGATTTTGATCAGTCCCAAAGATCAGCATGTCATCAACATATAGACAAATGATAACTCCTTTACCAGAATCATCAAATTTGCTATATACACATTTGTCAGCTTGGTTTAAATGATAACCATTTGACAAAACCACTTCATCAAACTTTTGATGCCATTGCTTAGGTGCTTGTTTTAATCCATACAAGGATTTCTCAAGTTTGCACACCTTGCTTTCATTACCAGGCATGATGAAGCCTTGAGGTTGGTCCATATAAACCTCCTCTTCCAGGTCACCATTCAAGAATGCTGTCTTTACATCCATCTGGTGAATGACCAGATTGTGAATTGCTGACAAAGCAATCAGCAGTCTAATGGTAGAGATACGAGCCACTGGAGCGTAAGTATCAAAATAGTCAATTCCAGACTTTTGTCTAAAGCCTTGAATGACCAACCTTGCCTTGAACTTTTCAATAGTTCCATCTACCTTCATCTTCTTCTTGAAGATCCATCTGCAACCCAATGGTTTGCAACCAGGAGGTAGATCAGCCAACACCCAAGTGTTGTTGCCCATGATGGAATCCATCTCATCATTGATTGCTTCTTTCCAGAAGGCAGCATCCTGAGACTTCATTGCTTCATCAAATGTTTTAGGATCATCCTCAACATTGAAACAATAGGAATATTGGGTTGAAACTTCATCCCTGGAACCTTCAATTAAGTATAATTGAAAATCTGGTCCAAATGATTTAGGTTTCCTTTCTCTTATGCTTTTCCGAAGCTCAAGTGACTGATCATCAGTCTTTTCAGAGACTTCAACATTACAATCCTTATTGGTTCCATTGGAGCTAGGAACCATATCCTTTGGTCTAGGTATAGATGAGAAACGATTCTCATCAAAGATTGCATCCCTTGAATCAATTACGGAATGAACCGCATATGAATCATTAGGTTCGATAACATAGAACCTATAAGCCTTGGAATGTTCAACATATCCAATAAATATGCAATCTATACCTCTTTCACCTAAACTTTTCTTCTTGGGATCAGGCAGTTTTACAACAGCCCTACAACCCCATACCCGAAGATAATTCAAGTTTGGTTTCTTTTATTCCAAAGTTCATAAGGTGTAATCTTGTTCCTTTTGTTAGGAACTCTATTAAGCAAATAACAAGCTGTAAGCACAGCTTCCCCCCAAAAACCATTACTTAAACCTGAATAGGATAACATGGAATTAACCATTTCTTTAAGGACCCTGTTCTTTCTTTCTGATATACCATTTTGTTGTGGTGTATATGGAGCTGTAGTCTCATGGATAATCCCAACGGATTGGAAATATGTTTGATCAATATATTCACCTCCCCTATCCGTTCTAAGCCTTTTTATCAAAGTCTTTTGTTGTAATTCTACTTCAGTTTTAAATATTTTAAATTTATCTAATGCTTCATCCTTAGTATGTAATAAATAAACATAACAATATCTAGAAGCATCATCAATAAAAGTCACAAAATATTTATTATTCCCTAAAGTAGGAGTTGCATGCAAATCACATAAATCACTATGTATTAATTCCAAAATTTCAGAATTACGTTTCACATGTTGAAATGGTTTCTTGGTAATCTTTGTCAACATACAAGTTTTACACTTTTCATTGTTCATGTCAAAAGCCGGTATTAATCCATCTTTAGACATATCTTGCATTCTTTTAAAGTGTACATGTCCTAGTCTAGCATGCCAAAGAGTAGAATCATTTATGCTAGAAGTTGACATAAAAGCAGAGTTGACATTTTTGTGATTAATGTTAAGCCTAAACATTCCATTGCATAAATACCCAAAACCAACAAACAAGCCATGTTTTGACAAAACAAACTTATCAGATTCAATAACTTGTTTATAACCACAATTATTTAAAATACTACTAGAAACCAAGTTTTTACGAATTTGTGGTACATGCAAAACATTAAATAAAGAAACAACTTTTCCAGAACTAAAAATCAAATCCACACTTCCACGTCCTAGAACTGGGGCTGTTGACTCATTTCCCATATGAAGAACAGATCCTTCAGTCACCGACTCGTAAGTCTTGAACCAACATCTATTCTTGCACACATGGGTATTAGCACCCGAGTCAACCCACCACGCAACATCATCATCCTGCACAAAATAAGCCTCAGTTATATATGAAACATAATAATTCTCAAATGAATCATTATATATATACCGACCTTTCGAGTTTTGGTTGTTAAAACCATTTCCCGAACCGCTTGTGCCAGATCCATTGGTATTTTTATTACCAATATTAACTCTGCAATCCCGTTTCAAGTGTCCAGATTTGCCACACTTCCAACAAGCCAATTTAGTCTTTTTATTGGGACCAGCTTTGTTAGTTTCTTGATGTTTACGTTTCCCCTTCTTGCCATTATATCTGGTGGACTTTTTATGTTCCACCATATTGACCGAAGACGTACCAGCAACATTGTTGCTTTTTGGCTTGTCAATATCCTGCGCCCTGAGGGATTCCTCAATACGCAAATGACTGCCCAACTCAACAAGAGTTAACTCCTCCTTTTTGTGTTTCAAAGAATGTTTAAATTCTTTCCACGACGGAGGGAGTTTATCAATGATACTAGAGACTTGAATAGTCTCATCCATATTCATTTTATGTTGTGTGAATTGACCAAGTATGCGAATGAGCTCATTGTATTGTTCCATGACTGGTCTAGAATCGACCATCTTGTAATTATTAAAATTACTCACAAGGAACGTTTTACTAGAGGCATCCTCAGTCATATACTTGGTCTCTAAAGAGTCCCATAGTCCTTTAGCAAAAGCATGGTTTTGGTAAATATCAAAAAGAGCATCAGACATACCATTGAGGATTAATCCTCGAGCAATGTAGTCATCATTCTCCCATTTGCTCCTTTTCCGAATTTGATCAACAGTAGCATCATCGCCATCTTCTGGACAAGGAGTGCTCAGCACATAAACCACGTTCATGGTGGTGAGGAAAAAATGCATTTTCTTCTGCCATCTACGAAAATCCATTCCTTCAAACTTATCGAGCTTGGAGAAATTCGCCGTCATGTGCTTCATCGTAGAAGCCATTGATTTCACAGAATTGTTGTTTTCGATTGTTGGAGGAAATATTCCTGAAATAAAAGGGTTAGAAATCAATTGGACCGGATATCTCTTTGTATCGTGATATCACTTTCCGAAAACAACAATTCGACCCTATCTGCCTGGGTTACACGAATTTTGTTTTGGGATAATACAAAGAGTAATGTTCAAGATTTTGGCAGAAATCAAGAACCCGTTCGCTAGAGAGCACTTAGTGTTTTGACTATCTTCTCATGTATCTATTCTCTATATTCTAGAGACACCCGAACATATGCACATCAAACATACTAGTTGATCATTGCATATAAGCATAAAACATAAGCAGCATAAGAAAACTGCTCACGCCTTTGTCTTCCTTGAAAACTCTCGTGTTTTTAAGTAACAAAACTCTCCTTATTACCATGCATGAGTATAACTATATATATAGGTCCCAGGTAATCACATATAATAAAGGTTAGATGATATATATAATAATAATAATAAAATATCATGACTTTTGCTTTTCATGAAATGAATATGAAATTCTTACAGCATGAATTTGCTTGATTGTGACTTTGTATGTAGTCATGATATATTATAATATATATATAAATTTTTGATTGGTCAACGTAAAAATTTTACATTAAGTTTTTTAGCGAGATACTTACATAAAATGTACAAAGTTTTTTGATACTTACATAAAATGTACAAAGTTTTTTGATACTTACATAAAATGTACAAAGTTTTTTGATACTTACATAAAATGTACAAAGTTTTTTGATACTTACATAAAATGTACAAAGTTTTTTGATACTTACATAAAATGTACAAAGTTTTTTGATACTTACATAAAATGTACAAAGTTTTTTGATACTTACATAAAATGTACAAAGTTTTTTGATACTTACATAAAATGTACAAAGTTTTTTGATACTTACATAAAATGTACAAAGTTTTTTGATACTTACATAAAATGTACAAAGTTTTTTGATACTTACATAAAATGTACAAAGTTTTTTGATACTTACATAAAATGTACAAAGTTTTTTGATACTTACATAAAATGTACAAAGTTTTTTGATACTTACATAAAATGTACAAAGTTTTTTGATACTTACATAAAATGTACAAAGTTTTTTGATACTTACATAAAATGTACAAAGTTTTTTGATACTTACATAAAATGTACAAAGTTTTTTGATACTTACATAAAATGTACAAAGTTTTTTGATACTTACATAAAATGTACAAAGTTTTTTGATACTTACATAAAATGTACAAAGTTTTTTGATACTTACATAAAATGTACAAAGTTTTTTGATACTTACATAAAATGTACAAAGTTTTTTGATACTTACATAAAATGTACAAAGTTTTTTGATACTTACATAAAATGTACAAAGTTTTTTGATACTTACATAAAATGTACAAAGTTTTTTGATACTTACATAAAATGTACAAAGTTTTTTGATACTTACATAAAATGTACAAAGTTTTTTGATACTTACATAAAATGTACAAAGTTTTTTGATACTTACATAAAATGTACAAAGTTTTTTGATACTTACATAAAATGTACAAAGTTTTTTGATACTTACATAAAATGTACAAAGTTTTTTGATACTTACATAAAATGTACAAAGTTTTTTGATACTTACATAAAATGTACAAAGTTTTTTGATACTTACATAAAATGTACAAAGTTTTTTGATACTTACATAAAATGTACAAAGTTTTTTGATACTTACATAAAATGTACAAAGTTTTTTGATACTTACATAAAATGTACAAAGTTTTTTGATACTTACATAAAATGTACAAAGTTTTTTGATACTTACATAAAATGTACAAAGTTTTTTGATACTTACATAAAATGTACAAAGTTTTTTGATACTTACATAAAATGTACAAAGTTTTTTGATACTTACATAAAATGTACAAATTTTTTGATACTTACATAAAATGTCCACGTAGAAGTTTTTGATTGGTCAACGTAAAATTTTACAAAGTTTTAGCGAGATACTTACATAAAATGTACAAATTTTTTGATACTTACATACAATAGAAAAAGTTGCAAAGTTACTTACACTCCGGGATACTAAACCCATTAATGATATATGAGTCCGTATGCATTAATATAAACTTTTGACTATGTTTGACCCCCACTTGACTCGTTTCATTTTTACTAGTATCTTGTTTCCCCGTTACCGTTAGAGATAAAACATAATCTGAATCGACGTACTCATATACAATTGTCAAGATTCAACCACTAAACCATAATCTAAAGCTTACAAGTTGTATGCTAATTTTTCTGTCCTAAAAATATTTCTATATTTGACTTGACATATAGACTAAATTTGAACTGTTGTAGTGTTTATTTATAATAGAAAATACCCTTTTTAATACAGACAAATAAAAAAACTTGTGACACCAATAATGCAGTATATTGTAACGAATTATCAATAATGATAATAGCATGATAGATATTCTTAAGTTTATAACTTGTAAGCTTCCTTCAATTATAAGGAAATTAAAGTGGTGCAACTTTGTTTAAAAGTTGAGATTGAATTACCTGAAAGAGCAACTAGATCTTCCAAGGACAGACCGATCTGAACAAAACTTTGTTGAAGCTGAGAAATGTTGAAGGTAGGAGCAGGTAATTGTATGGTTTCACTAGCCTTCGATATTCTTCCATCTTTTCTTCCTTTAGGAACATCCCAAGATGGTCCTCCAGACTGCATATAATATATAAATTTGTGTAAGTTGAACTTTCTACATACATTAGTACTCATACCTGATGTGATAGGTAGAATTTGCATATAATTGTAAGACCGCTCCCAATGGTAGCATCGATTGAAACTGACGTAGGCAGGGCCATGTCAGTTCGGGGCATCTGTTGTGAGTCCCATGGCCAATCCAACCGTTGATTTTTTTTAACAAATTAATACTACAGTTATGAGGAAGTGAAGTAGTGTTGCTGGCAGGGGTGTGTCAGTTTATAAGTACTGACGTGACGTTGATATGGCAAGATTGATAAAGAGAGTGACAACAGTCACTGTTGGAAGTGGTCTAATTAAATAGCATACTTAAAATGGTACAAATATCAGTTTGTTTAAAACTCACACGTAGATTAGTTATATCTTTTGGTGCATACTTAATATATGTAAAATGTCATACAAGATAGGTGGTTGTTTTTTTTTTTTACTTTTTT
Organism: Erigeron breviscapus; assembly: GCA_034093135.1. NCBI lineage: Eukaryota > Viridiplantae > Streptophyta > Magnoliopsida > Asterales > Asteraceae > Erigeron > Erigeron breviscapus. The sequence goes on from CM067168.1 coordinate 79,626,007, forward strand.
GCAATATGCTTACCAGCACAACTGCATCTCTTGCAGCTAAAGCTAAGATATCAGCACACGAGACAATACCAGGACACACAGATTCAACTGCTTTCTTTGCATTATCAATGACATAAAAAGCATGCAGCGAAACATTAGGCGGTCTGTCCTTTTCAGCTTTGTTTTTACCTTTGGAGTTCAACAACACAGAACCATCACAACCCTATAATCAATTATCAAGATTAAGAGAACAGTTAGTTTAGTAAAAAGATTAGTATATTCTATTACACTTGGTAAACAAAAGATTTTGTAAGCAAAAGATTTTGCAATCATACATACTCTTACGAAACAATCATGAAAATGCATTCGAAGTAGTCCTGCAGGAGCAGTTTTGTCATTTTTCGTCGCAGCAGTTACAACATTCTTAACAATGGATTCTGCATTAGGACATGTTTTTTTGTAGTAATTTGGGGATAATGGGGTTCCAAATGAAAAGAATGAAAAAATGAGCAATAAGCTTAGCAAGACAGCCATATGGTGAATTGGGCTCTTTACTTTCAATGAAGTTGCATGGAGTTCATGTGTGGCATATTTGTACATCCAATAGATTAGTTAAAGTTTTCCAACCTATCATTTCATACCTTTTTATTTAGCAAGTGGTATATATATTACTATATATGACAATATGACAATGATATTAGGGAACTTTTTGTCTGAGTAACATGAATTGTTTTGATAACAATTGGTAAAAGTCAAATCAAATGTAGCAATTATTTGAATTGGTTTATATACACATGTTTATAAAGTAAAAGAAGCGTGTTTTTTTTCCCCACTGATGTTAAAACTTATACTTCAAGGCATCAAGCAGATTATAATTTGTAAGCTTATAAATATCTTAAACTTTTAAAAGTTTTATAATCAAACAACACTTATAATCTTGAGCTTATGATGTACTCACAAGTCACAACTGAGGTTTTTCTTGTAAATATTACTCGTACTTGGGATTGGCAAGTCTATATGAAGTAGCCTAGCTAACAGAAGAATCCTCTTTTCCTTCAAAATCTTACCTGGGCTTGGCAAGTCTATTTTTAACTAGTGCGCATGCTAGCAGGGGAATTCCTTGACTGGCTTCTTATATTTCACTGGTCACCTCTAAAAAAAAAAGTTAAGCGGGTGACAACTTGGTCCATGTCCATTTACCGTTTTGATACCCAAAGCGCACACCGCATATATATCATGCCCGGTGACTCGTTATCCTCACACACAGATCACAACGTATATATAGTTTCTCCACTTGTCTTTAGCAAGTTTCGAACTTGTGTAACATGGCAAGTTTATGCGCCCATGTGATCACATGATGACGGTTTCATTAGGTTTCATCCCATTGATATTGGCCATCCCCAAGATATGTACTTAGTGAGATTTTAAAGCCTAAAATCTCTTCTCTTATAGATAAACACGATGTCTCATTATTAGGCTATCTTACTCGTAGTTGAAAAAATAAAAAACCATAAATTGAAACTCAAGCTTTTACGTAGAGACGCATGCATGCCAAATATACCCTCATAAATGATATAGAGAATAAAAACACAATAAATGATAGAGAATAAAAACCCAATAGAAGATGAAAATGGTGGAGAAAAGAATAATTTTTGGAATGAAAATAAATTTCGTTATTTAACGAGAATAAACATACAAGATATAAAAAAGATAAGCAAAATTAAACAAAATTAGCAAAAATAATAATATTGAACTTAAGTTTATCATATAGTAGCTAATTGAAATTAATACCTCATTAGAATTACAAAAATAAAAATAAAATTTCATTCTCATCCGTTTTTTCCAATTTTTTTCATTCTCATTCTTTAATAATCCAACTAAACAAATAAATATTTCATCTCTTTTCTCCCTTTCTATTCTAAACCTCGAAAGATCTCAAAACCAAAATATTACATAGAATTTGAGTTGATTATTGTAACTCATATTGTTATGATTAGGGGTGAGCAAAAACCGAACCGAAAACCGAAAAAACCATTAAAACCGAAAAATCCGAACCGAAAAAACCGAAAACCGAAAAAACCAAAAACCATTGGTTTTGGTTTTCTAAAAACCGAAAGTTATGGTTCGGTTTTGGTTTCTAATGAAAAACCGAACCATAAAAACCGAACCGAACCAAAAATATATATTGTTTACTTTATTTTATATTTATATCATTTTATTTATTAATTTTTGGTAAATATGTTAATATATTTGCATTTTTAGGTGTATATAATAATATCATTTATATGTTTTAAGTGAAAATACACAACAAGATTGATTTGCTTTAATAATTGTATAATTAAACAACGGGTAAAAGATATAAATAGTTATATATAAAATTTGTTTGAAGTTTTGTACAACTTACTTTTATGGATTTGTTGTCATTGTTGTAGTGTTATTGTTACTAATATTGTTTTGAAAACTTGTTGAAATTAATTATGGTTTAATTATAGGGTATAAACTTATAAACTTTTCAAACTCAATTTGACCCAAACCACAAGTGGTTAAAAACCGACTAAAACCGAACCGAAATAGACCCAAACCGATAAAACCGAAACCGAAAAAACCGAAACCCAATGGTTTTAGTTTTCAAAAACCGAATTATAACGGTTCGGTTTCGGTTTTAGTCAAAAACCGACCCAAACCGAACCGTACTCACCCCTAGTTATGATAACCATTATCATTGGGGATCGAGTAATGTAGAGGGTGGATTGGTCATCGTTCACTACAAGAAAATTGGCTTTTGGCGACGAGACTTTTAGTTGTGACACAAATTTGGTCGCCAAAGGTACAGTAAACGACAAAAAAGTAGTCAAAAGTCGAAAAAACTTTTGGCACGACAATGTTGTCGCTAACGTCGCACCAACAATATTTTAAATTTCTTTTTGAATTAAGTTTCAGCTGAAAAAATAATTTTTTCTAAAAAATATATGGTGACGACAATGTCGTCGCTAAAGTGGAAATTAAATTTTCCCGCCAAACAATTTGTGACGACTTTGCTAATTGTTAAAATAAAATAAATGTATCGTGGGTTCGTTGGCTAGTTGTTAATTGTTATTATGATTATTTGATCAACATCACTTTATTAGAAGTTTATAGGATTTACGATAAATTTAAAGAAAATTGAAATATCATGCCAGGAGGTCCCACTCTTCTAGCTATAGCCAAGCCAATTCTACTAAAGATGTGGGTAGCTATACGTGCTTTAATATATTGAGTCACAACAAACTTTCCAATCCTCTTTCCAATCCTCTGTAGTAATGTCACCACATCTTTCTTTAATTCTCCAAAAGAAGATAGGAAGAAATTCATATCCAATGTCTTTATACTTATTTGTATTGTGCGGCCTTAAATTTTAATAAGAAAATTCACTTTTTAACTATTATTATTATTATTATTATTATTATTATTATTATTGTATAAAAAATTGTTTTGTAATAGTCTGGATTGAGCTTTGAAAAAGGATAACTATTCTTAATTGATAGTTTAGTGCTGTAAGCATTCAACCTTTTGCATGAACTTTTGAGTCGATGATTAAAGGATAGGAAATGATCTATATACAACACACTTTTACCATATACAATAATATATGCATTAAATAGTTGTACAGTATAATTGTCTGATACATGTATTGTTGTGTATGACAAATTTATGTTGTGTAGGGAATAGGGGTGAGATTGGGTCGGTTTTGGTCGGTTTTGGCCCAAAACCGAAGTTCTCGGTTTTTGAAAATCAGAAACCATTGGATTCGGTTTTGGTTTGGTTCGGTTTTTCGGTTCGGTTTTTCGGTTCGGTTTGGATCGGTTTTCGGTTTTTTTGGATTTTTTTTTCTTTTTTTATTTAGTACAAATATTTTCGTTTATGATGAAAGTTTTTGTTACTGATACAAAGTTTTTGTGACCAACTAAAAGAGAAGCTTTTGTCATGTTCCAATATAAAGTGTAACATCCCAAACTTTTCAAGTTTGACTTTTGACGTTGACCGTCAACTTGTCGTTAGTGACCGTTAGTAACTATGTGTTGTATATGTGCTTATGTAAATTAAACGAATTACGTGAGTTATGTGTTAAAATGATTTAAAATAATGAAATTAAAGTAGATAATGATAAATGAAGTCATTTAATGTTCCCGATAAGATTTAAGGGTCGATAAGTGTTTCTGTGGGTGTTAAACGAGCCGTTAAGTGACGAAACGAGTTGTAACGAAGTGCGAGGGCCTAGATGTAAAGTTTTGAAAGTTGTTCCACTATATATAGGACCTTATGCACGACCTAAAGGCTGGGAAATCAGATCTAAACCCTAGAATATTCTCATACACAAAACCCTAGGTCAATTCCTCAATTCTAGTCGAATTCGGGGGATTTCGGAAGGGTTTTTGCTTGGTTTTCGATCCGTTGATCAACCCTACAGGTATTATATCATCAATTGATTGTTGATTAAGTTTTAAAGTAGGTTTTGTCCCTGTAGATTCGACCATGAGGGCTGGGGTTGTTGGAAGTTGATGTTTTCGGTTAAAAACGATGTTTTCGTGAGTAAAATCATTAATAGAGTTGATTAACTATGTCAAGATGCAAACTTTAATGTTGAATAATGTTGTTTATATGTAAATAAGTGAATCCCAGGTGTTTAATTAGATCCATGTGTGTTCAATTGTGTTTTTGTAACCAAACGTTGCGGTTTCGAGTCGTTTTGATGATCAAAAAGAGGGATTCATTTATGCAATTGATTCAAGGATTAATTGATGTTTTCAAATGCTTAATTGTGACCTATTTGATGTCAATTTAATGGGTGTAAGTCGCGGTGGAGGTTTGGGATCCGTTCGGAAGGTGAATAAAGAGAAACGAAGTTGGTTTTGCTGGTTGACACCCGAGGTGCGGCGCACCTGGGCCTTGGTGCGGCGCACCTGGTGCTGGGCTGAAGTCCCTGGTTGTTTGGTGCGATGCACAGATGGGGGGTGCGGCGCACTTGGAGGTCTGGTGGTCGTTTAGGCTTGTTTTAGTGCTCATTTGACCCATAGACCTTAGGTATAAGTTATGTTGATGTTTAGGGAACTTGGAGATGTTCTTTAAGATCCCGTTTATGTTACATGTCGATTATATGTGTGTGATAGGTAGTTGGGAACTCAAGAAAGATACGTTAAAGTTGCTTGTTGATCGTTGTGCTCGTCATCATGTAAGATACATGTCTTTTATCACGCTGGAGGCACAACAAAAGTAGTTTTCTTTAATTAACCTCTTAACTGGATTATCTTATGTGTGTTGGGTTTTCCGGGTTATGCGGGAGGTTATGTGGGAAGGTATGTATGATGAAGTGGCTTATTATGATATGATGACGTTTAAAGTAAAGTGGTTATATGCATAAGTAGTATGTTGATTATAGTTATACTGCCATGAAATGATTATGATATGTGTTGTGATAATGATAATGTCAAATGATATGCTTTGATGATTGTCATGTGATGGCTGATGTGTGGGATTTAAGTGTGTTACCCGTAGGAATGCTATGATCTGTACACGTTAGTAGGATTAAACACTAAAGTAGATGTGGGATTAATGATGTTGATGTTATGATTTGACGATGATACGTGATGAATTATATGTGAGACTTAAGTGTGATAATGTCTAGTTCACTAGATATACGTAAGAAATGTTATGAGTTGTGTACGTTAGTGGGATCAAACGTTAAAGTAGATGTGTGATTAGTTAGGTAATGAATATACCTAATGTTAAAGTAAAGTGTGAAATGTGGGAAATCGTTCTAGCCTTAGTGTTAGTGCGTAAAAGTAAGAAAGATATAAATACGTGGGAAATGCTATAGCTAAATACGTGAGATGTTTGATTTATGTTACATGTCGATTATATGTGTGTGATAGGTAGTTGGGAACTCAAGAAAGATACGTTAAAGTTGCTTGTTGATCGTTGTGCTCGTCATCATGTAAGATACATGTCTTTTATCACGCTGGAGGCACAACAAAAGTAGTTTTCTTTAATTAACCTCTTAACTGGATTATCTTATGTGTGTTGGGTTTTCCGGGTTATGCGGGAGGTTATGTGGGAAGGTATGTATGATGAAGTGGCTTATTATGATATGATGACGTTTAAAGTAAAGTGGTTATATGCATAAGTAGTATGTTGATTATAGTTATACTGCCATGAAATGATTATGATATGTGTTGTGATAATGATAATGTCAAATGATATGCTTTGATGATTGTCATGTGATGGCTGATGTGTGGGATTTAAGTGTGTTACCCGTAGGAATGCTATGATCTGTACACGTTAGTAGGATTAAACACTAAAGTAGATGTGGGATTAATTAGGTAATGAATATACCTAATGTTAAAGTAAAGTGGTTATATGCATAAGTAGTATGTTGATTATAGTTATACTGCCATGAAATGATTATGATATGTGTTGTGATAATGATAATGTCAAATGATATGCTTTGATGATTGTCATGTGATGGCTGATGTGTGGGATTTAAGTGTGTTACCCGTAGGAATGCTATGATCTGTACACGTTAGTAGGATTAAACACTAAAGTAGATGTGGGATTTAATAAGATGTGTTGAGACGTGTGATAAGAACGATGCATAGGCACAATTAGGAGTATATATCCTACATGTGCTATACATATATGTGCAATATGTTTATGTGTGATATGCCAAGATATGATGTTAAGTTACGTTTAGTAGTAAGTCTATGTTGATATGAAATGAAATGTGATGCAATGTGGGAAAAGGGGAGTATGAGTTGATCTATGATTGTTGTGGATGATATGTAATGTGGTTACGTTTTGATAAGTAAAATATGACGAAGTTTTATGAAAGTAAAATGAAGAACGTTTTATCAAAATGTGTGTATCTTACTTAGCTAATTTTATTAGCTAACACTTGCTTTTATGAAAATGTTGTGTCCTTCAGGATAAGAAAGTATAAGCTAGTGAAGTGCGTGGATCGTGAGATGGGTAGAAGAATAAAGGAAGATTAGCATTAGTCTCCCTATGATTAGACTTTACCCATAGCCATATGTTCGACTACTTTATTTATGAGTTATGTCTCTTGTAGTGTTGATGGCAATTATGTTAGTGCCATAACTTGGATTTTACTTTGACTATTACGATGATGCTATTAGTAACACCAAACTTTAATGAAAGGTACCATCCGTTACGGATGGGGCAGTTTTTAAGTGATCCTTTTCCGCTATGTTTTAAACGCCGTTTGGCAAAAGTTTTTGAAATCCAGGTTTTTAAAATGACGGGTGTTACATAAAGAGTGGTTTTACTACATTCGCATAATGTTCGAACGTTTGTTGTAGGCTAAGTGGTAATGTCCATGAAACACATGGAACATTTTTACATAATAGTTGCAAAGGTGAGTAAAAGATCAAACTGGTAGGATCAGTTTCTATGGTTGTATTTAGATTAGTAAGTTTCCAGTATGACATTTTTTCTTTTATTTGATCGAAGTTTGCGTGTGGCTTTCTTTTATGTAATTGATCGAAGTATACAAAATAAATAATCTGGTATAATAGATTTAAAGTTGACATGATATATATATAATTTAAATTATATTTGTTTTTTGGTTTGGTTCGGTTTTTTAGATCGGTTTTTTCATATAAAACCGAAATCCGAACCGATCCGTTCGGTTTTAGAAAACCAAAACCAAACCAATGGATTTAGTTCGGTTTTCGGTTTTATCGGTTCTGTTTTGTCGGGTTTTTTCGGTTTTTGGTTTGCCGGTTCGGTTTTTGCTCACCCGGGATCACCTCCCTTAAATGATCTTTCTTTTGTTCAATCATAATTACTTTTGAAGTTTTTAAATGTATAAGCCAATAACTAGTTAAAGTCACCAGATTCGTCATATTGTTATAACACGACGTGTCTTTTTTCATTTATAGAAATATAAATAATATTTCTAAAGTTGTTTTTTATAACTAGTTTGCTTATTTCTATTTTAAGAGTACAATGTCTTTCTTCTTTACTAAGACAACTTGCTAATCAATTCGGATTGAACCTAGACCTAGTTTATAATCAAAATTCAATGCAAAAAAAATGAACTTGAAGGCCGACGAAAATTTGTGAGTCGAACAACTAGATAAATATTGCTATTGAGGAACCAAATATTTCTATCTTCTCATTGTTAAAAATTAGATATAGTTAGCTAGCTAGGGTAAGTAATGTATGGGAAGAATAACTTTTATTTATGTCAAATACACCTCAGTCTACATGAACATTTTAATAATGTGACCGGATGCTGATCTAGAAAATTACAGAAATCATAACACGATAGACAAAAAGGTCGTGTCGTCCATTTCTCATTCCTACCCATTTTCTGGCCACTAAAGCCTGTGGTTCCCACTTTCTTTGTGATATTTTGATCCTTTTTTCGAGTCTTACAAATCCATGTCTTTTAATCCACTCAAAGATCGTCGGAAGCCTAAAGAAAAAAAATAAGAAGAAGGTATCAATCGATGAGTCTTCTACTACACATTATTTCCTTTAACCATCTTCTAGCCTAATCTAAATTTAGATGACTTCCCACCTTTGAAGCCACCACAACCTATCATGAAAATCTGCTATATATCTGCTTTATAAATCATCGTCCATTAATTTTATCATAACTCAATGGTTAAAATTTTGTCCTACTTATTTTACTTTAATACTTATTTTACAAATATAACGTATGCATAAAATGTGATATATCTATACCAAAAATTTTGGGTCTATCGGGGCAGTTGCCCCTAGTAATTACAATGTAAATTGGCCTATGAACTTAGACATGTTACATTGACATTTAACAGAGAGCTAACAACAACTAACAATATTTTCATTTTTAATGATATTTAAAAATACACATTTTTTAATTAACAAAATAAGAATATGTTCTCATAAGTAAAAAAATAAAATAATAAGTAAACATTTTTGGTAAATAAACTAGATTTTAGACCCGTGTCAAATACACGGGTTTTATAACATTATTAATATAAGAATTAATATATGGAGCAAAAAAATACTTATACGTTAAATGTAAAAATATACTTTAAAAGAAATTGAGATATTCAAATGATAATACTGAATGCTAAATCATATCAAGGTTGGATGGTGTAGTCGGGTTTCTTTTATACAAACTCTTCCGTAGAAGCAATATCCTTAACTTTGATTACACAATTGACCAAGTATTTATTGATGTATTGCAAAAAAGTAAATTTTATTTTCATTAGCCATGGTTGTTAAGAACAATAAAAGTAACAGTTGGTTCGTAGGGTTTTCAATGATTTCGTGTGTTGTGATTTTATTTGTAGGGTTCAGTTTATATAAGAAGAATCTGTATCCTAAATATAATTTGATTCCAATTACCAATAACAACAATGATTATCCTAATTATAGTCTGATTACAATTACTAATACCAACAATATTACAATTTGTTTTATTACAATTAATTTTGTTATTAGATAAACCTTATGCAATAAAGTATTAATTTTCTTTAAATTGGGTTAAATTGGTGATGGAAAACCAAAAAGTGTAAATTAATTCAGACATGTGTTGATTTAATTAATTTTGGAAAATTAAGGGTTGCGATTGGTCAATTGAGGTTAGGTCAGTTGCCTTTTAGTATATACTAGATTTTAGACTCGTGTCATATACACGGGTTTTATAACATTATCAATATAAGAATTAGTATATGGAACAAAAAAAATACTTATACGTTAACATGTAAAAATATACTTAAAAAATTATTTGAGATATTCAAATGTAAATATTGAATGCTAAATCATATCAAGGCTGGATGGTGTAACATGTTTTCTTTTATACAAACTCTTTCAGAGAAACAATATCTTAACCTTTGATTACACAATTGACCGAGTTCTCATTGATATCTTGCAAAAAAAAAGTAATTTTGTTTTCGTTAGCTATGGTTCTTAAAAACAATAAAAGTAGTAGTTGGTTTGTGGGTTTTCAATGATTTTCGTGTGTTGTGATTTTATTGTAGGGTTCCGTTTATATAAGAAGAATTTGTATATCCTAAATATAGTTTGATTCCAATTACTAATAACAACAATAATTATCCTAATTATAGTCCAATTACAATTACTAATAACAGCAACATTACAATTAGATAAGATATTTAGAGTTTGTACTTTCTTGTGTTTATGTAGACAATCGTTACTGCATATACGAAAGGAGATTATTAATGATTATTTGGTTGAAGTGTTTGTGTAGGATTTTTTTGGAGTGTTTGTGTGTTACTGTATATATATTGGTCCACTATTTTGTTATTAGATAGACCTTATGCAATAAAGTATTAATTTTCTTTAAATTGGGTTAAATTGGTGATGGAAAACCAAAAAGTGTAAATTAATTATTTTTAAGTGTAAATTGGTGATGGAAAACTAAAAAGTATAAATTGGTGATGAAAACCAAAAAGTGTAAATTAATTATTTTTAAATTGGGTTAAATTGGTGATGAAAAACCAAAAAGTGTAAATCAATTATTTTTAAATTGGGTTAAAGTGTAAATTGGTGATGAAAAACCAAAAAGTGTAAATTAATTATTTTTAAATTGGGTGAAAGTGTAAATTGGTGATAAAAAAAAGTGTAAATTAATTATTTTTAAATTGGGTTAAATTGGTGATGGAAAACCAAAAAGTGTAAATTAATTATCTTTTAAATTGGGTTAAATTGGTGATGAAAACAAAAAGTGTAAATTAATATTTTAAAAAAAAGTGTAAATTGGTGATAGAAAACCAAAAAGTGTAAATTAATTATTTTAAATTGGGTTAAAGTGTAAATTGGTGATGGAAAACCAAAAAGTGTAAATTAATTGAAAACCAAAAAGTGTAAATTAATTATTTTTAAATTGGGTGAAAGTGTAAATTAATTATATTTAAATTGGGTTAAAGTGTTAATTGATGATAGAAAACCAAAAAGTGTAAATTAATTATTTTTAAATTGGGTTAAAGTGTAAATTGGTGATGGAAAACCAAAAAGTGTAAATTAATTATTTTTAAATTGGGTGAAAGTGTAAATTGGTGATGGAAAAAAAAAGTGTAAATTAATTATTTTTAAATTGGGTTAAAGTGTAAATTGGTGATGGAAAACCAAAAAGTGTAAATTAATTATTTTTAAGTGTAAATTGGTAATGGAAAAACCAAAAAGTGTAAATTGTGATGAAAACCAAAAAGTGTAAATTAATTATTTTTAAGTGTAAATTGGTGATGGAAAAACCAAAAAGTGTAAATTAATTATTTTTAAATTGGGTTAAAGTGTAAATTGATGATGCAAAACCAAAAAATGTAAATTAATTATTTTTAAGTGTAAATTGGTGATGGAAAAACCAAAAAGTGTAAATTAATTATCTTTAAATTGGGTTAAAGTGTAAATTGGTGATGGAAAACCAAAAAGTATAAATTAATTATTTTTAAATTGGGTGAAAGTGTAAATTGGTGATGGAAAACCAAAAAGTGTAAATTAATTATTTTTAAATTGGGTTAAAGTGTAAATTGGTGTGGAAAACCAAAAAGTGTAAATTAATTTAGACATGTGCTGATTTAATTAATTTTGAGAAATTGAGGGCTATGATTGGTTAATTGAGGTTAGGTTAGTTGCCTTTTAGTATATATACAGATTACATTTTTACGTTATTAACTCGAAAATAAAAGGCTTCTCCGTCACTTGTTGGGCTTGAGCCATTTCCAATATCAAAATGCATTGACATCAGGCCCAAATTCAACATACAATCTTAAATCCCTAACAATATTTCATTTAATTTATTGGGTTAAAGTGTAAATTGGTGATGGAAAACCAAAAAGTGTAAATTAATTATTTTTAAATTGGGTTAAAGTGTAAATTGGTGATGGAAAACCAAAAAGTGTAAATTAATTATTTTTAAATTGGGTTAAAGTGTAAATTGGTGATGGAAAACCAAAAAGTGTAAATTAATTATTTTTAAGTGTAAATTGGTGATGGAAAACCAAAAAGTGTAAATTAATTATTTTTAAGTGTAAATTGGTGATGGAAAACCAAAAAGTGTAAATTAATTATTTTTAAATTGGGTTAAAGTGTAAATTGGTGATGGAAAACCAAAAAGTGTAAATTAATTATTTTTAAATTGGGTTAAAGTGTAAATTGGTGATGGAAAACCAAAAAGTGTAAATTAATTATTTTTAAGTGTAAATTGGTAATGGAAAAACCAAAAAGTGTAAATTAATTATTTTTAAGTGTAAATTGGTGATGGAAAACCAAAAAGTGTAAATTAATTATTTTTAAATTGGGTTAAAGTGTAAATTGGTGATGGAAAACCAAAAAGTGTAAATTAATTATTTTTAAGTGTAAATTGGTGATGGAAAAACCAAAAAGTGTAAATTAATTATTTTTAAATTGGGTTAAAGTGTAAATTGGTGATGGAAAACCAAAAAGTGTAAATTAATTATTTTTAAGTGTAAATTGGTGATGGAAAACCAAAAAGTGTAAATTAATTATTTTTAAATTGGGTTAAAGTGTAAATTGGTGATGGAAAACCAAAAAGTGTAAATTAATTATTTTTAAATTGGGTTAAAGTGTAAATTGGTGATGGAAAACCAAAAAGTGTAAATTAATTATTTTTAAATTGGGTTAAAGTGTAAATTGGTGATGGAAAACCAAAAAGTGTAAATTAATTATTTTTAAATTGGGTTAAAGTGTAAATTGGTGATGGAAAACCAAAAAGTGTAAATTAATTATTTTTAAATTGGGTTAAAGTGTAAATTGGTGATGGAAAACCAAAAAGTGTAAATTAATTATTTTTAAATTGGGTTAAAGTGTAAATTGGTGATGGAAAACCAAAAAGTGTAAATTAATTTAGACATGTGCTGATTTAATTAATTTTGAGAAATTGAGGGCTATGATTGGTTAATTGAGGTTAGGTTAGTTGCCTTTTAGTATATATACAGATTACATTTTTACGTTATTAACTCGAAAATAAAAGGCTTCTCCGTCACTTGTTGGGCTTGAGCCATTTCCAATATCAAAATGCATTGACATCAGGCCCAAATTCAACATACAATCTTAAATCCCTAACAATATTTCAGATTTAACCCGACCCGTTTAATTAGGGTTTATGTTTTTTTTTCCACTTCAGCTATCATCTCTTGTAAAACCTAGCATCATCAAAACAATAAAAGTAAATCCAAGCTTTGGCACCAACATAAATGCCACATAATTACAAGTCTTTAATCATAAATGAAATAGCCAAACATAAGGCTAAAGGAAGTCTAAGCGTTTAATGTCTTTGCTAAGCTTCTTTATTCGTCTACCCAAGTCTCACCAAGCTAATCCTTGCCTATCTCAAACTTGATTATCCTGAAGGCACAACATTTTCAAAGAACAAGTGTTAGCTAATAAAATTAGCTAAGTAAGATAACATAACTTGAAAATGTTTGCCAATTTCATATATTAACAAAATCCGCATTTTCAGTTAATATCACACACATACATAACATCATAAGATACACATTAGGTTCAACATGTCCTAAAGTGTGCCTATACTTTCTTTCTTCATCTTTCTTTCTTTCTTTATTTCTTTGCCAAGACGTAGGCTAAGTGACTTATGCCACTTACATAGGGATGTGGGGTTGTGTGTAGGCGGTCATAGACCATACATGGAGTCCTCACACCCAACATGATGGGTAAACCATAAGGTGGTCCATCGGCGTCGTTAAGGAATGACAAAGTCAATCCAACTGAATAAACCGTTTATGCCTTTACGCATTGGTGATTAGTTACTCCACCCGGAATACTCATACGTAACTATGCCACAAGGAGCAACTCAAGTGACCACGTACGCACCAGCCCCGAAGAGCTAGTACGGGTTAAGCTTAACACAAGACTTTACATAATGCTCGAGACTTTAGTCGCTTAATTAGTTTAGGCTACTCTTTCACCTAAGCTAATCACATATCATCTTTTACTTTAGGGCCCTTAACGTGCACGTGAACATGGCAATCCTAATCAAGGACTAGTGACTAGGTGATCAAGCCACACATGCAAGCATATATCATATCATTTCATACATACATAATCATTTCATACATACATAATCATTTCATGCACATTTCATGCATACATAATCATTTCATCATTTCATGCATTTACATCATCATTTCATACATACATAATCATTTCATACATACATAATCATTTCATCATTTCATGCATTATAATCATTTCATCATCTCATGCATATATACTTACCGCATACCATTGCAACCTGCATATGAATGTTAGTCATCATAAACGGTAAGTAATATATCCCTTTGCAACCTCCCATAGTCACCCATGAACATAAAATGTACATACATATTCAATTGGAAGGTTTAACTTATGAAAACATGTTTTGTTGTACCAACAGGTGACAAAAGATGTTATCTTACCTCGGTACAGCTTACCAACAAGTTAAAAGTATCTTATAGTGCTTGCTAAGTGCTCCCGACAACCTAGAACGAGTATAAGATCGAAATATAAGCTAAACGAAATGTTTTGTGAAAACTGGACAAGAGGTGCGTCGCACCTCCCACATGGTGCGTCGCATAAATCGATCAGAAAATTCTGAACATAAGTAGGTGCGCCGCATATCGGGCTTTTGGCTGAAATCCATTTTTTCATTTTGGGCTGTGGTGCGTCGCACCACCCTCCTGGTGCGTCGCACCTGGAGTGTCGACCAGAAACCTAATTTTTGTTCTTTGATCAAACGAATTCCATACGAACCCATACCCCAAATCCAACCTGGGGACTTAAAATTAATCCTTTTAATTGCACTTTCATCAACTTAAACCATCCTATTAATCCCTTAATCCTTTACATCATAAATCAATCATTAAAACACCCGAATAACATGAATTCGATAAACGTTTGATCAAATAACCCAACCCAAACCCTATGGACTAGATTATAACTCATCTATGACTCATAAGATCAGAATTCAAAGATAATATTACCTATATTACCTGTAGATGACTTAGAGGATCCAAGATCTAATCAAAACTTGATCAATACGGCACGAATCGATTGAATCTTGAGGGAAACTTGTCTTGGGGATTGAGGGGATCGGTTGAGAGGTTTCACACACACAAGAGCAGGTGTTTTGTGACAATTAGGGCTGCCTAATTGCTCCCCAACCCCTGGCCACCAAACTCAAACTTACACTTAAGACCCCTCAACTCTTCAACTTAACGTTCTTAGCTTAACTTTCTACCGGGAGTCTTAACATACTAACAAGCACTTTATAACTTAACTTTACTTTCATTAATCAACATATTTGTCATTTCATATTAAACGGCTAAGCATTTAATCACATAATCCCATATAGGGCACATAAACATAATAGACTTAACGTTAACTAACGGAAAGTCAAATAGTCAAACATAAAACGTTTGGGATGTTACATTAAAGGTGGTATTGTAGTTATTTTAAGTGTTGGGTGATTTATACTATAAATTATTTCATTAAGGGTATTATAGGTATATTAGTTGAGATGTTTAAATTAGTGAATAAAGGAGAAAGGTATTTTTGGATTTTCAAAGGCATAAAGTTTAAGGGGAAAAAAATGGTGATTTGTTTTATTAGATAGTATAGATAAAAGATGTTTTTCTTCTTTACTAAGACAACTTGCTAATTAATTCGGGCTGAACTCAGACTTTCTAATCAAAATCTATATATCTATATATCGATTTATATATAATATGAAAGTTGAGTTTTGAAATCAATTCTAAAACTACACCATCTCTCTTAATAAATTGTAATGTTAAAATACGAGGGACAAAAAGGTCGTGTCGTCCATTTCTCATTCGTAGCTTCCGACCACTTAAGCTGTGGTTCCCTCTTTCTTTGTGATATTTTGTTCCTTTTTTCGAGTCCTACAAATCCATGTCTTGTAATCACCCAAAGATCGCCGAAAGATAAAACAAAAAGAAGGTATCAATTGATAAGTCTTAAGCCCGTGGTTCCGTTTTTCATTGTGATATTTTGTTCTTTTTTTGAGTCCTACAAATCCATGTATTCTAATCACCCAAAGATCGCCGGAAGATAAAACAAGAAAAAGGTATCAATCGATGAGTCTTCTACTACACATTATTTCCTTTGATCATCTTTCTAGCCTGATCTAAATGTAGATGACTTCCCACCTTTGAAGCCACCACAACTTTTTATGAAAATCTACTATATATCTGCTTTATAAATCATCTATTAATTTTTTCATGACCTAATGGTCATGACTTTGTTCTATTAGTTACTTTAATACTTATTTTACAATAATCAACGTATACATAAAAGTGATATATTTATACCAAAAAAATTTGGGTCTATCGGTGCAGTTGCCTCTAGTAATTACAATGTAAATTGGCCTATGAACTTAGACATGTTATATACTTACATTGGCATCAACAGAGAGCTAACCCAACAACTAACAATATTTTCATTTTTATTGATATTTAAAATATACATCTTTTAATACACAAAATAAAAATATATTCTCATAAGTAAACATTTTTGGTAAATAAATTACTTTTTCACGAAATTAACTGGAAAAGACGAAAATAAAAAGCTTCTGTGTCAATTGTTGGGCTTGAGCCATGTCCAACATCAAAATGCATTGACATCAGGCCCAAAATATTAACATACTACAATCTTAAATCCCCAATATTTCAGATTTAACCCGACCCGTTTGATTAGGGTTTATGTTTTATTCTCATTGCACCTATCACCTGTTGTAAAACCCTCACCATAAACACCAATCTGTATTGATTTCCGATTTCAAAAATGGGTTCAAAAAACAAAAAGAACAAAAACAAAATCAAAAACAAATCATCCGACACTATAACCATGACGGCGGATACGGCGGCGGCGGCGGCGGCGGCGAAAATGACCGGAAAGAGGGTGTTCGGGGCAGGCAACAAAGCAATAACAGACGAGAGATTCTCGTTATCTCAATTGGATCCGAGGTTTCAAGAAGTACCGAAACATAAGAACAAAGTAGCAATTGATTCGAGGTCTAATCGTATGTTTACTGATAAGAATTTTTTCGCTTCTTCTGCTAAAGTTGATAAAAGAGGCAAACTTAAGAATGATAAGAATTATTCCAAAAATGCCCTTAAACAGTATTATCGTATCGATGAAAACGATGAAATGAAACCCAAAAAACAGGTTCAGGAATCCGCGGAGGAAGAGGAAGAGGAGGAGATAGTGAAGAAGGTTGAGGAAAAGTTGTCGGATTTGGAAAGCGAATTGGAATCGGGAGAAGACGATGAAGAAGAAGTTGTGATGGATGATTGGACATCGACGGATACGGATGAAGACGATGGAGCTTACTTAGAGGAGGAAACCGAAGGTGCTTTGCAGGTGAATTTTCGGTTTATGGTTTGTTTTGTTATGTTGTCAAAAATGATAAAATTTTGTTATTGATTTAATAGTGTTGTGGTTTTATATGAATTGACATAGATGGAGGAGAATGTACCTGAAATCGACAAGGAAACTCACAGGCTTGCGGTTGTTAATCTCGATTGGAATCAAGTCCAGGTGAGTTAAGCTCTTGGTTTTGTTGTTACATATGTTAACTTTACTTATATCTGCATCTTTGAAAGCATACTGCATTATTGTTATATGTGACATACTAGTAGAAAATGTCGATTATGAAAACTAACAATGATGTATGAAAGTGCAGATTTTGGATAAGTATTTCAAATTAAAAACAAGAAGTAATAATCTAAGATATAAACTATTAATTCACAAAACCGTTGAAGTGTGTGTACATGTGTTTAGATTCTAGACTATTTGTATGATCATATACGTCGTGTTGATTTACTTCTCTTGAAGTTTCCCTTCTTTATATAATTTCATCTTATCAGTTTTTGTATGTATACGCATGGATTTGACTAGTTATTATTTACTCTAGTGTCATTTATGGAATTAGTATCTCTGTTATGCAAGTTTACTATTGTTGCAAGATATGGTTTTATGTTATCGATCTGTTAGGAACAATTGGTGCTTTTATTATTTTTTTAATCCGTGTATCAGGTTATGTGAGGGCGTAGCTTTTACATTATTCTTAAATTATTAAACATCAATGCACGATGACACGATGCGGGAGGGGTAGGGTTGATTTATGTAGAAAGATGGATGGGTAACAACACACAAGCTCATAATCTAATAACCACGGCTAGAAGACACTTATGTAGTTAAGGACCGAAATTTATAGGTTACGGGCAAGGACCGCTATCTGAAATATCGATTATCTCGGTGAAATTGAGATTTCGGTAAATTTAAATTACAGTACTAATAATTACAAAACGTAGTTTATTCTTGTCAACTATCAAATACTCGTATAATACAGATTATATATTTATGTTCATATAATTAAATACAATCACTTAATCAGTGATTTTAAGCATATACAGATTTTCAGCTGGAACAAATACTAAAGTTGTGTACCTTGGGTGCCACTGTAGAAAAGAAAACAGATGGATCAATAGGTTTGTGTTTATTATGTTTGCTAAGTTTGTTTGGGCTTTTTAGTGTTTGGGTTTTTTGGGCTATTAAAAATTTTAGGTAATTTATCATGTTTAGTTTATGTTTGGCCCAAAAAAAGAACAAAACGGTAAATTTCGGGACCGAAATTTGAACCGAAATTGTAGAAGATGGATATTTCACCAAAACCGACTACACAGGAAGACACAGTCACACAATTAATTCTTTTCTATGTTAGTTTAAGAGTTTAGACAAGAATGGAGGCATGTAGTCAAAGTTAAAGCATGCAAGACTTGCTTGTGGATGCTCTTTATTTAGTTTGACACTTCACGTGCGTTGTCCTGCATATGCAGCATATGGCATATGTTCTTTTAGTTATTCACATAGGCGTCCATAAATCTTGCTTTATACACACACACATGCAGTCATACATAAGTGTGTGTGTGTGTGTGTGTGTGTCTCCATATATATATATATGTTGCTATGCTGCCTTGTAATATTGGGTCCATTTTTATGCCACCCTTGCTTTTAGATAATCTTTGAATAGGGTTGGTTCAGGAGTTTTACCCTTGCGACACATAAAGCCTATATGCTGCTGCACAGTCCCTAAACGTCACTTTCTGTGTTTTCTCTGTAGGCAGTTGACTTGTTCGTTGTGTTAAGCTCATTTCTGCCAAAAACAGGACAGATTTTGTCAGTTTCTGTTTATCCATCCGAGTTTGGACTTAAGCGTATGGAAGAGGAGGCAGTCCGTGGTCCAGTTGGTTTATTTGATGATGAGGATGAGAAAAACAAAAAAGATGGTGATAGTGAAATGAGTGATGATGATGAGATTGACAATGAAAAGTTACGCGCTTATGAGCTAAGTAGATTAAGGTAATGAGTCTTACAGTAGTTTGTATGAAAAATGTGTCTATCTAAGAATCGTAGATTGATAAAATGTATGCGACCATATATGGGGTTGTTCTTGTACCAGGTACTATTTTGCGGTAGTTGTATGCGATTCAATTGCTACAGCTGATTATCTTTACAAAAGTTGTGATGGTGTTGAGTTTGAAAGGTCCTCAAATAAGCTGGATTTAAGGTTTATCCCTGACTCTATGGAGTTTAAACATCCTGCACGTGATGTTGCTACTGAGGTATCCTTGATAAAACTATTCTGATTTATATCTACATACGAATGCTTTAGTGAGTTCATTTATGACTTCCAAGTCCGGCTACTTTTCTGGATGTGATGGTCCCATGTATTTTTGTTTTAGGCTCCAGCTAATTACGAAGGTATAGATTTTCAGACTCGTGCATTGCAACTCAGTAAAATTGATCTCACTTGGGATGAGAATGAACCTCAGCGTTCCAAGAAACTTAAAAGGAAGATTAATGTAGATCAGGTAGTTATATAATAACCTGGTTTGACCTGTTTGACTTGTTACCTATGTAATTAATGATTTATACTGCATTCCATATGTGAACTAATATCATTTTTATACTTATTAAGGAATCAGAGTATGTAAAGGATGAACTTGCATTGAAGGAATTCATTGCTTCAAGCGAGAGTGAAACTGATGAAGACGAGAATGGTGCTAACGGTGGAAATAATAAAAGACAAAAAACAGATGCATACCGTGCTCTACTTCAATCCGGAGATGGTTCAGATGATGATGAAGAGGACGATGGTATGGATATGGAGGTGACTTTTAACACTGGTTTAGAGGATCTGAGCAAAAAGCTTCTAGAAAAGAAGGATAAAAAATCTGAAACTGTTTGGGATGCATATCTCCGTAAAAGGAAAGAGAAGAAGAAAATTAGGAAAAATAGATCCAAGGATTCCTCAGATGATGAGAGTGATGGTTCTGATGGTGAACCTGTTGAAGATCTGGGTGACTTCTTTGCTGGAGAAGTTGCTCAAAAGAAAACGGTGTCGCGCAGTAAAAAATCTAAAAAACATGATACGGATATATCAGGTGAAGAGGGTGAAGCAAGTAGAGCAGAACTTGAATTATTACTTGCTGATGATGATGGCGGAGATGCGAATGTTAAAGGATATAATTTGAAACGTAACAAGTCTAAAGGGAAGAAAGGAAAACAAGATGATGTAGATGAGAAGATACCAACTGTCGACTATGATGATCCTCGATTTTCATCTCTCTTTAACAGGCCTGAGTATGCTTTGGACCCAACAGATCCTCAATTTAAAAGGTATTTTATACATTTTTACATTAAGAAAGAATTAATAATGATGCACAGAACCATTAAGCATGAAAAAGAACTATGCATTTTGTATAAATAATTTGTGCTAAATGTGATTTTCACCAAGTAACAATATGGCAATAATAATCTAATTCTTTTACTAAAGCAATTAATAGGTTATACTCATGAACTATAAAAACACTTTATGTGACCTTGATCCCCATTTGAGCCACTTGGCTTTTTCTTTATCCAGTTTTTTGATTTACCTGTTTGACCCATTATGAAACATACCTTGGAATCTGAATTGGGCATGGTTAAGTAAATGGGCTAAAATTGCAACCTGAAATCCCAGCAAAGCAACACTTTCGTATGTTGACATGTTTATGTTAAATTATGTATTTGACATCTTTGACTTACAATGTTTTCCGATGTGTGCGTGTTGGTATTTCAGGAGTGCGGCTTATGTGCGCCAGGTTGCACACAAGCAACAGAAGGGTGATGTGGGTGAAAGGGATGCACCACATAATGACTCACCTGTAGTAGCTGAGGCTCCAGAAGCAGGAGATAAACATCAGTTTTCGATGTTACTAAAGTCACTTAAAAGGAAATCCAAGGAACTTTCATTGCCTTCCGATGGTAGGAAATCCAGAGGGATTGGAATATAGCTCAGTTTTCACACATATCTTGAGGGAGAATCGTTTCTGTAAGGTTGCAGTCCGACCATGGTGGTCAGTTTTGTTTTGCCCCCTTTTTTCTTCTCTTCGTTTATGATACTGTGGTTTATAAGTTTTTGTAATTCTTACCATATATGATCTTTTCCAGATTCATAATTTCTTTACACCAGAATTGGGATGGTAAGTTATATCTGCAATATATGCACCATTGAAAACGAATTTGTAGTACCTATGAAGTAATTGTATCAGCTTATATTAAGGACTGCAAAGCCATAAAGTTGCATTATTTGAACTTTCACCCATAGGAACAACTCACTTCCTTTTGTTTTTCCATTAGCTTAAGTTTAGAGTTTACTCAATTTATTTTGATTTATCATTAGCTTTACTTTACTATATAACGTGTTCTCATATTTTTTTTGATCTATCATTAGCATTACGATATATAAAGTTTTTTTCATTTTATTTTGATTTATCATTAGCTTTACGGTTTAAAGTTTTTTCAAATAGTTCTAGACAAAAGAACATGAGAAGTGGTAATCCTTTTTCTGGTGTCATAACTTGGTAGACAAAGAGGCCTTTGCTGCCAGGTTTCAATTACCATGTTTGTATTTGATAGTGCACGCTCCGGATCGAGATCCAAAAGTCACACATTCCTCACTTAGCTTGACCTTCCTAAAAGGGTCCCGAAGGAAGGATAAGCGACAAGGGGCGTGTACCGTCACACCGTACACCCGACCACCTCTCAAGCATGACATAGTACGAACCAATAACATATAATCTGACGTAGGACTAACGGCTACTAAGGGAACATCTCGTACAAAGTCGTTATCATACCAGCCCATCTCTATAAATACCCCCTCAAATCATCATTGGGGTAAGAAAGACATAGACTCACACTCGATTAGTTGGTGGCGTGACATCATCACCATAAGGGAATCGCTGGCAAATAATCTTCCCTTTATATTCCCCTCAGCAAGATTACCCCCTAGTACTTAAGCTCGACTTTATGCTTAAACAAGTGGCGCCATCCGCACTCTAAACTGATATTGTGACGGGCGAGAATGGCAGAGGAGGAGATGCCGCAGGCACCTCCCGTATTCGAAAACACATCCGGCAATCCTCCAACTAATCCACTAGCTAACGATCATGTACAGCAACCAACAAAAAGGCAATGGGAAACTATAGAACCCCTGTTACGGGAATACCTCCGGAGGGCCAACCTCCGAGAGGTACAAACACGTTTGAGCTATGATGAGACAAGTGAAGAAGTTGACGAGGAGATACAAGCAGACCTACCTCCGGCATGGTTAGCGGAGAGGAGGGGAAACGCTAGAACACAAACTTTTGCTCCCTTGGCGGTCAGCACGGCATTACCAGGAGGCGCAAGGCCCATTGCCCCCCCATGACCGGGACCTGAGAGAAGGGGGGGGGGGGGCAACCGTATAACGGTAACCTTCCTTCTCTAGCAGTAACATAGGTACTGTAAATGGCTCAAACATATAACCCTTTGTATCATGGATACAACAACTGTAACATTTGTGATTTTGACCTCGTTGACTTGTAATTAAATGTAAATGACTTTAATGAATTAATGATAAATCCCGAGTATTTTGTTGAGCCTTAGCGTATTTCAAGTTCGTATATGTTACGGTTTAGTTTTAGCGTTTAGTTGGATTGCGAATAACTATTGGTCGAAATTAGTGGAGCGGGAGCCCCTTTTTGGAACCCTATGCGCCCCCCCTCTCACCCACACCACACACATCCTCTTATCCTTTCTTTTCTTTTCATCCTTCCTTATCTCTCTCTACATTTAATCCTCTCTCTTCCTTTTCATCTACCTCAAGATCCATCCTAAATTAACCATAAATTCTTGTAAATGTTGGTTGTTGTAACACCCCAACTAAGGCGGAACAATGAGATGTACAGAAAGTCGAGTATTCAAAACAAAGGATTATAAATAACATTCACCATAACTTTATTTGATAAAAGAATTTTACAAATGCACAAGCATGTGAACCAATCCCCAAGTACAATGCGTCCACCGTACTTGGATATTAAGTCCACGAGACAATTAACAAATACATGAAACGATTTACTACAATGATCAAGGCGGATTCCATTGCCCATCACAAAGTTTGGTCTTTGACTCCAAAGTACAATGCAAATAATCATGATGCATATAATTCCTCAAAGCTTACGCTAATTCGTGAAAAGCATGAAGAAAAAGTGTCAACTACGAAAACGTAGTTGGTGAGTGCATATGTTTGCAAGTAAATCTCGTTACATATCCATTTCAAAACAAACTTAGAAAATATATTGTTTCATATCAATTCACCCAAACCACATGACCGACAAAAATTCCCATATCAAACCATCAAGTTTTCAAAATACCATAACGTCATTTCAAAGAGTTGAGAAATCCATGGTAAATTATCAAGTTCTCATTTGTCATATTTATCGTGAGAGAAAAATATATCGATCGATTAATCATTCATCATACCAAAACCATTCGGTCATCAATACTTCAATATCATCAATTTCAACAACTTTCAAGATTCCATATAAGGTCCAATACCCAAACCGTATGTTCAATCCATAATATCCAACCATAAGTAATAATCAATAATATTTAGCCAAAGGCATAATTTGATGAGTTTGTGCTTGAGCCACTACTAAGACCCTTTCACGTACAAATAATAATAATAAATGGGTCGTGCCATGGAGACGGCCAATAATATATAAAGTAGATTAGAGCACCCCTAGGCAGACCGGAGATGAGGGAGGCCACAAAGGCGGCCAGTCAACCCGCTGCCATCTTGGTGAGTGAGGGGACGAATCCTAGTTGCGCAACCCTCTAACTACAGGCCTCAAAGAGTTAATAGTAGTGTACAGGGGACCACCGTTTGACAGTACTCAAAGCTCATCATATAACATATAACACGTTGAACATACAAATATAATTCCCATATCAAACCATCAAGTTTTCAAAATACCATAACGTCATTTCAAAGAGTTGAGAAATCCATGGTAAATTATCAAGTTCTCATTTGTCATATTTATCGTGAGAGAAAAATATATCGATCGATTAATCATTCATCATACCAAAACCATTCGGTCATCAATACTTCAATATCATCAATTTCAACAACTTTCAAGATTCCATATAAGGTCCAATACCCAAACCGTATGTTCAATCCATAATATCCAACCATAAGTAATAATCAATAATATTTAGCCAAAGGCATAATTTGATGAGTTTGTGCTTGAGCCACTACTAAGACCCTTTCACGTACAAATAATAATAATGATAATATGGGTCGTGCCATGGAGACGACCAATAATATATAAAGTAGATTAGAGCACCCCTAGGCAGACCGGAGATGAGGGAGGCCACAAAGGCGGCCAGTCAACCCGCTGCCATCTTGGTGAGTGAGGGGACGAATCCTAGTTGCGCAACCCTCTAACTACAGGCCTCAAAGAGTTAATAGTAGTGTACAGGGGACCACCGTTTGACAGTACTCAAAGCTCATCATATAACATATAACACGTTGAACATACAAATATAATTCCCATATCAAACCATCAAGTTTTCAAAATACCATAACGTCATTTCAAAGAGTTGAGAAATCCATGGTAAATTATCAAGTTCTCATTTGTCATATTTATCGTGAGAGAAAAATATATCGATCGATTAATCATTCATCATACCAAAACCATTCGGTCATCAATACTTCAATATCATCAATTTCAACAACTTTCAAGATTCCATATAAGGTCCAATACCCAAACCGTATGTTCAATCCATAATATCCAACCATAAGTAATAATCAATAATATTTAGCCAAAGGCATAATTTGATGAGTTTGTGCTTGAGCCACTACTAAGACCCTTTCACGTACAAATAATAATAATGATAATATGGGTCGTGCCATGGAGACGACCAATAATATATAAAGTAGATTAGAGCACCCCTAGGCAGACCGGAGATGAGGGAGGCCACAAAGGCGGCCAGTCAACCCGCTGCCATCTTGGTGAG
>CM067168.1:79656413-79685180 GCA_034093135.1 Erigeron breviscapus
GGGTGTCGGTTGATTTGAAACGTTATGATATAGGACGAGACATATAATAATTGAATGTAATGCCCTAGTGATATGGTTTTGTTATATGCTTATGTATCTATTAGTGCACGTGGTTGTGCTCGTTATGGATTGTTGAATCCACGTTATAGGTATGTTTATACCTACGTTGTGGATTGTTGAATCCACATTATAGGTATGTTTATACCCTAGGTTATGGGTTGTCGAGCCCACGTTATGGATTGTTGAATCCACGTTATAGGTATGTTTATACCTACGTTATGGATTGTTGAATCCACGCTATAGGTATGTTTATACCTACGTTATGGGTTGTTGAGCCCACGTTATGGATTCTTGAATCCACGTTATAGGTATGGTTATACCTACGTTATGGTTTGTTGAACCCACGTTTACCCGTATGTTATTACTCGTATTTTATGTATTAATCGTTGTTAATCGTTGAACGTGTTGATTATGTGTTTATGTGTACCCCTAGCAAGGGTTCGTTGTATGTAGGTATTCTAACCCTCGTATATTGTTAATGGTTGATATACCGACACTATGATTTCTATTGCTAAAACCTACGAACTCACCAACTTTATGTTGACTCGTTTTAGTACACTTTTCAGGTAACTAAGTGAATCAACGACGTGTTGGTTGATTGCATTGCTAGGTTTTGGGCTTGGACTTCTCATGGATCCGTGATTCATTGCTCCCATTTGGCGGGATATGCTTAGGATCATTAGCCATCCTTTTGTGTTGTAATTGTTAACATTTGATGGTTGTGTGCTCCTTATGCATTTTGTGATCCATTACTTGACTTGTACTTGAATTTATGAATGGATTACCCAATCCTTATTTGCATTTAGTGTTGTCTCTACATAATTTTTATGTCACACTATTCTTTTCTAATAACCCCTATGATTCCGTCTTGTTGGGGTGTTACATTAACAGAAATCAGTCACATTTCGTACAAACCCCAATGCCCCAACCCCCGCTCTACCAACAATCATACGCCGCATACACCACTACACCAAACACACAAGACTTTAACCCTATGCCAACCCAGAACACCACAGCAAACACCAATCCGATGGCAGGAACATATACACCACCACAAGTGTACCCACATCAGTATTATGCACATTCGGATGGAAAGATAGATGGTACATGTAGCTTGTCATGCACTAACCCTTAAGGATACTGCCAGAGCATAGCTTGACGAACTCCAAACGGGGAGTATCTCAAACTTCTAAGACCTAAAGACAAAATTTCGCTCATTCTTTAGTCAGCAAAGGAAATACAAGAAGATACATCTGAAAGCGCACGATATCAAAAGGCGAGATTCGGAGACTGTCACACAATTCATAACTAGATATATGATACGAACCCATCCCATAATAGGTTCGCATCATTCCATAAGCTAGGTGTAGAACTCACTCCCAAAAGCTAGCTCAAGTAAGGAGGGGACACATATAGGCTTATAAACCATCAACCAATCCCATACTTGGCCGATGTGGGATCGTAACAATACCCCACCCTTTGAAGAGCCAACGTCCTCGTTGGTCACGGCTATGTTGGTCACGGTTGACACCCTTCTTTTCGGGTCCAAGCCACCACTCCATAGACCACCACTCTGAGTGTTGGAACCTCGAAAGGTAGGGCTGGATCTTATACCAATTGATACGAACCCATCCCATAATAGGCTCGCATCATGCCATAAGATAGGTGTAGAACTCACTCCCAAAAGCTAGCTCAAAGAAGGAGGGGACACCTATAAGCTTATAAACCATCAACCAATCCCATACTTAGCCGATGTGGGATCGTAACAATATACAAATGAGACGTCGCTGATCAAAGGCCTTTGGTAATCTCCTTTCAAAAGTTTTTCAATAATGTAACCCAAGATTCTGCCAGAGTAAATATTTTCAGATTTTGCAGACACCTTGGTTACAAGATCATCAAAAATTAATTTACCAAAATCAATTAACCTATTGTGGACCATGCAATAAAATATTTGCATTTCAAGTTTATTTGGTGTATCAAAACCACCAACTTTTGTTTGCAATGATCTCACAATGGTTGAGATCAAATACTTGTAAATACCAGAAAAATGAGAATCTTTAACCGAACCACCAACCCTCCCTATATAGACAATGTCATTTAAAACGCTTTTAGCAACATCCAGGGGTGGGGCTGACTCATAGGCAAGGTCAGACTTGTACTCTAGTTCAAAAATTCATTTAAAACTATCAAGAGTAAGTACAAGTCGACGAGATGTGTTAGGTCCAGTTTGACTGGACCCACTCCAGACTTGAAGACTGGAGCGTCACTGAAGATTTGTCCAGAAATAATGGAAGACCAGTAAGCATCTTACTTGTATAGGAGATCTGGAGTTTACCAGATTTCAGCTTACTGGACTTCACTCCAGTCCAGATCGATCCTACTGAAGACATTCTCTCTAAAGTCAAAGACTGAAGTTAGAAGAAATAAGACTGACAAGCAGTGGAGCCCACTGACAGCCTTACCAGATCTCCTGACTGGAGCTTTGTCAGTGTTCTAGACCTTACAAGTCTGAACACTGATTACGAGGAATTGACTTTTGCCTTTACACACTTTTACACGGACAATCCATTTGTCTATTGATAAAAGTACAATACGTGTGTAAAGGTGGTTGGTTAAAAGGATGACAAGTCACATCAACATGACTTTATCCCTATACTTTAACCAATGCATTTAAGGAATTAAAGTTGTTTCCTTAAATGCATGCAACCATATTTGTACGGCATAATAAATTCACTGTTGAATTTATTTGCCTATAAATACCAAGTCACATACCTCGTCCAATTTACTTTTTGCATAATTGGTGAATTTTTCTAAATACTCTCGATCGTAACAAGGAATACTTCACAACTTTAAGTGTTTCGATCAAAAGAGAATATTTAGCAAATATAGATCATTTGTAATTCATAGGTTGTTAGGATATTTACATACTTGTAATATCTTGGTTCCGCAACAACCTTGTATTTTATTTAACATCATAAATAAAATACACTTGAAAATTACATTGTGTTCCACCTTTACATTATTTATTGCTTTAAGTCTTGTATTACTTTATTTATATACTTGCATTTATATTTAAGTAATACTAGTCCAATCTAGTGCATACTTGACTTGTTGTATTTTACACTAGTGGGTTAAACCATCAAGTGAGGGACTTACAAGTGGTATCAGAGCAGAAGGCTAACAAACTTGCCTAGATCTGCATTCTTGATGGCCACCCCAGAAAATACACAAGGAGGTTTCACTCTTGGTCCTGATCCTATTCAAAATGATCAAAATGAAACACCTGTTATTAACAATAATCCCCCACCTCCTCCTACTCCTGCTTCTCCACATGTGCATGTGCACTACTCAAACAATCCTGTTCCTAAATTTAGTGGGAACAGTGATGAATTTGGGACGTGGAAAGCTAGGATGATTTTACATGTTACTGGCATTAAGAGGAATATGATTAAAATTTTAAATGAAGGTCCTTATATTCCTAAATCTCCTCTCAACCCACTTCTTGATCCAACTGGATCTAGATCTGGAAGGGAAAAGAGGGAGGAACTGGTCTGAAGAGGAGAGGAGACTGGTAAATCTTGATACCATCCTTAAAAACATGTTCCTCGGGGATGTTCCAGAAACCCTAATTCCCACACTAGTTCTCTATCCCAGTGCTAAAACCATGTGGGATGAACTGGTGAACCAGTATGAAGGAGGTGACGACATTGTTGTTACCAGAAAAGTCTCCCTAAACAAAAAGTATGAGTCATTTTTTGCTCTCCCCAATGAGTCTCTTACTGGTACTTACACCAGATTTATGAGCATTATAAACCAGTTGAGAGGACTGGGGGTTGAGAAAGACAAGGATATACTTTTGGAGAAATTTTGTGATATTTTGCCCACTAAATGGTCTAACATGATTTTGGTTCTAAGACTAGGAAAAACTTTGCATACGCATACTTTATCAACCTTGTATGGAGCTTTTAGATTTACTGAGGAAAACCAAGCCCAAAGAATTGAGGCTGAAAAAGATGCTTTAAATCATGCTTCCAGTAGTTCCACTGTGGTCAGTCATACTTAACCACCATGTGCGGCATTAATGTCTTCCGAGAATGTATTTTCTATGAAGAAGATGATGTCTGAACTAATGGAATCTGGAGTCATGAAGCTGACAGTGATGACCTGGTTGCAATGATTGCTAAAATGTTTAACCGTTTTAAAGCAAGAGCAAATAGGCCCACTGGACAACATGCACCCAGTTCCTCTACTGACAAGACCAATCTGACATGCTTTAAGTGTGGCAGAAAAGGTCATTTCATGAAGGAGTGCAAGTCCAGTCAGTTCATTTTTCAGTCTGGTCCATCTGTTTCTTATCAAAAGCCTGATGATAGCTACAAGTCCAAGTACAAAAAGCTTAAGGCTCAAATTGCACTCATGTCACAAGATAATAATAAATGCATGATTGCAACCACTGAAGAAAAATGGGTTCCCTCTGATGATTCATCAGTTGATGAAGAAGAGGAAAGATATTGTTGTTACATGGCTCTGGCAGACCAAGAGCATCTGGTGAAGGAAGATGTCACATCTGGAAGATGGGTGGAGATAGTGATCAAAAAGGTTAGTGAATATGATCTTGAGACTGACCTAGTATTAAAATTGGACATTGCTGAAACTCTTAATGTTGATTTAATCTTTGTTGAAACTGTTAGATCTGACATGTCAAAAGGTTTTGAAACAGATTTCACTGAACTTTCAATTTTACAATCAAAATTAAAAGAGCTCCAGGATATTGAGCTAGCTTTTCAAGCACAAGTTTTGGTAACTGAACAACTGGTCCAGGAAAAACATGACCTTGAAATAATTTTGCAAAAAGAAAAATAGGTCATTAAATCATGGCTAGAAACAAGAAAGCCATATGATGCTGGAATAAACCAATTTTCATCCCAAAAACGTGCATATCTGGATGGAAATACTCATGTTGCAGCATTAATACCAGTTATTGACCGGTTACCAGAAGAGGTCAAACCAAGCACCATTTATGATGAACCCTCTACCCCAAAAACTTGTATTATCCCAGCTCAACTCCCAAAGGTCAATCAAAGGAAACCTTTTCCTCAATCTGCTTCAAAGGAACCTTTAGTTCCTAAGAAAAAGAATGTCTCCCCTCCTAAGCCTAAAATCCAGTCATCTGGAAAGGCTAAGGTGTCATCTGAAGAAACCATTTTGTTAAGGCTGGAGAGCCAGTTTCAACTACTGGCTCGTCAAGTTCAAAGTTGTAATGCAAGACTGAACAATTTTGAGGGTACTTCATCTGGCCCTAAACAAAATTTAAAACCTTTTTCAAAGAAAGATAAAAATGTTTCTCCTGTCGAGAAGAAAAAGAAAAAGGTTTCAAAACTATCTACTCCAATTGTATTTTCAGAGAAATCTACTATACAAGAAAGTGAACTCAACCAGATACCTCCAGGGACCTATAAGGGAGGGTCCAGTGAACCCATCAGTCGATGGGTTCCCAAAACTAACTAATTAATCTGGTGGATGTGCAGGGCGATCGAAAGAAATATATTTGGTATCTTGACAGTGTTGCTGGCAGGACAATGACCGGATGTAAGACCCTGCTGGAGGAGTTCATAATCTCTGATGGACCCTCCATTACTTTTGGAAATGATGGTTGTGGAAAGACTGAGGGGTATGGTGTTCTGAATAATGGACAAGTCAAATTCAGACGAGTTGCTTATGTGAATGGTTTGAAATATAACCTGATCAGTGTAAGTCAACTGTGTGATGATGGCTACCAAGTATTGTTCAATATTGCTCAGGGCATTGTATTCAACAAGGACTGGAAGGTAGTATTGATTGCTCCCAGAAGAGGGAATGTGTATGTGATGGATATGGAAAGCTCTCCTTCAGAGCAGTGTTTCTATACTCAAGCTAATGAAGACACAAACTGGTTATGGCATAAAAGGTTATCCCATTTAAATTTCAAAAATATTAATAAGTTGTCTAGAAAACAACTGGCAGATGGGATACCTTCAGTTTCCTTCAAAAAGGAAAGGCCATGTCCAGGATGTGAGATTGGGAAGCAGAAACGTGCCAGTTTCAAGACCAAGCAGAACTTTAGCATATCTGAACCACTTCATATGCTTCATATGGATCTTTTTGGTCCAGTGAACGTTTAGACTCGTGCTGGTAAAAGATACACCCTGGTGATTATCGATGAATTTTCCAGATATTGCTGGGTTATCTTTCACATTTGATGAGTCAAATGCAGTAATCAATAAAAAGCCAACCCTTGATACTCCCCCAGTAACTCCAATTGTCTTCTGTGAATCTGATCCTATCAACTACAAAGATTCAGAAGACACAGTTTCCAGTCATCCTGATCTGGAACCTGTTCAGATTAAGAAACCCACCAGTAGTACTCCTTTCTATCCTTCAATAAGCTTCAAACTACCCTCTGAACTTATTATTGGATCAGATGTTCCTACTACTCTCCCAGTATCAGATTCAGTTGAAACTGAACCAGTTCTCTAGGAAATGCCTTCAAATGTGGAATTTCATGATGCACATCGTGATCTTAATGACTCTGATGAAGATGTGGAGATAGTTTATGAAGAACCTTGGGTGCCAGTTGATAATCATTCAACTGGTGCACCCCAACTGAATTCTTGCACTGATATTGTTATACATAACAATCCTGGTCAATACTCTAGGTGGTCAAAAGCACATCCTATTGATCAAATCATAGGAGACTCCAGTAAAGGGGTTCAGGCCAGAAGAGCCTCCAGTGAACAATGTTTATACGTCAGCTTCTTATCACTGATAGAACCGAAGAAGATTGACGAGGCTATGGAAGATCCAAGCTGGGTGATAGCTATGCAAGAAGAACTACACCAGTTTGAAAGGAATAAGGTTTGGAATCTGGTTCCTTTCCCAGTTGGAAAGAAAGAACCAATTGGAACCAGATGGGTCTTTAGGAACAAGGTAGATGAAGATGGCCATGTTGTCAGAAACAAGGCCAGATTGGTTGCACAGGGGTATTGCCAATCATATGTTGATTTTGATGAATCATTTGCTCCAGTGGCTAGACTTGAAGCGATCAGAATATTCTTAGTATTTGCTGCTCATCATCAATTCAAGGTCTACAAGATGGACGTAAAAAGTGCGTTTTTGAATGAAAAAAATGGAAGAAGAAGTGTATGTCAGGCAACCACCAGGTTTCGTTGATGAAAAACATCCCCACAGGGTATATCGTCTGGATAAAGCACTTTATGGTCTCAGACAAGCTCCACGTGCCTGGTATGACACTTTGACTAAACACTTATTGAAAAATGGCTTTAAAAGAGGTGCAATTGACAATACCTTATTTATTCTTCGTGAATGAGGTAATCTTCTGCTGGTACAAATTTATGTTGATGACATTATTTTTGGGTCTACTGATGAAAATATGTGCAAGAAATTTTCTAAAATCATGTCTTCAGAATATGAAATGAGTTTAATGGGTGAATTAACATTTTTTCTAGGTCTTCAGATTAAACAAACCAGTGATGGTATTTTTATTAATCAAGAAAATATGTTAGAGATCTATTAAAGAAATATGATATGAACTCTTCACCATCTAAACCCACTCCAATTTCTGCACCACTCACTCTGGACTCGGATCCAGATGGAAAACCAGTGAACACCACTGTCTATAGAGGCATGGTTGGTTCACTGATGTATTTAACTGTCAGTAGACCAGATATAATGTTTTCAACATGTTTATGTGCCAGATATCATTCTAATCCAAAAGAATCTCATATGCTTTCTATAAAGCGCATACTGAAATACCTTAAGGGTGTCTCCAGTTTGGGCCTTTGGTATCCCAAAGGCTCAGGCATGGATCTAATGGGTTATTCAGATTCAGATCATGCAGGTTGTAAGATAGACAGGAAATCCACTACTGGTGGATGTCATTTCCTTGGTGGCAAACTGGTCAGCTAGACCAGTAAGAAGCAAACTTCAGTTTCATTGTCAACTGCTAAAGCTGAGTATGTATCTGCAGCCAGTTGTTGTGCTCAGATACTCTGGATGAAAAGCCAGTTGCTTGATTATGGTATTAAGTATTCAAAGACCCCAATCTTCTGTGATAATACCAGTGCCATTGCTATCTCAAACAATCCAGTCATGCACTCAAAGACAAAGCACATTGACATCAGGTATCATTTCATTCGTGATCATATTATGAAAAATGATATTGAAATCCATTTTATTCCCACTGACAAACAACTCGCTGACATTTTTACTAAACCACTGGATGTAAAAACCTTTGAACATCTTGTTGGTGAGTTGGGAATGTTGAACCCTTAAATCTGGAACCTTGTTATGAACGCCTTTGTGACACTGGCAGGGTTCTTTGATTTCCATATTTATAAATCTATACCAGCTTAGCTATCGAACGCCTTTGTGATACTATCTTTGCATTAATAGATTTATGGATCACTATTCCAAGGAGAAGACTCAGACCATATATTTTTGTCCTTAAAATGTTTTTAATTTCAGGGGGAATTTATTTTCCCACTTGAAGAATTTTTCTGGAAAATATCACTGGTACATTACTGGAAGAATTTATTTTCCTCCAGTGCACCATCAGTACATATCTTCACTGGCCTAATCCACCAGTGATACTGGAGTGTCTAGTCAACCTCCAGATGTACTGAAATGAGTCTTGGGTTATTAGTCATGATATTTTAATACTTGGTCTTTGTGCGTGCCACATAAGCAAACCTTTTGAATGGACAGTTACTGTTTATCCTATGTAGCATGCCATTTTTCAAACTAAATGATGGTATTTTTACCTTGGGAAGATAAAAAGTACAAGTTGGTTATTTTTGTGGGCTGTCAAACCGTCATACATTTATGTGTGATGGGATGCATTAAATGCGGATTTCAAAACCGATCAAAATTACTTTGAATAAATTCAAATAAACCGTTTTGAATTCCATTTTCTCTCTCCTCTATAAATACCCAAATTTACTTTCACTTTTAATTTCATCTCGAAAGCATTTACTCCCAAATTCTTCATTTACTATATTCTTCATTCAATTTCCAATCATCATCAATAAATTCATAAAATCACCAATCTTTCTTCTTCTGAGTTATTATTTGCATATAATGGCTCCTAGACAATCCAATTCTGAGAAAAACCTTCTCTCTTCATCTTATAATCCAGTCGCCGCCGTAAAGAAAGCACCAAATATCACATTAGAAGCGGCGGCCATCCGAATTAATATGAATAATTGGATGGCCAAACTCTCTGGCACTCATGATCCCAAATCCATCATTGGGTGACTGAATGCCTTTTTCCTCAGTTGTCCATTGTATGGTGCCCTAACTTTAAATCCAGGGAAAATGTACCATGAATATCTATGTGAATTCTGGTACACTGCTCATTTTGTAGAAGGTGATGAAAACACCATTCACTATACTCTCAAACAAGGCACCAGAGCCTTCACTCTGACCGTTGACTCTCTTAGAGATGCTCTTCGGTTGAACTACTTTGCAGAAAATGAGCTGGCCATTACACTTCCTACCGGCCTCAATTACAGGGAAGTATGTAGGCAGATAGGGCATGGAGATATTCTTGATGAGCATGGGGTGCTAAAGAGGAAGGGCACGATCTACATGAGCAAACTAACAGACTCATGGAGATTTTTCTTCACTCATATTGTTGAGTGTTTGGGTGGCAGTTCTGGAGGCTTAGATCAGATCAATCAGACGCATCTCCAGATTGCATACTGTCTATGGTTCGGCTACAGAGTGGATTTTGCCCAGATCCTCTTTGATGACTTGGCTGAACGTCTGAAAGTAAAAGGTAGAAAAGCTCATGTACCTTTTATCCGTTTTCTTTCTCTTGTTTTTAAAAGGGCACTTGGGGAGGAGTATGATTATCGCTCACGATACTTTTCGGTATCTGAGTATCTGAGGGATTTAAATAATTTAACTTCAAAAACTGATGAAATAGATATCCCTCAGAACATGCTTCTTCATTTTAGAAGGGAATTAAACGATGCATCATCACCAGATGAATCGTCAGAGACTCCAGGTGGGCTTCAAAATAGTGAAGGACCCACTGGAGTTCTCATTGCTGAAGTGGGGTCACCAGAAACCGAGGTGACCTCTGACCCACAGCAAAATGTTAATATCTTACCTGAAAACCCCCATACGACCAAGAAATACTACCAGACGTCTAAGAAAGGGAGGAGAACTGGTCGCTCCCAGTAGAACCGTAACTCGCCATCAAGATTCCTCCCAACAGGAATCTGGAGATGTCATACGGGAAAACCCACAAGCAACCACTTCCAATCTTCTTTTAGGGGATAATGGGGAAGATATTAGAAGGACATCCCATCCTTCAGTAGAGTCCGTGTCAGCACAATCTCTTGTACATGGCCATATTTCTGACACAACTCTTGCACAGACTGGGGTTACTGGAGCCTCACCTCTAGTAATTCCAGTTTCACATTCTTCGGCTGGTGACATAATGAATGCAGATGGTACTTTGATTGTGGAACAAGAAAATTTTGAGCAGGATGCTCCAATTGATTTGAATAGGGAAGTTGGTGATCAGACAGTTGGTGAAGCTCCAGTATGGGAAGAAGTAGTTGAGTCACCTTTGTCTGATAATGATAATTTTGATGCAAACATGGATTTTCTGGGTGATGTTGTTGCATCAGATATACCTCCTCCACCAGAATCCACTGATATGCCACCACCTCCTGAATCATTAAATGCTCCACCACCGCCACCAGAATCAACCTTTGTACCACCTCCACCACCACCATCTTCACTTCCTCCAAATATTTCTTATTTTCAACCACCACCAGAAACACCAATCCAGACGAGACTCAATATTGTAAATTTTCCAGTCTCCAGTGCGCTCGACTCTACTGTTCTATCATCTGAAAGGCCCTCTGAAAGAGTCGAGGCACAAGTCTCTCTGGTGACCAGAATTGCTTCTGATCTTGCTCCTCCAAGTGGTCTCTCCACTTCTTCTTCAACCGAGGTCCAAGGCCTTTTAAATAAGGTGGCGGACCTGGAGAGATCACTCCATTCTTCTTCTCAGGTTGTTTCTGAATTTAAATCTTTATTGTCAAATAATCTTGCATCAGAAATGAACCTGTTTGCTGGAAATGAGAAGATTGTGTTTGAGAAGTTGAATGAACTGGTACTGGCCACCAACAAAAACTCTGAAACTATTAAAGTGGCAGTCCAGGGATTGGAGAAGAAACTGGTAGCTTTTGTTCAGACTGCAGTCAAGGTAGAAATTGTACAACCACTGGCAGGTCTGAAAGAAGAAGTCCAGAAGTTGACTGAATCAGTGAGCCGTCTGGAAAGTAGGCCAGCCCTTGACCAGAATTATGTTGTTAGTCACATCAGTGATGAGTGTGCTAAGAAGTTCAGAAACAACATGTTGAAAGACATCACTGAATAAATTTCTAGGTCAATTTTAAGAATCATTCAAGATGGGCTGTTGCCTCAAGTGGTGAAAATGATTGATACTGAATTGCCAAAGCACTTGCCTTCAGAACTCCAAATTATCAAGAAGGAAGTAACTGCTTTAAGGAAAACTGTGAATATCACCACTCCAGTAGCTGGTCGTACATTTGGGTCATCTGACCGTCATATGTTGGAGCAGTTGTGGAATGATCTCAAGTCTAGGACTGGTGATCATTCCAAGGGGGAAAAATCTGTTGTTACTGAGAAAACTGCTGCTACTGAGAAGATGGTTGAGAAAACAAAGGAAGTTCCTGCTGGTGCTATTGAGAAAACAAAGGAAGCCAATGAAAAAGCCTTTCGTACTGAAGCCATTGTGCAAGAAGAAGAGGCTGCTGGTACTGATGCCAGTGAGCCCCAGTTTGAAGAATTCCCAGACATCACCACCACTTTGAAAAACTTGAAAAGAAAGAAACACGTGGTGTCTGGTGAAGAAATTGAAGAGAATGTGGAAGATGAAACCACTGAAGGTTTCCCTTAAAGGGCGTCAGTAGATGTTGAAACATCTAAGAGACTGAAACAACAAGGCATTTTAATTGACATCTTTAAAAGAGCTCAAAGAGATGGGTTGCTGGCCCATAAATTAGAGATGGCAAATATGGGAACTCTAGATTCATACAATGCTGGCAGGTTGGGCATTCACGTTGATGTGTACAAATTGATGAAAGATGATCCCAGAGTTCACCAATGTCTTGATGCTATGGACGATGTATATGTTCGTTCCAGATACTCTGAAGATGAACAAAAATTTGATGCTGAAACATATGGTCGCCCTGTTCAGGAGTTGATTGAGTTAAGGAAGCAGGAGTTAGTTGACCTCCAGAAAAAGGTCAGGTCAAATGCTGCAGCTCTAGAGAACGAGTACAGAAAGAAAATGAAAGGTGGACCCAGACTCCCAGCCAGAAAAACAAAGGCTGCCAGAGATGCAGATCTCAGTACCTTCATTCTGCTGGACACTTCCAAAAGAATTGATCAAGTTCAAGTTCAAGTTCAGAAAGTTTTGGATGATCTGAAAGTGTTCAGGGAAACTGAAGCAATGATCCAGATGGCAAAACAAAAAGACAAATATAATGACTGACAATGTTCAGGGCAAATGCCAGAAGGATCATAGGTGCTGAAATAAAATTGGCCGAAAATCATGAAAATTTGACCAAGTTTGAGGTTAAGCTGACCAGAGATGGTAATTTTGTTGATGAAAGGAAGAACACTTCAGTCCAGGCGTTTGGGTGGTCTGAACTGAAGGAGATTGGCATGACATTCAGGGGGAAAACTGATCTGTCTCCAGATGTCAAAGCATTTTTGAAGAGAATTGAGAAGGTATGGAAAAGGAAGCAACAGATGGAAATTGCATTAGGCATGAGATCTTCAGATGCTTCACCTTCTCCAAAGAGAAAGGCCACTGAAGATGCACCAGGACAAGCTTCAAAGAGAAGGGCCTGACTCTTTTATCATCTTACTTGTATTTGTATTTATTAATCAAAGTTGTAACTTTTTATATGTTGATGTCTGTAAATAAAGTTGCAAGCTTTTGATTCACAAGTAAGTGATCAGAACTAAAAGATTAAAACTGGAACACTGATGATCTATAAAGTGTTCTCCAGTAACTTAAATTTTTTAGACTTAATCAAAATCAAGTGTTTTTCAAGCATACAATTGTATAGATAGAAGCTTGAAAAACTTTGCATTATTTCTGAACAAATAGGGGGAATTTGTTAGGTCCAGTTTGACTGGACCCACTCCAGACTTGAAGACTGGAGCGTCACTAAAGATTTGTCCAGAAATAATGGAAGACCAGTAAGCATCTCACTTGTATAGGAAATCTGGAGTTCACCAAATTTCAGCTTACTGGACTTCACTCCAGTCCAGATCGATCCTACTGAAGACATTCTTACTGAAGTAAAAGACTAAAGTTAGAAGAAAGAAGACTGACAAGCAGTGTAGCCCACTGACAGCTTTACCAGATCTCCTGACTGGAGCTTTGTCAGTGTTCTAGACCTTACAAGTCTGAACACTGATTACGAGGAATTGACTTTTGCTTTTACACACTTTTACACGGACAATCCATTTGTCTATTGATAAAAGTACAATACGTGTGTAAAGGTGGTTGGTTAAAAGGATGACAAGTCACATCAACATGACTTTATCCTTGTACTTTAACCAATGCATTTAAGGAATTAAAGTTGTTTCCTTAAATGCATGCAACCATATTTGTAAGGCATAATAAATTCACTGTTGAATTTATTTGCCTATAAATACCAAGTCACGTACCTCGTCCAATTTACTTTTTGCATAATTGGTGAATTTGTCTAAATACTCTCGATCGCAACAAGGAATACTTCACAACTT
Source organism: Erigeron breviscapus (assembly GCA_034093135.1). Lineage (NCBI taxonomy): Eukaryota > Viridiplantae > Streptophyta > Magnoliopsida > Asterales > Asteraceae > Erigeron > Erigeron breviscapus. Next base: position 79,670,340 of record CM067168.1, read on the forward strand.
TAAGTGTTTCGATCAAAAGAGAATATTTAGCAAATATAGATCATTTGTAATTCATAGGTTGTTAGGATATTTACATACTTGTAATATCTTGGTTCCGCAACAACCTTGTATTTTATTTAACATCATAAATAAAATACACTTGAAAATTACATTGTGTTCCACCTTTACATTATTTATTGCTTTAAGTCCTGTATTACTTTATTTATATACTTGCATTTATATTTAAGTAATACTAGTCCAATCTAGTGCATACTTGACTTGTTGTATTTTATACTAATGGGTTAAACCATCAAGTGAGGGACTTACAAGATGCATTGTCTAAAGTGCCAACAATGCATTGCTTGCCTTTTGTGGTGGTTGTTACCCTGCTTGTGAGCCAAAACTCACAAAGCTGATTATAATTAATGAAATTAGGAGAAAGAAGCAGAATCTTACCCATTGGATGATAAAAGATATACTTTGCCATGTCATAGTAATCAGACTTGTTCGAAGGTGGATGGAGATTGGAAAACTAAGGAGGTCTGACTTTGATCTGAGTAGATACCCATTTAGCACCTACTATCTCAGGAACCCTATCTCCTTTCAAATAAGTACCGATTTTATCGACTTGTTTTGGTTCAGGAATCTCGAACCGATTAGGTGAAGCCATTTGATGATTAAACTGATTGAGAAATTAACTAACAATGATAATATTTGAGATAACCAAAAACAGAGTATGAGTGATTTTAGAGAAAAAGCGATTGAGAATGAGATTAGAGAGATGAGAATGCAATGGAATAGTCATTTGATCAAACGGGTTGGCTTTTATATGGCCTTCCACCAAAAAGTGAGCCGTTTTGTGATTGGAGAGAGAAAGTACACTTACCCCAACGGTTACTTTTTACCATGGAGGGAGTAACGGTTGTGGTTTGTACAGAGGAAAGAGAGACAAAAGAGTAAAACAATATTTTATTTACAACAACAAGAAATGAAAATATAAAATAACTTACTAAGTAAAATCCAAGCTGACTCCAAGCTGAGCTGACTCAGCTTGGTCATCCTTAGGTCAAAACTAAGGTCAATCAGCTTGAGTTTTTCTTAATAGATTATTCCATATTTAACATTCCCAGCTTGCTCAGCAAGGTATTAAACCTTGCTTCATCAAGAGGCTTGGTGAATAAGTCTGCAAGCTGATTGTCTGTTGAAATAAAATGAAGTTCAATATCTTCCTTCATGACATAGTCTCTAATGAAATGATATCTGACATCAATATGTCACAGAAAATGGGAGTTTTGGACACAACAATATCATAGTCAGCAAGCTGATGCTGTATCCATAGGATTTGAGAGCAACAGCTTCCAGCAGCAACATATTCAGCTTCAGCAGTAGAAGTTGAGACTGAGTGTTGCTTCTTGCTAGCCCAGCTGACTAACCTATTTCCAAGCAATTGACAACTTCCTGTTGTGCTTTTCCTGTCAATCTTACAACCTGCAAAGTCTGAATCTGAATACCCAATTAGATCAAACCCTGAGTCTTTGGGATACCAAAGACCCAGATTGGGTGTACCTTTAAGATACCTAAAAATTCGTTTCACAGCTTGAAGATGAGATTCTTTTGGACAAGCTTGATATCTAGCACAAAGACATGTGGCAAACATAATATCTGGTCTACTAGCAGTTAAGTACAATAAAGAACCTATCATGCCCCTATAAGCTGTAATATCAACTGGTTTCCCACTGATATCTTCACTCAGCTTGGTAGCAGCACCCATAGGTGTTTTCATTGGAGAGCAATTGTCAAAGCCAAATTTCTTGAGTAAATCTTTAACATATTTTCCTTGATTGATAAAAATCCCAGAATTGGATTGTTTAATTTGAAGACCAAGAAAATAGGTTAATTCACCCATCATACTCATTTCATAATTTTTGGACATTAGCTCAGAAAACTTTTTGCATAATCTATCATTAGTAGAACCAAAAATAATGTCATCCACATAGATTTGCACTAATAGGATATCTTTTCCTATCTTTCTCACAAACAAAGTTTTATCAACATTACCTCTTTCAAACTTATTCTTAAGTAAGAATTTTGACAGTGTATCATACCATGCTCTTGGAGCTTGCTTCAATCCATAGAGAGCTTTGTCCAACTTGTAGACATGGTGTGGATACTTAGAACTTTCAAAACCAGGAGGCTGATGAACAAAAACTTCTTCATCAAGTTTGCCATTAAGAAAGGCACTTTTCACATCCATCTGATACACTTTGAAACCTTTGTAGGCTGAGTGTGCTAGAAACATTCTTATTGCTTCAATCCTAGCAACAGGAGCAAAGGTCTCATCATAATCTATTCCTTCTTCTTGACTATAACCTTGAGCCACCAATCTTGCCTTGTTTCTTGTCACAATACCTCTTTCATCCATCTTGTTTCTAAAGACCCACCTTGTGCCAATAATGGTCTTATCAGTTGGTCTAGGAACCAGTTTCCACACCTTGTTCCTTTCAAACTGAGTAAGTCTTCTTGCGTGGCACTCACCCATGATGGATCACTTAGAGCTTCTTCAACTTTAGTTGGTTCAGTTTTGCTGACAAAATTTACAAACATACAGAAATTTCCAGTAGCATTTCTTCTTGTCTGAACTTTTGAAGTGGGATCACCAATAATTTGATCAATTGGGTGACTTCTTGTCCACTTTGTAGCATGAACTGCAACATTCTGTACTTCCTGATCAGCTTCTTCTTCAACAGTTTGAGAATCAGCTTGAGGCATAGACTCAACTTGATCACTGTTAAGGTCTTGAACTACTGAATTTGCTGAGCTGATAGGATTATCAGCTTGAATTTGCTCACAGATGGGTAGAATGACTTCATTTAATTTCTGAGGTTGAGTAGAAACATGAGGTTGATTCTGCTCTTCATCAAGATCATGAAAAATAGGAATCTCCCCCTCAGCAGGTGCATCACTATCTTCAATAATAGGATCAGTAGGAGGATCACAATCAGGAACAACAATCTCTTCAAAGTCAAAATTACCATCTTCTTGAGCTGAGCTGATTGAGTTTGATTCATCTATTTTTACATAAACTGTGTCTTCAATAACTCATGTTCTTTTGTTATACACTTTGTAGGCTTTCATGAGTGTATAATAACCAAGAAAAATTCATTCATCAGCCTTGGCATCAAATTTTCCAAGATGATCTCTTTGATTTAGAATGAAACAAGGACTTCCAAACATTCTTAAGAACCCTATTTCAGGTCTTCTGCCCTTCAATACTTCATATGCTGTCTTTTGATGCCTTTTAACAATCAATGATCTATTCTGGGTGAAGCAAGCTGTGTGAATAGCTTCAGCCCAAAATTCACACCATTTTGAGCTAACATGGATCTTGCAGCTTCAATCAGGGTTCTGTTTCTTCTTTCAGCAACTCCATTTTGCTGTGGAGTTCTTGCAGCTGAGTAGCATTGAGAGATACCTTTACTAATGCAGAAAAAGTGCAGAGTTTGATTTCTGAACTCAGTCTCATTGTCACTTCTAAGCTGCCTGACTGGCTTCTTGTAAAGGACTTCAGCATTTTTGATGAAATTGATAATTACTTCAGCAGCTTCACTCTTGGCTTTTAGAAAGAATACCCATGTAAACCTTGAATATTCATCTACAATGACCAGGGAGTACCTTTTTCCATTTAAGGAAGGTGTACTAACTGGACCAAACAGATCCATGTGCAGCAAGTCTAGACAGGATTCAATAGTTGAACATGTTCTAGATTTGAAAGAAGCTTTGTGTTATTTCCCTTTCTCACAAGCACTGCACATTTTGTCTTTCTCATACTTAATAGCAGAAAGACCAGAAACTAACTCATTTTTGCTTAATTTATTAATATCTTTAAAATTCATATGAGATAGTCTTTTGTGCCATAACCAATTCAACTCATCTTGAGTTTTAGACAAGAAACACACTTCTTTCAACACAGTAGGCTTGCTCACATCAAAGGTGTAAAGAGATTCATCTCTTTTGGCAATCAAGACAACATTTCCTTCAAAATCACAAACAATCCCTCTATCAGCCCAAAATCTTACTTCATATCCAGCATCACACAATTGGCTAACGCTAATCAAATTGTGTTTGAGCCCACTGACATATGAGACTCTTCTGAATGTAAGAGGACCATTTGTAAGAGAACCATATCCTTCTGTAGTTCCTTGAGAATCATAACCAAAAGTGACATTAGGACCAAGTCTGTTCCTAAAGTCACACAGCAGGGACTTACATCCGGTCATATACTTGGAACATCCACTGTCCAAGTACCAGATAAATGTATTGTGAATGCCCTGCAATCATGAAAAGAGTTAGTTCTTTTTGGGAACCCATCCAAGGATGGGTTCACTTGAGCTGACTGGAGCGCCAGACTCAGTTTGAGTAGAAGAAGAACTCTTATCACTTGACTTTACTTTCCATTATTGTTTAGATTTTTCTTGAAAATTATTTTCAACAACTTTGGTCTCAGATTGTCTTACATATCCTTTACCAATTCCAGCTTTCTTTGACTCGGCTCTGAGTTTCTTTTGATCAACTTTTGAAAGACTATTTGAAAAAGAAACTTCCTTTGAAATTTCACTCTGCCTAGACTTAATCAGCTTAGAAATAAGTTGATCTGAGTCTTGACTAGGTGTTTTTGAGTTTGACTTGGAGCTGATTTTATCAGACTGACTCTTCTTAGTTAATTTATTCTTTTTCCCTTTTTGACTCTTTTGATTGGTCAGCTTAGAAGAGTTTTCCTTGGTCTTAGGTTCACTACTGGATTCAGATGGAGAGTCAGTCATCTTGGAAGAATCCAGACTGACTTCAGATTTGGTAGGGTAGACTCAACAGTAGTAACTCCATCAAACATAGTTTTTAAATTTCCACCATAAACAAAACCTAGACCAGGGTTTTCAGATTGTCTTTTCAAAATCTTTTTAGTGTGAATGAGTATAGGAGGTGATATGCCTTATTTTATACCTATTGCCCACGTCATTTTTAGTTGTTTTTAAGTGTTTTTAGAGTCGTTTTCGTATACATTTGGTGCGTTTATGGTATTTGTTAGTGTTTCAGGATGTTAACAGGTATTTGAGCGTAATTTCTGAAGAAAACGATATTTTGAGGTGAAATGAGTGCTTACGGATGGTTTATATAGCACGAATCTGAAGTTAGCAGCTGTCCAGCTTTACACTGCGCCGCAGTCCCTTGAGATGCGCCGCAGTGAGTGTGACCTGAAAACAATGCTCCGCAGTCACTTGGCTGCGTCGCATCCAATTGGACGTGAGTTAAGTTGCGCCGCAGTAAGTTGTGATGCGCCGCAGTCCCATGAGTTCATGCCAGATACAAAGTCAACAAAAGTCAATATTTTGAAGCTACACTGCGTCGCAGTCCTTAGCTGCGCCACAGTTGGTGACGGGTTTTGTGAAGAATTTAGGGAAACTATATAAAGCTTCCAAAAACATTCCTAAACCCTACCTTTACTTTTCCAGCCGTTTTGGAAGACTTTTAAGGAGATTTTTCATCAGTTTCATCACCTTGGAAGATCAAGATTACGATTGGATTTATTTCGTTCGTTGTTTTCGATTTCTTGTATTCAATAACAATGAATTCTTCGTATTTGATTTGTTATTCTTATTTTAATATGATTGGCTAATCATTTCATCATCCATCTTGCTCTTTATAATTAACTCTTTATATTTCACAATTTTTATAATTCAATGTTGATTTCATTTAACGTTATATCGTGATCTTAGCGTATTTATTCCTTCAAATTTATCTTGAATTGATTGGTAGATTATCATTCAACGATAATAGGGGTAAATGTGTTAACGGTTGGGTATAATCGATATATATAATTGTTATTTTAATAACCAAAACCATTGTTTGATCAGGGAAGTTATAAAAGATGTCTTGGGGTACCGGTCCTTGTAATGAAACTAGTTTAAACAAGAGAGTCAAATAATGTCGTTAACTTGACGGGTACGGGGTTGGTGCTTTGTTTGAGTCTCGGTTATTTAATCAACTTAAATTGAATTTGAACTTCATTTATGTGCAATCTGAGCATGTTGTTGAGCGGATTTGAGATGGATGACTTTTAATATTATTGCTTACAATCAATTTTTTCTATCATTTTAGGACGATCCCTACCCCGGTAACACCTGATTTAATTTATTTTTTTTAACTTCTGTTTAAGCAACGTGACAATTCGGTCACAAAACCCCCCATTTTTACTTGAATTTCTTTATTTGAACAATTACTTTACTTTAGTCCTTGTGATCGACCTCGGATTTACCAAGCTAACTATACTGCATACGAACAGGTTCACTGCCTGTAAGTGTGTTGTAGTCAGTCGCTAGGTGATTCGTGTTTATAAATTTTAAGACTCGATTTCACACATCAAGTTTTTGGCGCCGCTGCCGGGGACTTTTGTTTTAGTAGTTGTTTAGTTTTGTAGTTAGACCCTTTCTCACATTTACTTGTGAGATAGATTTTTTTTATTTTCAGTTTTTATTTCATTTGTACCAGGTGCGGTTGACGGTTTGTTTTGCGGTGATTGTGCAGGTCTCTTGCTAGTTGATGAACACTAGAGCCTCTGGCCGACCCTTGCATAGTCCTTTATCTAATCCGGGGAGAGCCAGACGTCGATTAGTGCAAAGAGAAAATCAAGAGCCATCCACATCAGGCAAGATAGATTCAGAAACCACAGACCAAGTCCAACAGGACATAGATTTGGAAGAGTACTATACTGAGAAAGCACCTACATCATAAGATCAATTGATAAAGAAGTTGGAAGAAGCAGGTAGAGTATTTCGAACAGGTGAGGACTCAGTGATAGAAGAAAAAGTTCAAACACCCGAACAAAATAGAACTGTATTCCCTCAAATCAACAGAAATCAAGATCAACAAAGAAGGGTAAACAGAATGGGTGAAGAACAACCGAGATATAGGAACAACATTCCTTATGGGGAACGAAGGAGAACTATACCAGCTAATCGGGGCACCGCTATCCGCCCTCCTGCGATTTCAGCAAATTTCTCCTTGAAAGGAAATCATCTCAAGAGTGTCACTGAGGATACGTTCGATGGGGTTGCACGTTGAGACCCTTATGCTCATGTTGAGAAGTTTGAAAAGATTTGCCGGCTATATCAGTATGCAGAGAACCAAGCCGACAATGTGAAGCTGGAGTTGTTTCCATTGACTCTTACAGGGCAAGCATCTTCATGGTTTAGGGAATTGCTGGAAAACTCGTTCACCACTTGGAACGATTTGAGAGAAGCTTTCATTGATGAGTTCTACTCAATAAGGACTCAACGGAAGTTGGAAAATTCAGATTAGGGGTTTCTCTCAAGATCCGGGAGAAGATATGGTGGATGCGTGGAAGAGATTCAAGGAGATGATAAGGAATTGTCCCGGTCATAACATGGATATTGATCTAACTGTTGAGATTTTCTATGATAGGTTAGATAGGAGGTCTAAGAAGGAGTTCAGTTATGCATTTGGGGGAAGCTTCAATAACATTTCCCCGAATGAAGGCTATAAAATTCTGGAGGATATGGCCAAGGAGAGATCAACCCGGGATGAAGACCGACTAAAGAGGTCCGGGAGACACATTGTCGCTAAAGCGGAAGGTAGCAAGGATTCAGGAATAGTTGCTGAGATTAAAGCTCTCTCGAAACGCATGGATGAGCGGTTTGATGGTCAAGAGAGTAGATTTAAGAGCCTAGAGAGGGATGTCAGAGTGTTGGCTGATGGTTGTGATCATTATGGGGATATGCATTATACAGAGGATTGCCCCCAGAAAACTGCTCAAGATGTGAATTATGTTCAGAACCAACCTCAAGGGAACTTCAGCCGTAACACCGGTTTCCAAAACCGGCAATCAGGTAATTCTTATCCTTCTTCTTCATCTTATAATACTAACAGTTCTAGTTTTAGTGGAAACAGGTGGAGCAGGTTCAATAATCAAAACCAGCAAACAACAGATCCGAATTCAGAATTAAAGAGTATAATCAAGGACTTCATTAGCACCCAGAAAGCAACTAATGAACAAGTTGCAGGAGAATCAAAGAAGATGAATGCCTCTTTGGATGTTTTGACTACTCGATTAGATGGGCTTGGGTACAAGTTGGATCAAGGGATAAAGAACCATCAAGCCACCATAAAAGAATTGGAAGGGAGGCTTTAAAGGATTGGAAACTCTAATAGACCACCGGGTACTTTACCGAGTAACACTCAACAGAACCCGAAGCCTCCTTCAAACAACCAAGGGCAGAAATACACTCCTCCTAATGCTAGAAATGAGCATGTGAATGTCATCATAACTCGAGCAGGTAATACTTATAACTCGGCTAACCCTTTACCTGATGATGTTACCCAGTTGTGCAGGTTCATGAAGAAGAGGAGGGGTGGATGATGAGATTGAGATGGAGCCGAACCCAGCTGTGCAGACTCCGACCGTTCCATCCAAACCAGCTGAAAAGCCAACCGTGAAGCCTTATCAGCCGAAGATCCCATTTCCTCAATGTTTGAGGAAAGAGAAGATTAAGGAGCATTACAAGAAGTTCATTGATTTGATCAAGTCGGTGAGCATAATTGTTCCTTTAGTTGATCTTATTGCAGGTATGCCTAACTACGCCAAGTTCCTCAAGGAGCTCATCAGTGATAAAGGAAAAATGGAGGAGGCAAAGGCTACCATTCTTAGTGTGTAGAGCTCAGCAATAATCAAGAACCAAATCCCTCCCAAGTCGGAAGATCTAGGGAGTTTTCTTATTGCTTGTTCTTTTGGTTCATATGATTGTGATGCTTTGGCCGATCTTGGGGCCAGTATTAATTTAATGCCTTATTCTGTTTATACCAAGTTGGCCTTGGGTGAGTTGAGCCCTACCCGAATGAGCATTAGGCTCGCTGACCGCTCCTTCCAATATCTCATGGGGATAGCGGAGAATATGTGGATTAAAGTAGGACATATTGTGTTTCTGGTCGACTTTGTTGTCCTAGAAATGGAAGAGGACGCTAAGGTGCCTCTAATTCTTGTCCGCCCATTCCTTAATACTGCGGATGCTATCATCCGGGTTAAGGACAAGGAGATTTCCTTTGGGGTTGGTGATGACCGGATAGTTTTTAAGGTTGATAGAGCATTAAAGCATCCATATTCTTCTGATGATACTTGTTTTCGTATTGAGGTGATAGATGATGCTTTGGACTTGGAAATGAAAGAAGTAACAGGAGCAAATAGAGTTGTTGAAGCCGAAATTGCAAATGGTGATGCAATCACCAATGATCAAATTGAAGAGATTTTGGCTTTAAGTATTGATACAACTCCACCGGAAGATGAAACCTTCGAAAAGATCACGGCGGATGGAAGCACACGGGTGTTGACATCGGTTGAGAACCCTCCTACCGACTTGGAGCTCAAGCCTTTGCCAAATCATCTTGAGTATGCTTATCTCGAAGGTACATCTCTTTTACCCGTTGTTATCTCGTCCTCATTGTTGGAGGATGAGAAATCTAGACTCATGACTGTCCTAAAGGCCAATAAAAAAGCCTTTGCTTGGAAAACTTCCGATATACCGGGTATAAGTCCTGAATTTTGTAAGCACACCATTAATTTTATTGATAATGTCAAACCGGTAGTGCAAAGACAACGTAGGCTAAACCCGAATATGAAAGAAGTTGTGAAAAAGGAAATCATCAAGTTGTTAGATGCGGGAATCATATTCCCCATTTCGGATAGTCCTTGGGTGAGTTCGGTACACTGTGTACCGGAAAAGGGTGGGATGACTGTTGTTTTAAATGAGAAAAATGAATTGGTTCCCACTCGAACTGTCACGGGATGGCGGGTTTGCATTGATTATCGGAAGTTAAATGACGCCACCCGTAAAGACCATTTTCCTTTGCCATTCATAGACCAAATGCTCGAACGGCTTGCCGGAAATGAGTACTTTTGCTTCTTGGATGGGTTTTCGGGTTATTTCCAAATACCCATTGACCCGAATGACCAAGAAAAGACCACATTCACCTGCCCGTTTGGTACTTATGCCTATAGGAGGATGCCCTTTGGTTTTTGCAATGCCCCCGGGACCTTTCAGAGATGCATGATTGCTATTTTTCAAGATATGATTGAAACTTCCATGGAAGTCTTCATGGATGACTTTTCTGTGTTTGGAAGTTCTTTTGAAAGTTGTTTAGATAGTCTTGATAAAATGTTAGAAAGGTGTGAAAGGGCACATTTGGTTTTGAATTGGGAAAAATGCCATTTCATGGTAAAGGAAGGGATTGTTTTGGGACACAAAGTTTCTAAGGCGGGATTGGAGGTTGATAAAGCAAAAGTTGATGTCATAGCTAAACTACCTCCTCCCACTAATGTTAAATCGGTAAGAAGCTTTTTGGGTCATGCCGGGTTTTATCGTCGGTTCATTAAAGATTTTTCAAAAATCACCCGACCCATGACCAAGTTGTTGGAAAAAGATGTCCCTTTTAACTTTAATAGTGAGTGTCTTCATGCATTTAATCTCCTTAAGAACAAATTGACTAATGCCCCTATTATGTCTTCACCCGATTGGTCCTTACCCTTTGAATTAATGTGTGACGCTAGCGACTTTGCCTTAGGGGCCGTTTTAGGCCAAAGGGATGACAAACATTTTCGTCCCATTTCTTATGCTAGCAAGACTCTCAACCCGGCTCAACAAAATTATACCGTGACTGAAAAAGAATTGTTGGCCGTTGTGTATGCTTTTGATAAATTTCGACCCTACTTGGTTATTAATAAGACCATTGTTTATACCAACCATTCCGCATTGAGGTACTTGTTTTCCAAACAAGATGCCAAGCCCCGTCTCATCCGTTGGGTCTTGCTTTTGCAAGAATTCGACATTGAGATCAAGGACAAAAAGGGGGCTGAAAATGTGGCGGCCGATCATTTAAGTAGGCTCGAAAACCCTCACCTTGAGAAGAGCATGAGATTGATGATGCTTTTCCTGATGAGTATTTGATGCAGGTTGAAGTTGAGGAAGAACCGTGGTATGCCGACATTGCTAACTTTCTTTATGCAGATGTGATTCCTAAAGAAATGTCATCTCAACAAAAGAAGAAATTCTTTTCTAAGATAAAACATTACTTTTGAGAAGATCCATTTTTGTTTAGAGTCTGTGCAGATGGCATGATAAGGAGGTGCGTGTCGGGAGGAGAAACCCGAAAGATTCTTGATGAATGTCACTATGGGCCAACCGGTGGTCATTATGGACCGTCTGTTACCGGAAAGAAAGTGTATGATGCTGGATTTTATTGGCCAACCATTTTCAAGGAGGCGCAAACCTTGGTGGAGGTTTGTGATGTTTGTCAAAGACAAGGTACAATTTCTAAACGTGATGAAATGGCTCAGAACTACATTCAGGTGTGTGAAGTTTTTGATGTTTGGTACATAGATTTTATGGGACCTTTTCTTCCGTCCAATAAGAATTTGTATATCCTTGTTGCTGTTGATTATGTTTCTAAGTGGGCCGAGGCAAAAGCCTTGCCAACGAATGACGCACGGGTCGTCATTCACTTTTTGAAACAGCTTTTCTGTAGGTTTGGTGTGCCCAAGGCCTTAATAAGTGACCGCGGAAGCCATTTCGCGAATCACCAACTCGCTAAGGTGCTTAAGAGGTACGGTGTCAACCACCGTTTTTCAACCTCATACCACCCGCAAACGAGTGGCCAAGTTTAAAATACTAACCGGGCATTGAAGAGAATTCTTGAGAAAACCGTAGGAGACAACCCAAAGTCATGGTCTACCAAGCTTGATGATGCTCTATGGGCGTTCAGGACCGCCTACAAGACACCGATTGGGACTACTCCATACCAGTTGCTTTATGGCAAGACTTGTCACCTTCCTATGGAAATTGAGCATAAAGCCTATTGGGCGCTCAGAAATTGTAATATGGACCTAGTTGAGGCCGGTGAATTGAGATCGTTGCAATTAAATGAGCTAGACGAACTTAGGTTGCATGTTTATGATAATTCTAGACTTTATAAGGAACGAACCAAAGTTTGGCATGACCGTAGGCTTAGGAAGAAGGATTTTGAAGCCGGTGATAAAGTGTTATTGTTCCTTTCAAAGTACAAGTTTAAGCAACCCAAGTTGACTTCTAGGTGGACCGGCCCTTTTGTGACCAAACATGTTTATCCGTCTGGTTATGTTGAATTGTTAAAATCAGATGGATCTACTTTTATTGTCAATGGTCACAGGTTGAAGCTTTACAGTGAAGAAGAGGAAGATGTGGGAGTCGTCTTTGACGAGCTTCCATTCTTCGAAATGGATCAATAAAAGAAGGTCTTGGAGTCGAGCTAACGACTCGTAAATAACCTTAGCGCTTCTCGGGAGGCAACCCGTGTTTCTTGTTTCCAATAAAATTGTCTACCTTTCAGTTTTTAAAGTGTTTTTGACGAGATTTGCAGGTTTGAAGGCTGTCCCACGTGTTACGGTAAGTCATTTCAAGTGTAACGTAAAGGTAAGTGTGGGGGGGAGGTCAGATGCGACGCAGTCTTATTACTGCGCCGTAGTCTGCCCGACGAGAATAAAGATGCAACGTAGTGGATAAAACTACACCGCAGTTGGTTTGTTATGGTGCGACGCACTGCTCTTGATGTCCCGCAGCCAAAATCTCGTCACAATAAATGCGACGCAGCCTATATGATGCGACGCATCGTTTTAATTGTTTTTCAAAAAATCGAAAATCAAAAAAATAATAAAATAATATCATTTAAATCACACTGCGATGCAGTGTGGGTGTGGACTGCGCCGCGGTCTATTCCAGATCGGGTCAACAAAATAAGAGGCTAGGGTTATTTTCACTTTTCCCTTTACTAAATTTCACTTGCTCCTCTTTCTCTCCCAATAATTCAGCCGACCCATACCATCTCCTTCTTCATATTTTCTTTGATTTCTAATCTTTTCTTTATCAATAATCACCATGACTAGAACAGGAAAGGTTAGTATCTTCTCATTATTTCATTTATCTGATTTTTTTAATGTTCTATTATTAAATTCGAATTCCTCTAAGATTATGCTTAATTTCATTGTCCATGTTCGAATTTGATATAAATCTTGCTTAATAATGGAGAGGGTTGGTTAGATTTTGATTAATTTGTGATTACTCTCATCTATTCATGTTTTAATCGAAATAACTTGGGGAATACATAGGTTTGCTTGATATTTGATAAACCCTAAGTACTTGTTAGGTGAGTTTGAAATTTTTGATGATGGTTTCGGTTTTGCCCAGAACTCTCCTCACTGCGCCGCATTTATGTGACTGCGACGCAGTCCGGTTGTTCCTTAATGCGACGCAGTTAGAGACTACGCCGCAGTTTTACTGTCGAGAGTTGTGATGCGACGCAGCGATTAAGCTGCGTCATAGTTGATGCCTAACCAGACTTGTCTCATTGTCTTACATGGATATAGGATACAATTTTATTGATAATTGGTTTGTTCGTTTGTTTTCTTGTGTGTAGGAACCAACAACAGGTGTCCGAGCTTCAAGGGGATCAAATAAGACTTCGACTTCATCCGAGCCTAATGTGGGACCTTCAAACGTACCACCTGAACCAAGTGATGAAGCACGTGATATGAGGCCCGAGCCACATGCTTGGCTAAAATGGCCACGGGCTACGCCTGAAGAGAAAGTCATCTACACCAACCGGCTAGCAAAGATTATTCATAAAGACATTGAACTACCAAGGTATATGGAACCTGTGATGCTTGATCATTTACTCATCTGTACAGATATTAATAGGATGATGTGTCTCAAAGCACCATCTAGCGACGTGCATGGTAACCCCATTGAAGTTCAGTTTAATATGTGGGCTGATATCTTCCTTAATCGGGAAGACATTTGTAGAGAGTGGTGCTTAGAGGTTTATTCCACCATTTATGTGAAGGATAATGATTCGGCTAAAAGCATTTTTTATGACAAAGTGATATTCTTTAGGTGTGGGGGAAAGCAGAGGTCGCTTTCCATTGCTGAGTTTGGTGTGTGCACTGGTATGTATACTAGTGAGATGTTGGAGAATGATTCTGCATTCAAGAGTTTATTGTTTCATGCGACTAGGAACAGTCAGGGGTTTTCTGCAGCTGAAGGTGATCAGGGGGATTACTATACTAGGATATCTGGGGGAAAGACTTGGTCCTCGGCTAGTGGGGTGAATACTATTCTATCACCCATTTTGAGGATCTTTCATAAGATGTTGGGATTTTTCTTTGTCCAGCGTTCTAATCAGTTGGACAAAGTTTACTTGGAAGATCTTTGGTTGCTTAGGTTCTTTGATGATGGTGCCCCGTATAAGACAGCTTGTGCCCCAGATGTCTTGGCCAAGCACATGGGCACCCGAGGAACGAGAGATGCGGATCTAGTGTGTGACCATTTTATCACAAAAAAGGCTAAGTTCTTTGATTGTGCAAATGACAGGGCTAATGCGGCTTGTAACTTGACTTGGAAGCCCATGAAGCCGTTTACTTATAATGATTTGACTCGTTTTAGATTGCTCCGGCCTGGAGTCCTCGATAGCTGCAGATCGCTCTCGAGATCGTCTATTGTTATGTCGTGAGTGCGGAATCCTCACGAGATAACTAGTTTGATTAGTTATCAAATATATTGCTAATTATATCAATATAATCGGCCTTATGTGATCTATCTTCGTTTTCTATATGCTAGAAACGAACTTAGTCGCCTTTTGGTGTGTGAAATCTGAACTGGAAACTCAATTTAGGGTTTCCATTCGTTTATATATGTTTCAAATCGATATTGGGCCTGCTGGGCTTTGTTCTTACGAACTTAGCAACCCAGCCCATATAACGAAGATTATCTT
>CM067168.1:79686180-79753206 GCA_034093135.1 Erigeron breviscapus
CACGGGTCAAATCTACCGCCACCTAAAAACGACCGCCTATCTATTTCTTTCTTTTCAGATCCACTGACGTCCCCCTAAAAAAAATTAAATAGATCAATCGCCTCTGCCGACCATCTCTTTTCACATAAGTCGTGGTGGTGGTTGTTAGCGGCTTTTTTTTTCCAGTTTTTAATAAATCAAAAAAGGGGTGGGTGGTGGTGGTTTACGGAGATAGCAAAAGTTGGTCAGAAGTGACGGTGAGGGTGGGCGCTGATGGTGGCTGGAGGTGGCGGCTGGTGGCGACAGTTGGCGGTGATTCAAATTTGTACTATATTTTATGTTAGAAATCAAATTTAATTGTTCCAGTTATTAATTTTTGTTTTATAAAGTCAGGAATTAAAATTCAATATAATTATTATTAATACTGATGGAATAAGTGATAGAATAAGCGACTATAATTTTTGTTGTTTTAAATATTTGGTTGGAATTTTTTTAATAAAATGTGTTCTATGTTAATTTGGTTAATAAATATCATTTTTGTTAGTCAGTATTTTTTGTGACGACTTAACACATTCACATTAATGGTTGTTTTTCATTGTTGTAAAACTAAAATTGTATGTAGAAAAATTGAAAAAGCTAAAACACTGACGTAATTTTGTTTAATGTCATATATTATATTTTTATAAGTTTCAAATTTATTGGAAAAACATAGATAAATACAATAGATAAAAAAATAAGGGGCCACAACAAAATAATATAAAGTTGGAAAAGTAAGAAAAAAAAACTTAATGTCAAGAATATTCTAAAATTATATAAAGATCAATTTTAGATGACTTGTAGGTACATCTAATAACACCTAAATGTAAATAGATATTATTTGTTTTAAATAATATAAAAATCTTTTGAAACAATAATAAAATACGTAAAAAGAATTAAGATTGTATTTCCAAAAAAAAAAGAAAAATCAAAACAATGAAATTTGTTTCAATATCTTATTAATAAGTTTATCTAGGTTCTAAAAACCAATCAAATTGCTTTATTTTAATTAATATTGGTATATTTGTTTATCTACTCTAAAATTTGTTTGTAATTGCTTTATTGTTTTGTTATGCTCATGACATGAATAATATATAAAGTCCATTATTCTATTCGGTCACACACAAAGGCCGGTCGATAATCGATTTATGTACCTTCAAAAGAGACTAATTAATTGGACATTATGTTAATGGTCCAAATTAATTATTTGTGAGCTTGTGTTTGCTTAATTAATTAGTTAAATGTTTAACTAGTAATTAATTAAATATGTTGTCTATTATTCATATGTGATCTTATAAGTGTATTTGATTTATATGTTTATAAATAATACAACTTATAGATACATAGACATTTTATAAGAGACATTGTGTATTAAAATACATTTACATATTATATGTAAGTATTTAATACTAGTCTTGGAAATGATGTTAGAAAAGGAAGACAAGTTGTCATGATTAGATTCCTTTCTCTTACACATCTTTATATACTCTTACACACAAGACACAAGAGACTTTTGCTTTTACTCTCTCTTTTATGTCTCTCACTCTCTCCCTACAGTTTTCTCTATAAGAAACCAATACCCAAAATCTCATATAATACTAGTCCAAAATCACAACTTGAAACATGAGAAGTTTAGGTTCAAGAAAAAAAAACATAAGAAATTTAAAAAATGAATATGAAACATATAAAAGTAAACTCATATATGGAAAACCTTAAAAATTGTTGAAAGCGTTAATTACACAAAGCTGAAAAATAGACATTTTGGAACAATTACGCCTAAATGTAAATAGATATTGTTGGTTTGCTGTTAAAAAAAAATGTTGTTTGTTTTAAATAATATAAAAATCTTTTGGAACAATAAAAAAAATATGTAAAAAGAATTAAGATTGTAGTTCCAAAAAAATAAAATAAAAAAAAATAAAATAAAATAAAAACTTAGAAAAAAAGGTATTATAAACATTTTATATGTTATTATAAATGCTATTGATGGGTTTCATGAATGTTGATCAAGATCAATAGAAATGATGAAAATATTTATTTTGAAAACTTTTAGATATTTATTTTATATCAAACAAATTAATAAAAGTACAAAATAAAAAATCAAGGGGTTATATTTGAGTATGTATTAACATAAAAGGGCTTTAATGAAAAATGAGAATAAAATTATGGAGTCAGACATTTAATGAAAAGTTAGAATACAAAGACAAACATGCCCTCGGGTGCAAGGTTCGAGAAAAAAACATTAACTATTTGACCATACGGGTAGTATGCCACTATACGGGTTCCTTTTACTACCTAAACACCCACCATACGGGGAGTATGGGTCATACGGGGAGTATGGGTCATACGGGGAGTATTTGTTTTTGTCCTTTTCCATATGGGTCCATTACAAGTGTTTATGCCGAATTATTGGGTGTCCCAATAGACAAACCCTAATTATATATGGTAGAATTATCCTGCTTGGGATACAATACATGCCTAGTAAATAAAATTTATGTTTATATGTTTTAATTTTGTAAATTTGAAAACTTTTGTAGATTGATTCTGGCAAACAAGCAAAAGCCCATTTGTTAGTGCGAGATTTAAGTTTCATAGATTTTGAGACACTTTTAGCTGGTCCAATTCAACTTCAATTGTTGATACTTTACCATAAAGTCGGGTCGGCCCGACTTAACTTAAGATCATGGGTCCTCCCCTTTTCAAATTAGAAAATATATTTGAAAACTTTTGTAGATTGATTCTGGCAAACAAGCAAAAGCCCATTTGTTAGTGCGAGATTTAAGTTTCATAGATTTTGAGACACTTTTAGCTGGTCCAATTCAACTTCAATTGTTGATACTTTACCATAAAGTCGGGTCGGCCCGACTTAACTTAAGATCATGGGTCCTCCCCTTTTCAAATTAGAAAATATATACTCCCATCTCAAAGTTGCAAGTTTGTTATTTGCAAATAAAAAGTACGATTATTGACAACTAAAAGCTTGTAATGTATCCTACTGTATAAGACAGACAGCCAAAAGTAAAAGTTATTGCATTTATGTTGGAATGGTGAGAAGTAGGAGCACTGGGTACCCATAAAACCTGGTTGATAATGTAAATTTGTCATTTCTAATCTAACGCATTTAACTCTGGTTAACAGTTTCTAGCAATGAAGATCCGAGAGGAAAATGCAGGCCCCTTACAAATTTTCAAGTACTTTGACATTTTACGGTTAGAGGTGTTGCAAAAGACCCTACATGGATTCTTGCCCCAGTAGCACCTTCAGAATTCAAGGTATATGACATTATGACTACTGGAGTCAAACAAGAGGGAGCATTGCTGAGTTTCTGACTAAATGTAAATCTGAGATTGATGCTATCTGATACATTAGGCCGACTTCTTCAGTGGAAAGTGATCCGCTGATTGAAGATTTTGATTCCCGATTAGGAGAAAGTGTTGAATTATTGGTAGAGTTGATTGTGCAGATGTTTCATCCTTCTACAGATCAAAGTTGGTTGTGGAAAAAAAGCTGGGAATTATTGGACATATCATTTACTTGATTGCATTTTCATTTGGTTTTATGGTTTCGATCCAAGTATCTGCACTGTCGACCAATACAATATTGTTATAGCGGAAAAAGTTTGTTATTTGCAAATAAAAAGTACGATTATTGACAACTAAAAGCTTGTAATGTATCCTACTGTATAAGACAGACAGCCAAAAGTAAAAGTTATTGCATTTATGTTGGAATGGTGAGAAGTAGGAGCACTGGGTACCCATAAAACCTGGTTGATAATGTAAATTTGTCATTTCTAATCTAACGCATTTAACTCTGGTTAACAGTTTCTAGCAATGAAGATCCGAGAGGAAAATGCAGGCCCCTTACAAATTTTCAAGTACTTTGACATTTTACGGTTAGAGGTGTTGCAAAAGACCCTACATGGATTCTTGCCCCAGTAGCACCTTCAGAATTCAAGGTATATGACATTATGACTACTGGAGTCAAACAAGAGGGAGCATTGCTGAGTTTCTGACTAAATGTAAATCTGAGATTGATGCTATCTGATACATTAGGCCGACTTCTTCAGTGGAAAGTGATCCGCTGATTGAAGATTTTGATTCCCGATTAGGAGAAAGTGTTGAATTATTGGTAGAGTTGATTGTGCAGATGTTTCATCCTTCTACAGATCAAAGTTGGTTGTGGAAAAAAAGCTGGGAATTATTGGACATATCATTTACTTGATTGCATTTTCATTTGGTTTTATGGTTTGTTCCAATTAGAGCAATAGCCTAGTAACCCTTGCAGTTTGGTTTTGCACTTTCACGGTAGCAGGTGTACGGTTTTCATTGTATAGATGTTATCTTATAGTACTAAACCTTATTTGAGTTCAATAAGAAGCTAGAGCTTTTATGTAAAGTCAATATCTTTGATCTCAATGAGCATTAACACTACATCAATCAATAATCATACTCTTGTTTGTATATATAAAAGATTTTGCCAGATACTTTACATGTTGTAACATCCGTGAATTTTGACCCGTTGACTTTTGTGCAATTTGACTAACCAACTTGTGAACGAAATAATTTGGGCCCATTTGTGATTATATGACTATGTGGTATGTTAGTCGGGAAGTTAATATGTTTGTTCGGCGTTTAGTTGTGTAATCGATTGTATTATGGCTTGAGGGAGAAACGGGTCGGCCCGTGGGTAGTCCATGACCCACCAGCCACCCATGACCCATTTCCCCCCCCTCCCCATCTCTCCCTTTCCCCCCCCCCCCCCCCCCCCCCCCCCCCCCCCCCCCCCCCCCCCCCCCCCCCCCCCCCCCCCCCCCCCCCCCCCCCCCCCCCCCCCCCCCCCCCCCCCCCCCCCCCCCCCCCCCCCCCCCCCCCCCCCCCCCCCCCCCCCCCCCCCCCCCCCCCCCCCCCCCCCCCCCCCCCCCCCCCCCCCCCCCCCCCCCCCCCCCCCCCCCCCCCCCCCCCCCCCCCCCCCCCCCCCCCCCCCCCCCCCCCCCCCCCCCCCCCCCCCCCCCCCCCCCCCCCCCCCCCCCCCCCCCCCCCCCCCCCCCCCCCCCCCCCCCCCCCCCCCCCCCCCCCCCCCCCCCCCCCCCCCCCCCCCCCCCCCCCCCCCCCCCCCCCCCCCCCCCCCCCCCCCCCCCCCCCCCCCCCCCCCCCCCCCCCCCCCCCCCCCCCCCCCCCCCCCCCCCCCCCCCCCCCCCCCCCCCCCCCCCCCCCCCCCCCCCCCCCCCCCCCCCCCCCCCCCCCCCCCCCCCCCCCCCCCCCCCCCCCCCCCCCCCCCCCCCCCCCCCCCCCCCCCCCCCCCCCCCCCCCCCCCCCCCCCCCCCCCCCCCCCCCCCCCCCCCCCCCCCCCCCCCCCCCCCCCCCCCCCCCCCCCCCCCCCCCCCCCCCCCCCCCCCCCCCCCCCCCCCCCCCCCCCCCCCCCCCCCCCCCCCCCCCCCCCCCCCCCCCCCCCCCCCCCCCCCCCCCCCCCCCCCCCCCCCCCCCCCCCCCCCCCCCCCCCCCCCCCCCCCCCCCCCCCCCCCCCCCCCCCCCCCCCCCCCCCCCCCCCCCCCCCCCCCCCCCCCCCCCCCCCCCCCCCCCCCCCCCCCCCCCCCCCCCCCCCCCCCCCCCCCCCCCCCCCCCCCCCCCCCCCCCCCCCCCCCCCCCCCCCCCCCCCCCCCCCCCCCCCCCCCCCCCCCCCCCCCCCCCCCCCCCCCCCCCCCCCCCCCCCCCCCCCCCCCCCCCCCCCCCCCCCCCCCCCCCCCCCCCCCCCCCCCCCCCCCCCCCCCCCCCCCCCCCCCCCCCCCCCCCCCCCCCCCCCCCCCCCCCCCCCCCCCCCCCCCCCCCCCCCCCCCCCCCCCCCCCCCCCCCCCCCCCCCCCCCCCCCCCCCCCCCCCCCCCCCCCCCCCCCCCCCCCCCCCCCCCCCCCCCCCCCCCCCCCCCCCCCCCCCCCCCCCCCCCCCCCCCCCCCCCCCCCCCCCCCCCCCCCCCCCCCCCCCCCCCCCCCCCCCCCCCCCCCCCCCCCCCCCCCCCCCCCCCCCCCCCCCCCCCCCCCCCCCCCCCCCCCCCCCCCCCCCCCCCCCCCCCCCCCCCCCCCCCCCCCCCCCCCCCCCCCCCCCCCCCCCCCCCCCCCCCCCCCCCCCCCCCCCCCCCCCCCCCCCCCCCCCCCCCCCCCCCCCCCCCCCCCCCCCCCCCCCCCCCCCCCCCCCCCCCCCCCCCCCCCCCCCCCCCCCCCCCCCCCCCCCCCCCCCCGGTTTGGGTTGAGTTTGGTTCGTGTTTGGGGTGTTTTGGAACTGATCTGGGCACAGGTGCGCCGCACCTCCTCCTTGGTGCTCCGCACCAAAATCTGGACTGGGTTCCCTGATCATTTTGTGCTCCGCACCTCTTATTTGGTGCTCCGCACCTAGGCTTGGTGTGCCGCACCTCCTCAATGGTGTGCCGCACCTTTCCTCCAGGGCAGCAAAACCTGTTTTAGTTTGAAAGGTCGTAACTTTTGATCCGTAAGTCCAAATAAGTCGTATGACCTATCGTTGGAATCGTGAGAGAGTCTAGTTTCTAGTAGTAACACTCTTTTTGTATGAATCTTTCCCCATTTATAAAAAGGTCGAGTCGAATGCGTCTTGTTCCTACTCGACAAAGTTGTAAAGGTGTTTAGGGTCTGTGACTTGACTTAATTGTGCTAAACCAACTTGTTTTTGATTGTAGAGTTGACATTACGGTATTATGATGTATAATTATAGGTTGTGGACGTGTGGATCCTATTACTCGTTTGTAATCTTATACTAGCTTCTTTGCCGATCAAGGTGAGTTTCGTAGCTCCCTACTCAATAGAGATTCGGGCTGAAAAGTGTACATATACGTGTTTGTTGAATTGTTTGGTTGATATGATTGACTGTCTAGTTAATTTCTGATTGATTGTTGATTGACAGATAGTTTTGATTGATTGTGCGATGGTTTACGAATGTGTTTGTGTTATTGCAATGTATTAGGGTAGAAGTACATATATGGAGGTCGGTATTACTTTCAAGGAGTCTTAGATGTGGTGGGAAGGCTGCGGGTGACCCTATATATAAGCATCTAGGATTCGAAGAAAGTAGAATCCTCCTAAGTGTATGTACGTATAGTTTATTTTAGTTTGGTGTTTGATGATTGACGGACTTGTGATGTATGGATGTTGTTTGATGCATAAGTATCGTATACATCCCACTGAAGAGGATATGTTGTATATGAATCCCACTGAAGAGGATATGTTGTATATGAATCCCACTGAAGAGGATATGTTGTATATGAATCCCACTGAAGAGGATATGTTGTATATGAATCCCACTGAAGAGGATATGTTGTATATGAATCCCACTGAAGAGGATATGTTGTATATGAATCCCACTGAAGAGGATATGTTGTATATGAATCCCACTGAAGAGGATATGTTGTATATGAATCCCACTGAAGAGGATATGTTGTATATGAATCCCACTGAAGAGGATATGTTGTATATGAATCCCACTGAAGAGGATATGTTGTATATGAATCCCACTGAAGAGGATATGTTGTATATGAATCCCACTGAAGAGGATATGTTGTATATGAATCCCACTGAAGAGGATATGTTGTATATGAATCCCACTGAAGAGGATATGTTGTATATGAATCCCACTGAAGAGGATATGTTGTATATGAATCCCACTGAAGAGGATATGTTGTATATGAATCCCACTGAAGAGGATATGTTGTATATGAATCCCACTGAAGAGGATATGTTGTATATGAATCCCACTGAAGAGGATATGTTGTATATGAATCCCACTGAAGAGGATATGTTGTATATGAATCCCACTGAAGAGGATATGTTGTATATGAATCCCACTGAAGAGGATATGTTGTATATGAATCCCACTGAAGAGGATATGTTGTATATGAATCCCACTGAAGAGGATATGTTGTATATGAATCCCACTGAAGAGGATATGTTGTATATGAATCCCACTGAAGAGGATATGTTGTATATGAATCCCACTGAAGAGGATATGTTGTATATGAATCCCACTGAAGAGGATATGTTGTATATGAATCCCACTGAAGAGGATATGTTGTATATGAATCCCACTGAAGAGGATATGTTGTATATGAATCCCACTGAAGAGGATATGTTGTATATGAATCCCACTGAAGAGGATATGTTGTATATGAATCCCACTGAAGAGGATATGTTGTATATGAATCCCACTGAAGAGGATATGTTGTATATGAATCCCACTGAAGAGGATATGTTGTATATGAATCCCACTGAAGAGGATATGTTGTATATGAATCCCACTGAAGAGGATATGTTGTATATGAATCCCACTGAAGAGGATATGTTGTATATGAATCCCACTGAAGAGGATATGTTGTATATGAATCCCACTGAAGAGGATATGTTGTATATGAATCCCACTGAAGAGGATATGTTGTATATGAATCCCACTGAAGAGGATATGTTGTATATGAATCCCACTGAAGAGGATATGTTGTATATGAATCCCACTGAAGAGGATATGTTGTATATGAATCCCACTGAAGAGGATATGTTGTATATGAATCCCACTGAAGAGGATATGTTGTATATGAATCCCACTGAAGAGGATATGTTGTATATGAATCCCACTGAAGAGGATATGTTGTATATGAATCCCACTGAAGAGGATATGTTGTATATGAATCCCACTGAAGAGGATATGTTGTATATGAATCCCACTGAAGAGGATATGTTGTATATGAATCCCACTGAAGAGGATATGTTGTATATGAATCCCACTGAAGAGGATATGTTGTATATGAATCCCACTGAAGAGGATATGTTGTATATGAATCCCACTGAAGAGGATATGTTGTATATGAATCCCACTGAAGAGGATATGTTGTATATGAATCCCACTGAAGAGGATATGTTGTATATGAATCCCACTGAAGAGGATATGTTGTATATGAATCCCACTGAAGAGGATATGTTGTATATGAATCCCACTGAAGAGGATATGTTGTATATGAATCCCACTGAAGAGGATATGTTGTATATGAATCCCACTGAAGAGGATATGTTGTATATGAATCCCACTGAAGAGGATATGTTGTATATGAATCCCACTGAAGAGGATATGTTGTATATGAATCCCACTGAAGAGGATATGTTGTATATGAATCCCACTGAAGAGGATATGTTGTATATGAATCCCACTGAAGAGGATATGTTGTATATGAATCCCACTGAAGAGGATATGTTGTATATGAATCCCACTGAAGAGGATATGTTGTATATGAATCCCACTGAAGAGGATATGTTGTATATGAATCCCACTGAAGAGGATATGTTGTATATGAATCCCACTGAAGAGGATATGTTGTATATGAATCCCACTGAAGAGGATATGTTGTATATGAATCCCACTGAAGAGGATATGTTGTATATGAATCCCACTGAAGAGGATATGTTGTATATGAATCCCACTGAAGAGGATATGTTGTATATGAATCCCACTGAAGAGGATATGTTGTATATGAATCCCACTGAAGAGGATATGTTGTATATGAATCCCACTGAAGAGGATATGTTGTATATGAATCCCACTGAAGAGGATATGTTGTATATGAATCCCACTGAAGAGGATATGTTGTATATGAATCCCACTGAAGAGGATATGTTGTATATGAATCCCACTGAAGAGGATATGTTGTATATGAATCCCACTGAAGAGGATATGTTGTATATGAATCCCACTGAAGAGGATATGTTGTATATGAATCCCACTGAAGAGGATATGTTGTATATGAATCCCACTGAAGAGGATATGTTGTATATGAATCCCACTGAAGAGGATATGTTGTATATGAATCCCACTGAAGAGGATATGTTGTATATGAATCCCACTGAAGAGGATATGTTGTATATGAATCCCACTGAAGAGGATATGTTGTATATGAATCCCACTGAAGAGGATATGTTGTATATGAATCCCACTGAAGAGGATATGTTGTATATGAATCCCACTGAAGAGGATATGTTGTATATGAATCCCACTGAAGAGGATATGTTGTATATGAATCCCACTGAAGAGGATATGTTGTATATGAATCCCACTGAAGAGGATATGTTGTATATGAATCCCACTGAAGAGGATATGTTGTATATGAATCCCACTGAAGAGGATATGTTGTATATGAATCCCACTGAAGAGGATATGTTGTATATGAATCCCACTGAAGAGGATATGTTGTATATAATCCCACTGGGATATGATTTCCGTGATATTCTGAGCCTTGGCTTGGGGTGTTACACATGTACCATGAAATAGCATACGTGAGTTCCTATTTTTTAAAGGTGCTCTAATCCGAAAGTTTTGCCAAGCTCAAGTATTCAATTTGTTCAACGGTAGCCACTGATGATTGGCTGCGCAATACCACTCCCCAGTCCCATCAATCACTTTTTCCATGTACTCACAGGAGTATAGAAATTGGATTTCAGGCTTCAAATTTCTGAAACAATATGTGTCCGCAGACACGACTTCTGTTCCCACAAACTTTTCCCCTAACGTCTTGACTCTCAACGGTACCCTAACCTCTTATCAGCTGTCTGTAAGGTTTCAATCTGAAGAATACGCCCTTAATTTTTCAACTCTTCAACTTTGGATGCATTTCATTGTAATATTTCATGACCCGTAATATGTCATTACTTGGACTTATACTTGGTTTCCTACGCTGGACCATGAAATCATGGCAACAGTTCAAGGAAGCACTTGTAGTGTTTTATTATCATACCTATTTCCCAAGCTCCTTCGTCAATGTTCCTTCTCTATGTACTACTTTTTTCTTTCAACATTTTACGGATGTTCAATTCACATTTCTCATTGATCAACAATTTTGGGGCATTTATAAATTAGAGTTAAGGGTATTTTAGAAGTCGATGAACATGAACCTCAGATGCGGATTCTGTCAAATATAACTCTACAAATTGTTAAAAACAGAAATCCCTTACTATACTGAAGTGTGTATCATAATGTTTTTTTACAAACAAAACTATATAGAACATCAATACAAGTACTACATAAGAATCGGCAAGTATCTATGTATGTATCACCATACGTGTGATATGATTCTATCTGTGTATACTGCATCATAGGGAGGTAACTCTATGTCCTTTAGAATCACATTACATTGAAACCACCATGAGGAAATTGGTAAAAATAGAGACTATGAGTATGAAACTTGTGTATGATATTGTGGAGGCAATGTTTCCTGTGTTCACTTTACTCGAGTTAGGTGAAACATTCCTTGACATTGTTCCGGGTCCTTCAGACATAGATGGAGAACCTGCGGGAGAGGGCAGCGGGCTTGGTGCTGGTGTAATTGATTCTATGTCGATATCCTTGTAACCTAAAAATGAATGATGACTTCTTAATCATACAATGTTCAACTATTAGAAAAAAGAATGTTGATGTACTCACAATTAGAAGCTTTCCAGCCCAATATATTCTTCTCACGATCAAACACTACTCGATAACCAGTCATGAAGTTTTCTGCACAAATTAAAAAACCCATACATTTGTTACATTTTGATAAATAATCAAGTATAGAACACCAAGATGATGATGGTTACTTACGGCCAATGATGTTTATATCCTCACTTTTGACAATACCCAGACATACATCGGAACTATTCTCCTACGCAACAACAATATGGTAATAGAATTAGAAGCCAGGTGCGTTATAATTAGATAAAAAAAAAGTGAATAGAAATATAGAATAATAAATGTTGGTCTTACACTAAGAACAAAAACTAAGGGAACCATGACGGTAAACGGGTCTCCACCTTTCATCGTTAGATTAAACAATGGCGCTGTGAAATTTTGCTCTGGACTGCATGAAAACACATGGGTCAAAACCAAACTAAGGGACCACAGTACCACACTACAACAGGCCAATTAATAATCCTATTTTGACTAAGAACTCATGGGATTTTAACAAACCCTTGAAAGATCGTCACACTTGTAATTAGCCTTTCTGGCAAAAGGTGTCAAACTAGGACGGGCATGTAATAAGTCAATCTGGGTTCGAGTTAGACAGTTCAAATTGGATTGATCTGCTAACATTATTTTTTTGGAAGAGGATCCTCTTAAGTTATGTATTAACTTGATAGGTCAAGTTGTGGCTTTTTTTGTGAGTGAATAAATATGTAGGGTCCGATTTTTTGTTATATTAGTTTCTCGTCTCTCATACAATCAACTTTACCTATCAAGTTGTTGTGAAACAACGACCTAATAGCAAAGTATAACATAACATACAAGAATTATAGAATGAACAATAGAGAGAATGACATAAGAGAATAGAGATGAGAAGAGTTCTTTTTTATTCATTCTTTTCACTATACATGAAGCCTATATATAGGCTATACAATATAGATACAATTAAGACATACATAAATAATGGAATATGAATAGTTAGGGTGTTATGGATAGCCACATAAATAATAGATTTATAACACTCCCCCTTGGCTATCCATTAGTCAAAAGAATATGCCTCGTTAAAACCTTACTAGGGAAAACCCAGTGGGACAAAAACCTAGTGAAGGAAAAAGAGTACATAGTCTGTTCGATACCCTTGGGGATGCTGCCTCATTAAAAACCTTGCCAGGAAAACCCAATGGGACAAAGCCATGGTCAAGGGAAAAAAGTGCAACAAAAAAAAAAAAAAAAAAAAAAAAAAAAAAAAAAAAAAAAAAAAAAAAAAAAAAAAAAAAAAAAAAAAAAAAAAAAAAAAAAAAAAAAAAAAAAAAAAAAAAAAAAAAAAAAAAAAAAAAAAAAAAAAAAAAAAAAAAAAAAAAAAAAAAAAAAAAAAAAAAAAAAAAAAAAAAAAAAAAAAAAAAAAAAAAAAAAAAAAAAAAAAAAAAAAAAAAAAAAAAAAAAAAAAAAAAAAAAAAAAAAAAAAAAAAAAAAAAAAAAAAAAAAAAAAAAAAAAAAAAAAAAAAAAAAAAAAAAAAAAAAAAAAAAAAAAAAAAAAAAAAAAAAAAAAAAAAAAAAAAAAAAAAAAAAAAAAAAAAAAAAAAAAAAAAAAAAAAAAAAAAAAAAAAAAAAAAAAAAAAAAAAAAAAAAAAAAAAAAAAAAAAAAAAAAAAAAAAAAAAAAAAAAAAAAAAAAAAAAAAAAAAAAAAAAAAAAAAAAAAAAAAAAAAAAAAAAAAAAAAAAAAAAAAAAAAAAAAAAAAAAAAAAAAAAAAAAAAAAAAAAAAAAAAAAAAAAAAAAAAAAAAAAAAAAAAAAAAAAAAAAAAAAAAAAAAAAAAAAAAAAAAAAAAAAAAAAAAAAAAAAAAAAAAAAAAAAAAAAAAAAAAAAAAAAAAAAAAAAAAAAAAAAAAAAAAAAAAAAAAAAAAAAAAAAAAAAAAAAAAAAAAAAAAAAAAAAAAAAAAAAAAAAAAAAAAAAAAAAAAAAAAAAAAAAAAAAAAAAAAAAAAAAAAAAAAAAAAAAAAAAAAAAAAAAAAAAAAAAAAAAAAAAAAAAAAAAAAAAAAAAAAAAAAAAAAAAAAAAAAAAAAAAAAAAAAAAAAAAAAAAAAAAAAAAAAAAAAAAAAAAAAAAAAAAAAAAAAAAAAAAAAAAAAAAAAAAAAAAAAAAAAAAAAAAAAAAAAAAAAAAAAAAAAAAAAAAAAAAAAAAAAAAAAAAAAAAAAAAAAAAAAAAAAAAAAAAAAAAAAAAAAAAAAAAAAAAAAAAAAAAAAAAAAAAAAAAAAAAAAAAAAAAAAAAAAAAAAAAAAAAAAAAAAAAAAAAAAAAAAAAAAAAAAAAAAAAAAAAAAAAAAAAAAAAAAAAAAAAAAAAAAAAAAAAAAAAAAAAAAAAAAAAAAAAAAAAAAAAAAAAAAAAAAAAAAAAAAAAAAAAAAAAAAAAAAAAAAAAAAAAAAAAAAAAAAAAAAAAAAAAAAAAAAAAAAAAAAAAAAAAAAAAAAAAAAAAAAAAAAAAAAAAAAAAAAAAAAAAAAAAAAAAAAAAAAAAAAAAAAAAAAAAAAAAAAAAAAAAAAAAAAAAAAAAAAAAAAAAAAAAAAAAAAAAAAAAAAAAAAAAAAAAAAAAAAAAAAAAAAAAAAAAAAAAAAAAAAAAAAAAAAAAAAAAAAAAAAAAAAAAAAAAAAAAAAGTGATCTTTATCAATATCATCTTTGTCAATACCAAGTGATCTTTATCAATACCAAGTGATCATATATACAAATTATTTAGTATATTCAATAAATTGATATAACCCACAAAAATATTTTTCTCATCATATAAATTCCCTTTGAGTAATTATTCATCACTAGAATGTTCGATTTTGTTTTATCGAGATTTTCCATCACACACATTCAAACATAAAATTGCCATAGAGATCTTTTGCACTCATTGCACTCATAACTTATTCAAATTTTATATTTATTTAATATCTTGGGCAAATAAATCTCATAACTTCAAGTTATATATTCAAAGAGACTTTACCAAATGTCTATTATAGACTTACAAATTATATTTGCTACATGTTGTTCTCAAGAACCTTTCAAACATATTTGTAGCAACTTTGAGTCATTGGACATGCTCCATGCATTTTATATACTTCAGGTAATATTATAGTTTAAAAAAAACAAGGCATACTCTATGCACCATATATAATATCTTTATAGCTCAAAATAATCCATAAGACGCAGTTTCATAATATTTTATATTGCCAGACTTATAAGATATCAATAGTTGCATCCACCACGTGAGAATAAAACTCATCGTAATCAAGTCTATATCTTTTGCAAAAAATCCTTATTCCATAATAAATTTCACAATGACCCAGTTATATCATATATGGACAACCACTATATATTTATTCGTAATACTCTATCTTGGTTGTCCTCTACTTATAAGATTATGCCTTATGTAACATACATGTGATTTTTTCGATTATTTTTCGCACTCATCAATTATATCATAAAACTTTACACTTTCAGGTGTACGGACTCGAGGTCCAGCTTTTGCGTCTTTTCCTTTTTGGCCAATCATATATATCTTAGAACTTTATTTTCATGCATGATTTCAAGATCCTCATAATTATTCATGGTACTTAGCTCTATACAAAATCATTATCGACGTCGATTTCTCTTTTTCGATTCCATAATTATCTAGACATATTATAGTTTATTGAGATCTCATTATTTTCAGGTACCTGATGTTTATCCATAACCTTAATGTCTAGTTACTCACTAGTAATCTCTTTTGGGGTCTTTGATACCTCGAATTTGACCATCTTAATTTCTTGCTCCATTCCCTTTCGAGGATTTTTATTTGGAATCGACCTTTGTACCATATTTCAAATATGTGTAAATTTATTATCAAGCGGAGCATTAGCAGCTGATATATGTGATTTAATCACTCTCTCTTTTGGTCAGTTAACATGTCTAGCAATTACTAAAGATTGTAAATAAATTATCTCATATACTTTAAGTTGAGGATCTTTGATAATTCATTCGTACTCATTTCAATTTCAAGCTGCTTTCCATTTCTCCCTAATGTTGGGAACATCTCCCCCTAATGTTGGGAAAACTGAATCATACCAATGAGAAACATAAGCCATAAACAAATCTCCAAATGATGGCTTTATTGACTACACACCTCTTTCATGTATCAACTCATATCCATATCCAAAACAGCCATACTAGTGTTAGTTAATCATACAGTTTCGAGTTGAATCAAAGTATGAGTCTATGCACTTCCAAGTCACGCCTATTTTCCCAACATTATTTCCAACATTCTTTAAGGTCTCATCTTTGTGCATTTTGGTGGAGCAACATTAAGATATTTCGCATAACTAAAACTTTTATATGAGACATATTTGGTTTCTGACCATAAACCAAGTTCAATGGGGAAGAAATACGATAAACTATTGGCATGATGCGAATTCATATTTTTGCATGTTAAATAACATGGCCCCAAACTATTTTGCTCTCAAATGATCATTATAGTATTAATCATAATAGCCAAACATGGAACATGCTCTCAATCTTATAAGATGAGCAATCAATCACGCAAACTTCACGTTGCGACTTTAATGACCCATTTAGACGATGCATCGATTTAAAATACTAAATGGTCTTTTGATGGACGATGTATAGGCCTAATTACATCTCCTTTTCATATGTTCCATTTAGGTATTTGATCCTTATTGTACTTGGCACATACATTCTTATTTAGCAATAACCACAATTTAGATAACCACTTTGAAGAATCCTTATATATATTTCGCATCATCATTGACCAGGGATGGTCTACCCGGTCATGCCAATCAATCAGATAATGTTGATTTATAAACTTCTAGTTTATAACAACATGTGTGTCCATTGCAATCATATTGGAGAACTAGTACATTGGTACTTTGCAACTTTAATTTCTCCTTCAAATTTATTTAACTCTTGTGAGCTTTCGCACAATTCAATATAATATTTGTATTAGCATATAACAATATTAAACAAGAAAAACGTTTTATAATGGTTAAATAACAAGAATCGTTAAACATCTATAGGCCATCAACCATTCAATGAAGTGTCTTATAAGGATATAAAACCACATAACTTACACATATATGCCATATTCAATGAAGTTTAGCGATTCGACATTTGCTTAGCTGTGATATTTATATTCATGACTATAACGTACATATATATTTTAATAACACATTTATCTTCAGATATATTCTTCATGTAATAAGGAAAATTAACCATTCGGCTCTCTTCCAGAGACAACTGAGATTGAGAACATGTATGATCATAATAATACTAGGATGACTAAAATGGTGAAATCTATCCTTACCGAAACTTCATTATTATGCACCAAATGTGATTCGATATTGTTAATGTTTACACAATACTACAACCCACCATGTTTGTGAGACATAGTTTGAGCATATTTGATGTCATCCATATCCACGGTTTTAAGATGGTAACTATCTTTTTCACTTAATAATGATATGGGCTATGTAGATGCATATCGAAGCCTGAAATGCTACCCTAATGATATATAATGTTTTGAGATGCTATGATATGATGTGTGATGCTATGAAATGCTTTGAGATGTTATGTAATGATATACGATATGGATGATAGATGATAAGCAATGATAGACTATATGCATTGAGATATGATATATGATTAACAATGATATGCGATGAAAGATGTTATGTAATGATATACGATATGACATGATAGATGATATGCAATGATATACGATATGAGATGAAAGATGATATGCAATGACTTATGATACGTGATGAACTATTATATGCAATGATAGATGATATGTATATGTGCATGTGTAGATGTGAAATGTGATGATTACATGGCTTGTTCATCTAGTTCACTAGACTTTCTAAGTTGGCATGACACGTGCACGTTTAAGGGCCCAAATGTTAAAATGAAACTATATGATGAATGTTTAGGTAATG
This sequence comes from Erigeron breviscapus, assembly GCA_034093135.1. Lineage (NCBI taxonomy): Eukaryota > Viridiplantae > Streptophyta > Magnoliopsida > Asterales > Asteraceae > Erigeron > Erigeron breviscapus. The sequence continues at coordinate 79,703,635 of CM067168.1, forward strand.
TGCACACCTAAACTATATGAGATGTGAAATCGAGCTCGTAATTTAGATGAAAGTGTTAAGCTTAACCTGTACTTGCCCTTGCCCGGCTAGTGCGTAGATGTGGTTGTTTGGGTGGCTCCTTGCAACATGGTAAGATGTGATTGAGTAACTCCGGGAGGCCTAACCAGCCCCATTGTCTTGAACATACGGACTACTCCGGGATTGGCTTGCCATTCCTTAACGACATTGATGGACCGACATAAGGCTTATCCATCTAGTCGGGTGTGAGGTTCCGTGTTAGGTCTCATGACCGCCTACACACAAACTTACACCTATATGAGATGTATGACTTATGTCACAATTACAAAGATGTTTAGATGTTATATGTGAGATGTAAAAGATGACTAGGCACATTTAGGATGATCCATCCTATATGAAAGATGTTTAATGCAAGATGTGATATGATAGATGTGATGACTTGTGATAATATGTGCCTTAAAGATGAAATATGACTTTTCTATAATGTTTAAATGGACAAATGTTTTATTAATGATGTGTTATCTTACTTAGCTAATTCGTTAGCTAACACTTGCTCTTTTTAAATGTGTTGTGCCCTCAGGTCCAACATTAGTGAGCAGGTAGACGTGAGAAGATGCGAGGCATAGGTAGATAATCTTGAAGCTGGCCTTAGTCACCCTGATAGCCGCTTTATCTAAACGCTTATTGTCATGTTACTAGATGTTTATGACCTTGTCCTTAAGTAGACGTGTTTGGCATTTATGTTGGTGCCTTTTGGATTTTCCTTGATAATTGTTATGATACGGATTTAGTAACACCGTGTTTTAATAAATGACAATTCCGGTAGGAATTGTAAACGTTTTCCTTTAATGCTTCCGCTATGTTTTGACGCCGTTAGGCAAAAATTCTTGAAAAACCATATTTTTAAACGACGGGTGTTACAAATAACCTTCATATAAAACTATTTATATGTTTTACGTATTGTTTTAATATGCAATTGATTAAACCGAATTGATCTTGTTGTGTATTTTCACATAAAACATATAATTAATATTGTTTTGTACACTAACAAGACAAAATATATTAACATATTTCATGAGAATGAGTATTAAAAAAATATAAATACAGAATAATATATACAATATATATTTTGGTTCGGTTCGGTTTTTATGGTTTAGTTTTCATATGAAACCGAAACCGAACCAAAACATTAGGTTTTTAGAAAATCAAAACCGAAAACCATTGATTTTTTCGGTTTTTGGTTTTTTCGGTTCGGATTTTTCGGTTCGGATTTTTCGGTTTTCATGATTTTTTCGGTTTTTGGTTCGGTTTTTGTTCACCCCCTAGAGATAAGCATGATGAACCATGAAGATAACAACATGTATTTATAAACTAAAAACATTATGCTATTAAATAAAACTTTATATTGATAAAAAAGACATTCATTTAAATAAATTAACTTGATTAATATAAAAGTTACATATTGCCTTTCAAAAATAAGTTACATTTTATAATTTAAAAATAATATATTAAAGCATTACTTTAATAAATACAAAAAAAAACCAACATTCACGTCAACAAAAGTTTGACAAGTAGTTCCAAATGTGACCGATTAGAGCCTTACGAAGTCGATAGTGCATCCAAATACAATAATGTATCCCATATATGAATGTGTACTTTTAGTTGTTGTAATGAAGTGTGAATAGAATAGATGCTGTAAGAGTGTGTATATAGTTGTTACAGCAAAATATGAATAAAATTGATGTACGAATGTGTATTTATAATAATAAAAAAAGTTCTAAAAAAACGTTCACATGTTTGTCTAAATATATATATATATATATGAAGGAAGAAAAACCTTGTACTTTTTGTACTTTTTTAAATGATTGTACTACAAATAACTTTCCTCTATATATATTGGCTCACTCCATTCATTTGCTCGTCACTTATCTGAACTTTCCAAAACGATGACCTAAAGTGGCATGGCTGTACCAACGGTTCTAAAAACCAATGAGGCTCATCAGTTAAGTAACACTGGCCGCTGGTAGAGGTCTAATTATTCTACACTCTGTCACTGTCTCATTGCTGGGAATATTTGGGATAACATTGTTAATGACTTCAAAAGATGGTTTGCAATCACAGACAAGATCTAAGTAAGAGCGGTCTAAACAAGATACTTGTTATTCACTGGCAATTTAGGAATGCGTACTCCTTCAATTCAGAAAACCATACGGAAGACACAATCAATGATGAGACTATAGAAATCTCACCATTAGTTAGCAAATTACTCCGTACTTTTTTACAAGACATCACCTCACACAAATTACTTATAATGAAGCAAAAATTGATACATCAGAAATAGTGATTCGGAACACATTCTGAAAGCTATCGTTATGGACAACTGATTCGGAACACATTCTGAAAGGTATAGTTATGGGACTGAACCGAAGGCAATCACATACAACAGAATGTCATCAACTTCCACATGGACAATGTTGTAAGACGCATTGAAACTGTACACAGCGCACTAATCGCAGTTGTATTACTCTGTTAGAGAAAGATATGCTTCCAACACCAAGGGAAGAATTTCACGAATTTTCTGAATATGATACATAAATCGGTTAATGATGAGAACGATGACATGGGTAATGTAGGACTGAGCAGAATATCCCACAAGTTCAAGTGAAACTAATTATGTTACCAAAATTTGTAAAACTTATACTACAATTGTTTCTCATATGCTTAGATAAATAAGCATTAGAAAGCCACTCCATCACCTAGCTCTAGTTAACGTTTTGAAAAGAGTGACTGAAAATTTTACAGAATATATTGTCATAGAACTTATGTTCAGAGGAAGGGAATGAAGATATACATAGAATAAATACCTCACTCATTTTCTGACGAGCGTATATGTAAAAGTTGGTCTCTCCATATAGCTACAAAATACAACAATATCAATTAGATACCAACATGTGTGAAGGATGACATATTATATTGTCAAAGTTTTTCTAAACCATAACAAAAATTATACCAACAGTTCGTTAAGTAGGTTTGTTTTAGGATTATAGTGTGTTGGAGCAGTATATAAAAAGCTGTCAGGGTGATTTTTTCAAATTTTCCTGCATTTGGGAAGAAGGTTTTGGAGATAATTAGCCATTCGCTCATTCTATTCTTCCTTACAAATAAGGTTCTCAAGTTTTTAGTTTCTCTCAAGTCTCAATTTCTTTCCAACTCATTTATTTTTTCCCCTTTCATTATATTCAAGAACACGCCCAAAATACCTGCATCAATGTATCTTTCTTCTTTGACAGCAAGATTCATTTTTGAAACTAGGTCGAGCTCCTCGGCAAGTACATCAGGACCATCTATGGCACTGTTCATGCATTGATTACAGCTTAGCCACAAGAAAAGCTAGTTTCGGGAATGAATAATTGAAGCATAATTTAACAACATTCAGGAAAAAGGTTAACATACCTGTCCAAAAGTACATCATATACAGGTTTTCTATCACGCAACTTTCGTGTCTTGTAGACTATCTTAATAGCATCGGTCAATACAATCTGTTTGCTTACATAGATTGGTGCCTACATAAACAGTCATTATCAGCCAATACTGAAGAAATTATTCTAATCAAGTAATGGCGTAATGCAACCAAAATACATTATTCTTGCATTTCTCTTCAGTTTAAAGCTTCTTTCATTGCAAACATATAAAGTAATTGTGGATGTGAAACAATTACTGGAAAAGATAGCTATAAAAAGAAAGTAGAGATGCATGGAGTTACCCTGCAACGCTTAGCTACATTTATAGCATCTGAAGGACGAGCATCCACTGTAATGATATCTTCTGTGCCTCGCTGCAAGTCACGATACCCAATCAAGGTTAAAAGAAAAGCCAAACACATTTCATTTCTTCACATGTAAAAAAAGTAAACATGTTATATTCTTTATTTACCTTATGAAAACATATATTCGCTATGTATATATTATCCACTCTTTCTGTAATCTGTACCAGTTTTACCTGAAATAGTAACATAAGAGAAAAAAGAACTCAAAAAGAGCTCAAGACACTTGAGAAGAAAATCCTTTTAACAAAGTTGTTTGCAATGAGATTGTTTTGAAGCTGATGTTATGATAATTCGATCATATTAACTTATAACATAATTTGATAATGCTGAATACTTTTAAAAGGGGACATTATGCCGAATTGTATCCAACTTTCCCATCCAATAACAAAAGTTTGTATTCTATGATTGATGTGTGTATCAGGTCACTAGTACTACAGGTAACCAATAGTTTCCACTATGACCACCATCTTCAACAACATCCCCCTGCGACAACCACTAGCTCTGGCTATTCTGACACTGAACTACCACCAAATTCTTTTCACATATTTGATCATTCGGCTCAAGAAGAAAACAGGGAATAAAGGTATGTGTTGTGTATATTGGTGTGTGTGGGTAGAAGATAAAAGAAAAGAACATAGAAGAGGCGTTTGAGGTTGGTTGAGCTTGTTTGGCAGTTGAGATGTATAATGATTGATCAATTTACTTAATTTACCGAGACTTAATATTTTTATAATATGTACATACAATGTAGGGTGGGTCAAAACTTTGCAAAATGAAACTATTAGACAATTTCAGTCCAGTCTGAATAAATTTGTGATAAACTACATCTGTCAAGGTATGATCTCAGATTATTATTATTACCAATTTCTTACCTTAGATGTGCAATCAAGAAGGCATATTTACACAATAAAGAAATAAAAAGCCTGCAGTAGTATATAACTGCATCATAAGATCATCTTACTTCGTAGCCAAGTTTCCCTGTAATATTTCTCGCAAGCTGAAACTGGTTTGGACATCCCTGCAGCAGCACAGAACAATAATTATTATCAATGTTACATTGTGCTAATTTTCTTTAAACAATAAACAACCTAAACCTCATCTTCCAGTGAGGAGCTTATTAGCCTTTCAACAGCGGATTCCCCTGCAGTTCCATAAATTAATGTCAAGGTTTATTGCAATCAACACATCCAAAAGCCCTTGGGTGATATTAGATAAAACTTCAAAAATTAGTTGCATAGGAAACGCATCCATGATTCCATGTACCTACGAGTATTGGTAGCAAATAGTCTTCATCACAGTCACAGGAAATCTTAAGAAATATGGTAGGACTTCGAAACTGGCTAAGTAATTCTGGTCCAATTACTGGGGCGTTAGTTCTGGGATCTTTTCCTTGACCAGGTAAGGGAAACAACTTTCCAGTCGGCATCCATTTTATTGCCTCTTGATATCCTTGAATACGCATCTGATGGTGCATAAGACTTTCTGCACAAAATCAATTAGGAAGCCAAATTTCATGACAATGAAACACCGAACATGAAAAAAGTATGCGCGTATTCATTATTATAGCAACTGTAGAAATATAACTTAGAACACAAATTTCACACACACCCTACATCATATGAACCTCATAGGACTTTTTTCCCAGGGATGTCCTTCAGTTTTTGGAGGGAACTTGTAGGAAAACTATAATCATGGAGGCCTTAAAAACACATACAAAAGTATGGAAGCCTTAGATACAAGTTTGCTAATTAGATTGATATCCATATGTTAACGTTGTTCACTAAAAAACTAATCGGTAGGCACCTTAATATTTTTAGAATATGATCTGATAAAATCAAACGGCAGTGTCAAAGCTGCTCACTTTTCATTACAAGAGGACAAGTATCGTCGAGCAAGTTCTTGCAAGTTGGGATCTTCCTCCTTTATTAATGCGGAATCCTTTGGTTTTATGTGTATAGATATCTATGTATAGCTTGGTATTGGGTTTACATAGTGTCTAGATGAGGAATTGGATGTGGCATGTCACTCCTTGGGTATTTGGTGCAGGTTGTTGCACGATTGTAACTATTGTATATAGTCAATATGGTACCTCAGCCAGTCAGCCATATTGCCTGAACTCTATATGTTTATTGGTGTAATACAAGCTAACCAGGGTACATACTACCCTTTACCCAAAAGAAATTGAATTTCTGGAGATAATTATCTATCTGTTAGTCGTTTTAGGCAAAAGTGTAAAGCATCGATCAAGGCGTTTTTTCTTTGGATCATCATTATTTCATTTTCATAACTTTCGAAGGTCTTTAGCAATCTAATTCAACGACGAATTCTAATTCTTTAAAACCACTCGTCCCTTTACGTGGGTCATTTTGTAAAGTCTATCAATCACTTTAACAAGATTTACGAGACCTCTTACGGTCACACCAGTTGCATACCCTTAAAAACAATCCCGGCCTTAGCAGTGATCAACTAAAAATTCACTAAATACACGCGATCAGATTCCGTTACCAAATTGCAAACAATTTCATCATACTTAACCCTCATCTTAACAACTACATTGTCATTATCTCCTAAACAATAATAACTTCTAATACTAAAAATCACAGTAACCTAATTACAAAAATCATATAATATAATAAATATAAATAGTGTGTATATATATATACCAGTGATGAGAACAGAAGCTTCGAGATAATCGTCATCATCAAGATAATGGAAGCTTCTAGAAAGACAGGAAATGGAAACAGGCGATTTAGATCGAAGGCGGAGATTATGATTGTTTACTTGAAGAGAAATGGAATATGAAAGTGAAGATGACAGTCTGAGCAGCTGCTTAGAAGAAGATATCAATAATAATGTATCATGATGGTGATCTGAGTACTCGCCGGCGCCGGAGTTTATGAAAGTCCGGCCACTCAATCCAAGTCCTCCCAACATCTTTTTCTTCTTCTTCTAATACAAATTCACAGCGAGAGAGAGAATTTTATTTATGTAATTTTAATTTTATTTAATAAATTATTGTTGTTGTTGTTGGCAAACAGGGTTTTTGTATAGGACTTTGATAAACGATCACACCTGATTTTTTTTTATATTTTATACATATTTTTTATATTTATAACGTCGTTGTCTGTTGGATATCTATTAACATCCTTTTTTCTATTTTTATCCTCGCACTGAACTTACTTTCACTATTAAGCCCAACGTGGTCGAGTCGCTATTCACTTGGACCCTTTTAAGTTTTAACTTTTAACGATGTTTTAGCATGTTGGAGCAACTTGATGGCAATCACGTCGGCTTGTACTTACATGTTCGACTTTTTTTTCAAACGGTATAAAAGTGTATTTGATAATTGATATGAAGATTTAGCACCAACAAATTGAGTTTTAATGTAATGTTACACGTAGCAGTGGTTTTATGTATGTATTAGATAATTATGTTGTTAATATTATACCTAGGATTGGTTATGGGTCGGTTAAATCGGGGATCTTAATGTTAGTATATGATTACGTAAAAATGAACGTATGTCCAGAAATGATTTAAGCCTACGGGGTCACACGTCTCGACACAAATGTATTTAATATTAATTAATATATTTAATGTATTTAATTAATATGATCACGATTTCAATTAACGAGTGGTCGTTAAAAACTAACGGTTACTAGCTAACGGCGTTAGTTAAGGAGTTTTAATTTGTAATTAGGAGATTCTAGAAGTTTCCTAATTATAATTAAAAGGGGGGCCGGTTTTTGTTAATGGTTTTAAACCATTAACTTAACTTGTTTTTTTAAAATACTAATCCTAGTTTGTATCAAATACTAATCCTAATTTGTATCAAACACGAAAAAGGGTTTAGAGTGATTATAAAAAGGGAAAAACAAAGCTCCTCCCCAACTTCTTCTTCTCCTCTTCTTTCTCTTCACTTCGGCCGAGCTCCAACAAATCAAAGAGTTTCGGTTTAGTTGTTTGACAAATCAAAGAGAGAAAGCAAAGTGTTTTCGGTTCGTGATCAAGTACTAGCATACGTACATCCGTGTGTCGTGTGTGCAAACGTAGAGGGATTTACTTCAAATCCTCATAAAGTTTCTTACTTTATTTTTCTTCAAATCAAAGGTACATGTTTCTATCCTTGGATAATTAATTAATTACATAGATTAATTTTCCGCTGCGTGCTTTGTGATTTAATTTGATAATTGTTATATAACCCAACAGTGGTATCACGAGCCTACTATGTGATAATTAATTACCAAAAAGATCAAAATTTGAGGGGGGTTAGGGTTTTATATTTTTTAGAATTTTATGTAATTCTTATTGATTATTTTATTAATTAATTTGTTTAATTGTAATAAAATAATGAAAAAATATATATAATTTTTTTATTAATTTCGAAATCAGATCTGGAAATTAAAAAAAAAAAAAAAAAATTTACCCTAATTCCAAGTTTTGATCTTTAAGCATTATTATATGATAATTGCATGCGTTTATGATGTACCTTTTAATTATTTAATTGTTAAAAAGATGTAAAAATCATGAATTTTTCATGCAAATTATTCATGATTATTACTTAGATATATTGATATGAAATCTTGATCATTAGGGTTAATTATGCTAGATAATTGAATAATTAATTGTGTGACAATGTGATTATGTTTTGTGAAAGTTCCTGTTTGACACCAGTTCACTAAAAAAATCATAACTAATCAACCGTAAGGAGTTAGAAGTTGAAATCTTTACAGTAGATGCTTGACTCATAGGGCTACAACTTTTGTGTTTTGTGCTAAGCCCAGTTCGGCCTTCTTCAGTGCCAGATTTGGTCGTGAAGCTGCTGGATTTTCCAGAACAGCATCCTGTTTTTTTATGGTAGATAATTTGTTATAGAAATTTTGGCTTACGCAATCAAGGCAACTTGATGTATGTGGTCTCTTTCCATATGAAAGAGGAGCCAATCTTATACCATAGTGACCAAATTAGGTTGATTACCTTAATTGTTAAGTTGTAAATTTAGTAAGTTTAATTTTGCCTTTTTATGAAAATTGTGTGCAAAATTGTTTTTGGAAAAATAAACTTGACTAAATATATCAAAATAAGATTTTGTTTATAAAATTGGTGCCCTAAAATCAAAAGATACACCGGCTCACCCATTTGAACAAACTCTAAGAGAGGTATAAGTCGGAGTGCGTTAGCCTCCTAAAAGGGCGAGTTTTTAAATCGCGTTAATCGAATACCTTTGCCCTTGCGCTTCTTTGTGAGTTCAAATGGAGCTACCGAGCTCTTTTGTATTTAAAGGCAATAAAAATGAGTTTTATAAACATATTATGTTTAGAAGATATGCATGAATCTTCAAACATAACTTTTTGATCACACATCAAATTGATTGACCCAATCAACTTAAGTCATTTGCCATCCAACTTGCAAAGGACACTTGTGGTTGTTGTTTTACTCACTGGTACACAGTGGTGAAATGGCAGTTGCATGGCAAATCCCACTCACTGGTACACAGTGATGGACAAATTTGCGCGTTCTTGGTTGGACGACTTAAAGCGAGTTAAGCGGTGAGACCTTGACCCGTGGCAAAAGATGGGACAAAATATGACTACAAATCGCTTGATGAATCAAGTGTGATTTGTAGGTCCCATTCTTACTAGGAATTGCACATGTAATGCAATTACTGCTCGTCACTTACCTTTTGAGTGCAATCATTTCTAGCAGATCAACTGATGAAATGATTGTATGTCAATTGGATCCTAGCCTTAATGAAATTAATTGTTTATTTGATAAACATTGGGTAATTGATTTCTTAAGGATTTATTATCGAAAATACTGATTTTTGAACTTAATCTGTTTTGTAGATGGCAATGAATCCTTCCACAAACACCAATGCTTTTCGGCAAATGTTTGAAAGAGAAAAGCTTAATGGATCAAATTTCAATGACTGGTATCGTCAACTGAGAATTGTTCTAAGAGTTGAGGAACGCATGGATGTCATTGAAAGGCAATGGCCAACCGAACCAAGTGTTGAATCCACAGCAGCTGAAAAAGCTGAATATAGGATTCAGTACACTAGATTCAATGAAGTTTGTTGTTTGATGCTTGCGAGCATGTCTCCCGAGCTTCAAAAACAATTCGAGCTCTACACTCCATATGATATGATCACATAACTTAAATCCTTGTATGAAAAACAAGCTGGAGTGGAACTGTTCGACTTAGTCGTGGAACTCCATGACATGAAACTTGAATCTGGAAAATCGGTTAGCAGTCATGTGTCAAGATGAAGAGCATTTTTGACAAATTGGATTCGATGGAGTACGCTTATCATAAAGAGGTAAAAGTTGGCATGATTCTCAAATCCCTTACGAAGGAATATGAGGGTTTTGTGCAAAACTATACCATGCACTCTATGAAAAAGAGCGTCACTGAACTTCATGCTATGCTCATTGAATATGAGAAGACGATTCCAAAGAAGGCCAATGACCCAAATGTCCTTATGATAAAGGGGGGTCGGATCCAGAAAGCTAAGAAATCGCACCAAGCTAAAGGCAAGTTTGATGGTAAAGGCAAGGGTAAGCAAGCTGCTAATCCCCCCAAACCAAAGAAAACCCCTCCGGCTAAGAAAGAGCATTCGCCTAAAGACCAGACCTGTCATCATTGTAATGAAGTCGGGCACTGGAAGAGGAACTGTCCCAAGTATCTTGCCGAGTTGAATGTGAAGAAGAAGCAAGCTAGCGTTGCTAGTACTTTAGGCATCTTCACTATTGAATTATTTTCCTTTACTAAGCGCAAATCATGGGTATATGACACTGGCTGTGGAACTCATATCTGTAATGAATTACAGGCACATAGGAAAAGGAGGAAGCTGAAGCCCGGATCTTTGCAGCTGTTCGTGGGCAATGGTCTACCAGCACCTGTTGAAGCTATTGGAGAATATCATTTATTTCTTCCTTCCGGTTTAATTATTGTTTTGGACAATTGTCATTATGCACCTTCTATTACTAGAGGTGTAGTTTCAGTTTCTTTGTTGAAAGACAACGGATTCATTAATGTTTTTAATGATTATGGTATTTTAGTTTCTAAAAATAATGTTCATTATTTTGATGCTATTGCTTGTGATGGTATTTATGAAATTGATATGCGTGGTTGTGATTCAAATAATTCAATGTATAATGTTAGCAAAAGAGCCAAGACTAACTTGGACTCTACTTATCTGTGGCACTGTCGTCTTGGACACATTGGCAAAAATCGCATTGAAAGACTTCAACGTGAAGGGATTTTACAATTAAATGATGAATCATTTGATAAATGCGAGTCATGTGTTTCCGGCAAAATGACAAGAAAACCTTTTCTGAATAAACCAGAGAGGGCTAAAGATCTTCTTGGACTCATTCATACCGATGTTTGCGGCCCATTTAGACATGTGTCAAGAAAAGGAGCTAGCTACTTCATAACTTTTACTGATGATTTCAGTCATTATGGTTATGTTTACTTGCTTAAACATAAACATGAAGTGTTTGAAACATTCAAAGAGTTTAAAAATGAAGTAGAAAATCAACTCGGCAAAACCATCAAGATTCTTCGTTCGGATCGAGGTGGTGAATACTTAAGCCAAGAGTTTAAGGATTATCTGAAAGCGTGTGGAATTGTCCAACAGCTTACTCCTCCATACACTCCTCAACATAATGGAGTGTCTGAAAGGAGAAATCGAACCTTGCTAGACATGGTGAGATCTATGATGAGCCTTACGACTCTCCCATTTTCGTTTTGGGATTATGCTCTTGAGACTACTGTACGCATTCTCAATATGGTTCCAACCAAGAAGGTTGACAAGACACCATATGAATTATGGCATGGAAATGTTCCTAATCTGTCTTACTTAAGAGTCTGGGGATGTGAGGTACTTGTGAAGCGCGATATGCCTGACAAACTTGAACCCAGAACTACTAAGTGCATCTTTGTCGGATACCCTAAGGAAACGATGGGTTACGACTTCTATGATCCAGTCAAAAACACTGTTCGCGTTGCTCGATATGCTGAATTCTTTGAAAAGAAATTAGTTCCAGAGAACAGTGGGAGGATTGTAGAACTTGATGAGATTCAAGAGGAAGATGTGTCACCTTCTGAAGCTCCTAGCAATCATCAACTTGGGGGGGGGGAATGTTCAAAGTGATGAACCTCAGTCGATGATGATGAAGCGATTCCACTTCGTAGGTCCGAAAGGACAAGACGTCCTACTGACAGATTATGTCTGATGGTAGAAGAAAACGTTTTAGGAGATCTCGATGAGCCTCCGAATTTCAAAGCTGCATTATCAGATCCGGAATCTGAAAAATGGCTTGAAGCTACGAAGGTGGAAATGAAATCCATGAAAGACAATCAAGTCTGGAGCTTGGTTGATCTTCCACCAAATGCTCAAACTGTTGGGTGTAAGTGGATCTTCAAGAAGAAGACGGACATGGATGGAAATGTACACACCTATAAAGCTCGTCTCGTGGCGAAAGGTTATACTCAACGTTTCGGTGTTGACTATGATGAGACCTTTTCTCCAGTTGCGGACATAAGAGCTATTAGGATTCTCTTAGCCATAGCTGCGTACTATGACTTTGAGATATGGCAAATGGATGTTAAGACTGCCTTCTTAAATGGTTACTTGGATGAAGAAGTCTATATGGATCAACCTGAAGATTTTATTGATCCAAAACATCCCAACAAAGTATGCAAGCTTCAAAGGTCCATTTATGGACTAAAGCAAGCATCAAGAAGTTGGAACAAGCGGTTTGATGAAGAAATCAAAAAGTTTGGTTTCGTTCAAAATCCCGATGAGCCATGTGTATATCGCAAAGCTAGTGAGAGTAATGTTACTTTCCTTGTCTTGTATGTTGATGACATATTGATCATAGGAAAACACATTCCAATGTTGCAAGATGTTAAATCCCATCTTGGAAAGTGTTTTGCCATGAAAGATTTAGGAGAAGCGGCATTTATTCTTGGAATCAAGATCTACTGAGATAGATCAAAGCGATTAATTGGACTAAGTCAAAGTGCTTATATTGATAAGGTCTTGAAGCGATTCAAGATGGAGAATTCTAAGCGTGGGTTTACACCTATGCAAGAAGAACTTAGTTTATCTGTCAAACAGGGTGCTACTACACCTAATGAGGTGGAGCGTATGCGAAGAGTTCCTTATGCTTCGGCTGTGGGATCTTATGTATGCGGTTAGATGCACTAGACCCGATGTGGCGTTCGCGCAAAACATCGTAAGCCGATATCAACAGAATCCAGGTGAAAGTCACTGGACTGCTGTTAAGAGCATTCTGAAGTACCTACGGGCTACTAAAGATATATTTTTGGTGTATGGAGGAAATCCAGACTTAGAGCTCAAAGTGACCGGATACTGTGATGCTGGATTTCAAACTGATAAAGATGACACGAAGTCTCAGTCAGGATTCGTCTTCGTTCTTAACGGAGGTGCTGTGGATTGGAAAAGCAAGAAGCAAACTACAGTTGCCATGTCTGCAACAGAGTCTGAGTACATTGCCGCCTCAGAAGCTGCAATGGAAGCAGTCTGGATAAGGAAGTTCATTAGCGGGCTTGACGTGATCCCCTCAAGTGACTTACCCACTGATATGTACTGTGATAATACTGGTGCATTAATCATTGCCAACGAACCAGGAGTTCAGAAAGGTGCCAGACATTATGCTAGACGATATCACTATGTTCGTGAGCAGATCGAACTAAGTGAAATCAAATTACTCAAAGTTCACACAGATTTTAACTTAGCTGATCCTTTCACAAAAGCTTTGTCTAGGCCCAAGCTTGAAAGGCATGCCGAGGGCATAGGACTTAAATTAGCTAGTTATTTCATGTAAATCTGTTGTTTCGGTATTTGGATAAGGGATGTTAAACAATTTATATTTTCTGTAATGAAATAAAGTACTTGATATGTTTGATTTCATTTAATATTAATTGTATCCTATATTTGCATGTTTAATCCTTGAATATTTTAATAAATATTCTAAATTGTCCATTGTCGATTAATTATATGGGAATATAATTAAACTAAGACAAATCTGAGCGATTGGTTATATTTTTGGAATATATAATGGATGGTCCCACCAAACTCACATGATATCCATAGTTGATGCATATCAGACTACCCCACTAACGAATTCATCACTTTATGGATCAGCGTCATTAAGTGAAATTCGTAAATGGTTACTTTATTGATCCTTTAACTTGAGATACAAGCAGGTCAGCATGTATGGATTGCACTTACTTGATATAGTTCTAACTCTCCTGAATAAGGGAGTACATATAGGGCTATTTTCAGAAAGTGTATTGAAGTATGATGACTGACACGTGTAGTCAATACAGGATTTGTTCCTCCAACTGATAGTTGGAGAATGATACCACTGGGCCCCTCATTAGGACTAATTAAGATGTTTGCATGGCCGTGCCCAAATAAATCTAGATGGTTCTCGATTATATTTGGTAATCATTAATTAGTTATGGAATGAGAAACAGAATCGTTAAATCATGAAATGACATTGATCCATATTCATGTTTAACACGGTATCTGAACAAAGGGATGAATAAATGCCTTAACCATTTAAATATACTTTAAGAAACTATACTTAAATATTTCTGGGAGCATTGGCGTGTTGCTAGACGCTAACCAATGTTATTACCTTCATTTATTACTAGCTCAAGTGGGAGCTGTTAGTATATGATCATGTAAAAATGAACGTATGTCCAGAAATGATTTAAGCCTACGGGGTCACACGTCTCGACACAAATGTATTTAATATTAATTAATATATTTAATGTATTTAATTAATATGATCACGATTTCAATTAACGAGTGGTCGTTAAAAACTAACGGTTACTAGCTAACGGCGTTAGTTAAGGAGGTCTTAATTTGTAATTAGGAGATTCTAGAAGTTTCCTAATTATAATTAAAAGGGGGGCCGGTTTTTGTTAATGGTTTTAAACCATTAACTTAACTTGTTTTTCTAAAATACTAATCCTAGTTTGTATCAAATACTAATCCTAATTTGTATCAAACACGAAAAAGGGTTTAGAGTGATTATAAAAAGGGAAAAACAAAGCTCCTCCCCAACTTCTTCTTCTCCTCTTCTTTCTCTTCACTTCGGCCGAGCTCCAACAAATCAAAGAGTTTCGGTTTAGTTGTTTGACAAATCAAAGAGAGAAAGCAAAGTGTTTTCGGTTCGTGATCAAGTACTAGCATACGTACATCCGTGTGTCGTGTGTGCAAACGTAGAGGGATTTACTTCAAATCCTCATAAAGTTTCTTACTTTATTTTTCTTCAAATCAAAGGTACATGTTTCTATCCTTGGATAATTAATTAATTACATAGATTAATTTTCCGCTGCATGCTTTGTGATTTAATTTGATAATTGTTATATAACCCAACACTTAATCCCCATCCCCATAACCCCATACATGTTTCCCACTAGTAATCTTCATCTCTGTCCTCATCGCCGTTGGGGAATTAAGTTTCATCCACAAACTTGTCCTCATCGAGTATCGGGGATGTACGTCGGATATCGGGGATATCTTTTTAAATAAACATAAATTCATTAAAGTGGAAGATAACTAAGAGAATATGTAGTTCAACCTTTTTCTTTTGATGCATAAACTAAAATCTATATTAAGTATTTGATAAACAAAATGTAACATGTAAAAAGTATTAAAAAAAATTAAACTTAAAGTGATTCTTAAATAATAAAAAACTTAAAGTAATTCTAATAAATATATATAGTTTATTTCAGGTAGAGATCGAGGATTTATGGTTTTTCATCCTCGTCCTCGTTGCCATCGGGGAATAGAATTGCATACTCGTACGCGTCCCCATCCCGGGTCAACTCGGGGATTCCTCGGTTAAACCAGGTTCGGGTATCGAATCCCCATCGAATACGGGTATTTTGTCATCCCGTAAAAAAGTGAGTTTTCGATATAATGGTAAAAAATGATCTTAACCAATAAATTCAATTGTAAATAGTTTTTTGTTATACTCGGCTTAAGGTTTAAACCGTCGGGTTTGATAAACCAGTTATTATCAAGTAAAAATGTTATTTCTTTATATCTAAATTGCTTTTAAACTAAAATATCCAGTTTTTCCAAAGTTAATCATTTATCTAAGATAATGAGTATATGTATAGATTTTAATTTTTTTCTTTTTTTTTGTATAAATTAGATATCATTTTTATTGATATGATGATAGTATATGTATAATTTGGTTTTTTTAGTAAATCAGTTAAACCAATCGATTTATATGGGTCAATCAATTTTCATCAATGTTTTAAATATTGGTATATATCTAATGACGTGTGTCTGAATTTGAGTACATTAAAAATCAATCCACAATATATATGTGTGTATGAGAAGCAGAATTAAACCAAAAGAAAAGAAGAATCGATATATGTTTATAAATCTAGGTTCGAATTTAAATTGAAGGACAGCTATACCTAGGTCTCAGCGAGACTGAAAGAAAGATTCAAAGTGCAAGGCTTGGAAGAGAGAATCGAAGTATAGCCTCGGTCGACCCCTTATACAAAGCAAGGTTGGAAAGGAGAGTGTCGAACCTAGGCAGTAAGGCAGCGGGGCCTCACAAGTACTTGAAGGTGGAAAGGAAGTTTAACAAAGGAAAGGTTTAATCAAGTTGAGGCATTCATATGCATATATATATGAGCGAAGTTAAGGAAGGAATGGGGCCCAAGATCGAAGCATGAAGGCTAGCAAGAGAAGGAGAGAGAAGCGAAGTTAAGGAAGGAATGGGGAGACTTAGACGGTCCGATATAAAGAGAGATTCCCTCCTAGGTTTAACTAATTTATTTATGTATATAAATATACATTTTATCGAGCCTTATTAAATGAAAGAAGCCTAGGTCGAACTCTAGGGAAAGGAAAGAATCATCGAGGCTGAGAGTGGGACCCCGACGGAATGAAGAATTGGAGGGAGGTCCACTGGCAAAGCTTTGAATTTCAATTCTTTTATAAAGCTAAGCTGAATCAATATATTTATATATATACATATAAGCGAGCCCTCAAGTCGACAAAACAAGAAGAGAGCTGGTGGAGAGGAATGAATTGGCAAGGCTTAAATAATATATATACCTATATATTAGAAGCTTAGACAGATAACAATACATGACTAGATCGAAGCTGGCGAAGCTTTGGTGATGTCAAGAAGCCACTGGCGGACCTTCAATGTCTTTGGGAGGTCTTGGCGAGGCTAACTTAGAAGAGGGAAAGAAATAAATCCAGTGAAGCTCCGATGGAATCCTCACCTTAAGAGCGACCCTTCAAATAAAGACAAAAGGCACCCGGCCTTAGAGGGGGCCCCAGGCAGACTATCTTCGGATCTCCAATTCTTTTATAACTCAATCGAGCCTTCTTGGCAAAGTTTTATCCAAGTCAAGGTTTCACTAGTATTGCATAAATATATATGCATATTCGAAGCTAAGGGTGGGGACCCACGAGAGGCTTAGGCAAGGTATCTCCTAATCAAAGCTTCACAAGAGCATTTAAGTCAGATAACATGTGCTCTAGAAAGTTCTGAACCTCGTATTGCCATGCTGAGTAATGGGCCAGAGCCCATTTCTGACAAGCCCAAATTATGATGTGACCTAATCTGATGCCTATAAATACTCCTTATGATTGGTTGTCAGACAGATTCAACATTCTACAATCAATACAACTCAATCACACATCATTCAATTTGCTCTCTGATATTTATACATATTCAATATATTCATCATCAATCAATACACAAAATACATATATATCAATCATATAACATTCATATCCTCCAAAGATCGAAACATCTCTTTGGGAAAATCATCATCCACCTTAGGTTCATCAAGAACTTAGTAGGTTTGCACTCTTATTGAGGAGATTTTGATGATTTTCGTGGTTAAACCCCTTTTGTGATTGAGCTTAACTTTTCATGCTCAAACATTGGCGCCATCCGTGAATTTACTGATCACTGGGCGGTTTTTGTTGTTACAAAGCAAAAATCATCACTTTATTTCTTGTTTGTTTCTTAATCTCTCATGGCTGAGGAATTCACTCCTATTTCTCAGGTTGTACCTTCTGGGTTGGGGAAGGGTGTTGATGGAGATGATTCTTCAATTATCAATCTGGAAACCTCTGAGATCTCTAATGTTCAAAATATCTCAGGAGAAAATTTTCCAGATTTTGGTCCTAGATCTAGTGAAGTGGTGACAAATGCAACTAATGTTGTTTCTGGTGGTGGATCTAGGTTGCCACCCAAGGTAAGCTTTGCATCTAGCCTTGGGTCTGGTAGTGTTAGTGTGGGACCACTTTTCTCCACACCCTCATCTTCTATATCTCCCTTATCCTTGTTTTCAACACCCCCAACTAGCACATCTCCTTTCACTATGCTCTCTTCTGGTCCTAGTCACTTGAGTTCTCACATGACTAGCATGGCTAGCCCACCCATGAGTGGAGGTCAGACATCCTTGCAATCTGTGGCCAGCTCCTCTCAATCTGTGACTATCCAGGAGAGCCATTTGTTGGAATTGATAAGCTAGCTGCCAAGAACACTCAGCAAGTGCAAGCTCCACCACCTCCTCCAACTGATTGGTTTTCTCAACTCTCTGCTGCGTTAAGGCCAGCTCCGCCTCAGCCAGCCCCACAACCCGCTCCACAGCCAACAGGCATGGAGTCCATAATGAAGTTGTTGGTAGACGAGATGAAAAAGCAAAAGCCAGTCGAGCCTGCTCCTGAGCCAGTCAACCCAGCAAAAGAGTTGTTAAAAATGCTAAAAATGGCAGCGGGGGAGGATGTTGATGAGCAAGCAAGGGTGGCCACAGTGCCAAAGTCTGCAACAAAGTCAAGGTTTTGTGACTGGGTGGCAAATTATGCCTTCCCAGACGGTCAGAAGGTTCCCACTATCGTCGGGACTTACGATGGTACTAGGGACCCAGAAGATCATCTCGCAATCTATGATCAGGCCGTGTTAACTGAAAAATGGGTGGAGCCCGTGGCATGCCACTTATTCCCAGGCACCTTGCAAGGTTATGCCTTAGAGTGGTTCACCAAGCTTCCTGAGAAAAGCATCAAAGACTATGAGGATTTAAAGAAGAAGTTCATAGATCAGTTTGTCCAACAGAAGAAGCGTCAGAGAAGTCACTTGGAAGCTCACTTAATTAGACAAAGAGAAAGCGAATCATTGAGGGACTTCATCTCAAGATACACTAAGGAGTGTCAGAAAATACCAGTCCCTGAAAGCCAACAAGTCTCAGGTTTTACCTTGGCACTGCTCCCTGGCGAACTCCAAGATGATCTAAGCAAGAGAATCCCATTGACGTTCGGAGAGGCTACTGATAGGGCGTTCGACTTCATTCGCTCCAAAGAGACTGCCTCACTAGTGAGAGGTGTCACAAAGAAAGATAAATCTGGGGGAGGATTGGCTAGTGAAGAGTGGAGTCGACGTGACCAAAGGCGAGAAGAACGTCGGGAGGAACGTCTGGATGAGCGTCGGGAGAAAAGGTTTGGACCATACATCAAAGATGCACCAATTGTTAACTTGATCAAATGCCCTAGAGAAATTCTAAACACTGAGACAGTGTGTGCTACTTTCAAACCTCCCTCACCAATGGCCTTCAAGTCTGGGAAAAGAACATGAATCAATATTGTGAATTCCATGAGGACCACGGACATGATACTAATGCATGTAGACAGCTAAAGTGGGAGATCAAGAGAGCATTGGATGAAGGGAAGCTTGAACACTTAGTCCCAGGAGCTAAGCAGGCAAAGAAGACCTTTGCATGGCAAAAGAAGGTGGTGGAGGAGAATGATGATCCAGTAGAGCCTGAGGGCCATGTATACATGGTCCATGAATAAGACAAATGACAAAACTCTAAGTTAGTATGGGTCTCAACTCCCTCCTAGAATACCATCTCTCCTCTTTTCTCAAGTTCTCAAGCATCTTGATGTAAGCTACTTTGTCAAGAATTATCACTTTATTCTAAATATTTTCATATCGCTTTACTTGAAGTAATATTATGTTTGTTGGTCAGATCATGTATCCCAACCTTATCATTATCATTAATGAAATATCATTTTCTTTTCGAAAATATTTGGTCAATAAATGTTATAAGAATATTTTGACTATGAGACAAGCTAAAAGGGTAATCCGAATGAAAATTCCAGAAGCCAAGTGCTAAGATGGAAGAAAGAATTCCTAGCCAACTTCTGACATGGATTATAAAAACCCAAGTACTTGTGAAGGCAAGACAGACAAACCAAGTGCCTAAAGGCTAAGACATACCTCATGTGTATGAATGGAAACTTCAAAAAGGATAAAAGCTACAAAGCAATCCCCAGCTAACACTTAAAATGATTTTCATCTTCCTCTCCCATGAGGATAGACACTTCGTAAGAATAATAATATAAAGTGAACATCTAAGCTAAGCTTGGCTAACACTTAGAAAATCTTCATTTTTTCTCATCTACCGGATGGGAGTAGAGTGTTTCTCACCGAGAAACAAGACACAAATAAAATAAAATATCGCCAAATGTGAGTTCCAGAGTGTAACAAGCCAAAACTGGGCCCGGCTTAACACTAATTTATTCATCTTTTTATTCATCGGATAAAAAGGTAGGCACTTCTCATCGGGAAGTGATATTTTTATTCATCTTTTTGTTCATCGGACAAGAAGGTAAGCACTTCTCATCGGGAAGTGATATTGATGAAGGGATAGCGAAGAAATTACTCCACCCACATCAATTTTACGTCTTATTCATTCATTGGATGATAAGATAAGTGTTTCCTATTGGGAAGCGGCGCGCATAAAATTTAGTCATCTTTTTATTCATCGAATAAAAAAGTAAACACTTCTCATCGGAAAGTGACAATACTCGCGAGTAATAAAGTTTTTTTGACCAGACACGAAAAGTAATAAATAAATTTGAAACCAAGTCTTTGAAAGAAATCCTTACCTTCAAACTTGGGGACTTGATGATTATGGTGACATTCCACCAAAAGTATATGTATGTCAAGATTTGAGAGAAACCCAAGAGATCGAACCTTAAATATCGAAGCTTAGAGCCAAAAGATTGAAGCCTAGGCAAGGCTTGAGAATCAAGGTAAGGATTGGGGAATCTAAGCTTAGGAATGTCGAGGCTTCACCTCAATCTTGGCGAGGCCTAAATCCAGCGAAGTTTAGATAGAAAAGGGAAAGACTTGGCGAGCCTCGAATAAAGACAAGAAGGCATTGAGGCTTAGACCTTCAGTTCGGATGGAAGGTGGAACTCTTTACTCCAGCAAGGCTTCATAAGATGACAAAACTTTGTCAAGAACGAAGTCCAGAGTAGGGCCTACGCAAGGCTCCAACGAGGTTTCCCCTTGGTGAGGCTAGCGAGACCTCAATTCTTTGGCGAGGCTTCACTCCTAGCTTAGGAATTTGGAGCTCTAGAAAGGCTTAATTTATTCAAAGCTCTAGCGAGGCTCAGATAAAAACAAAAGAAAGTATGTCGAGCCATCGAAGTAGCGAGGTAGCGAAGCAGCGAACTATATATAAATATGTATGTGTGGCAAGTATGTCGAGCCATCAAAGATTTTTAATCTCTCTCTCTATATATATATATATATAGAGAGAGAGAGAGAGAGAGAGAGAGAGAGAGATATAATAACACGTATACTCTTTTTTTAACATTAAAACGGTGGAAATTTTATTGCTATGAGAGCTAACGAGAAGCTAGGAATTACATAACAAGATACAGGGAATGACAATACAATGATCAAAAGCTAAAACAGCTCCATTGGGGCCAAGTAATGTTTCTGGATGAGGATCTATTAGATAACCACAAAAAACTAATTGATTTGAGTTCTTTGAAGGCGAAACGGAGAGAAGGTTGTTTGTTGTTGAAGATGCGATCATTCCTACACTTCCAAATTACCCAGCAAAAGCGATAATAATCAAGCTCATGATCTTCTGTTTATGTGGGGGTATACCGATGGATTTATGAACTTCCATGAGTGCACGAAGGTTTTGTGGCTTTTGTAAGGGAATACGACACCACATCAGTAGATAACACCCAGCGAAGGGACAGTGTAGGAACAGGTGATCAACAGTTTCAACCTGTAAGTTGCATAACGAGCACTGAGAATTTGAGATGTTGATACTTCTTCTTGAGAGTTGGTCCATAGTCGAAACTCGATCCATTTCAATTCACCAGCAAAGAATATTAGCCTTGTAAGGAGCTAGATTGTTCCAGGGAAAAGCCCAACGGTTGGGTCCAAAGCTTGCCTTTTGAAGTAAAGATCTAAACGATTTGACTGAGAAGCATGACGATGAATCTGGGCTCCATTTCCAGGAATCGTTTTCGATGGATAGACGAATATTTTGAATTCTTGAGAGCATCTCTTGAAACTGATGTAATTCCATGGGCGTTGATGGAGGCCTGTTCCATCTCCATTCCCATTGGGAGAAGATACCATGTCCAGTGCACCTCTCGTAGACCAAGCAGCTTTTGTGTTTCTCAAGTTTGAACAGATCCGGGAATGACAAGTAAAGAGGGGAGTCACCGATCCATTTATCAATCCAAAATCTGAGATTTCTTCCATTTCCTAAAATACCTGTAAACAAACACTCGAGGGAGATGTTAAGCTGGGCGGTGTGGGAGTTTAGGCCCGCAATGGACTTCCAAACTCCCACCAAATTGTTTCTGACCGGTAAGGGTGAACAAATCCTGGACGAAAAGTGTATAGACGAAATGACTCGAGCCCACGTATACTAGCTAGATTAATTTGGCAAAGGATGCAAAGGCTGAAAACAATAAATGTTGGGATGTGGGGACAGTATGCCTTACCCATATGCTTTTCTATTCTTTCACTCATACTAATATATCATATAGATATACATTTGATCATAAAAACCTACTATGGCAGGGTGATCACGTGAATGAATAGGTGACTTGCATGTCTCCTTTTGTAAACAAAAAGACATAAAGGAACGTATTATACAAAAAATATGTGGCGAGGCTACGGAATGTCTAAGCCTCAAGCAGCGGAGCAACACATATTGTATATTAGTTTTATTTAGCAAGGACATAAAGGCATGGCCAACTTCGACAAGAAAGCTTGGCAGGTAACATTGGATCCAAGGTGCACTTGTCATATAATATAATATAGTATTACGTACATAAAGCAAGAGGCGTGGAAGCTTCGAAGTCTAAAGCAGCGGACCAATTGCTTTGTCTCTCTCTCTATGTGCATATATACGACAAAAGGAGACCCACAATTATCTTGATTCATGTATATATATTAAGGAAGCAAAATAAAGATAATCCGACGGAGAGAAAATCTCTAGCGAAGCTTAAAGAAAAGGATAAAAAGGGAAAGGAATTAAGAAACCCAAAACCTCTTTCTTTCTCTCTTTTGTTTCTGCCGATTCAAGAAAAAGAAAGAAAGGAAAACAAAGTTGATGCCTCTCTTGCCTCTCAACTGCCAGTTGAAACAAGAAGGCTCTCTTTTCTCTTTTCTTTTTCTATCAGCCGTACGACCACCACAAGAAAAGGAGATTTAAAATGGAAAATATGAGCAAATGGTAGAAAGTTTGAATCCAAGTTTTTAAGAGAAAACCTTACCTCCAAACTTGGGGGGCATAATGACGTGTGTCTGAATTTGAGTACAATAAAAATCAATTCACAATATATATGTGTGTATGAGAAGCAGAATTAAACCAAAAGAAAAGAAGAATCGATATATGTTTATAAATCTAGGTTCGAATTTAAATTGAAGGACAGCTATACCTAGGTCTCAGCGAGACTGAAAGAAAGATTCAAAGTGCAAGGCTTGGAAGAGAGGATCGAAGTATAGCCTCGGTCGACCCCTTATACAAAGCAAGGTTGGAAAGGAGAGTGTCGAACCTAGGCAGTAAGGCAGCGGGGCCTCACAAGTACTTGAAGGTGGAAAGGAAGTTTAACAAAGGAAAGGTTTAATCAAGTTGAGGCATTCATATGCATATATATATGAGCGAAGTTAAGGAAGGAATGGGGCCCAAGATCGAAGCATGAAGGCTAGCAAGAGAAGGAGAGAGAAGCGAAGTTAAGGAAGGAATGGGGAGACTTAGACGGTCCGATATAAAGAGAGATTCCCTCCTAGGTTTAACTAATTTATTTATGTATATAAATATACATTTTATCGAGCCTTATTAAATGAAAGAAGCCTAGGTCGAACTCTAGGGAAAGGAAAGAATCATCGAGGCTGAGAGTGGGACCCCGACGGAATGAAGAATTGGAGGGAGGTCCACTGGCAAAGCTTTGAATTTCAATTCTTTTATAAAGCTAAGCTGAATCAATATATTTATATATATACATATAAGCGAGCCCTCAAGTCGACAAAACAAGAAGAGAGCTGGTGGAGAGGAATGAATTGGCAAGGCTTAAATAATATATATACCTATATATTAGAAGCTTAGACAGATAACAATACATGACTAGATCGAAGCTGGCGAAGCTTTGGTGATGTCAAGAAGCCACTGGCGGACCTTCAATGTCTTTGGGAGGTCTTGGCGAGGCTAACTTAGAAGAGGGAAAGAAATAAATCCAGTGAAGCTCCGATGGAATCCTCACCTTAAGAGCGACCCTTCAAATAAAGACAAAAGGCACCCGGCCTTAGAGGGGGCCCCAGGCAGACTATCTTCGGATCTCCAATTCTTTTATAACTCAATCGAACCTTCTTGGCAAAGTTTTATCCAAGTCAAGGTTTCACTAGTATTGCATAAATATATATGCATATTCGAAGATAAGAGTGGGGACCCACAAGAGGCTTAGGCAAGGTATCTTCTAATCAAAGCTTCACACGAGCATTTTAGTCAGATAACATGTGCTCTAGAAAGTTCTGAACCTCGTATTGCCATGCTGAGTAATGGGCCAGAGCCCATTTCTGACAAGCCCAAATTATGATGTGACCTAATCTGATGCCTATAAATACTCCTTATGATTGGTTGTCAGACAGATTCAACATTCTACAATCAATACAACTCAATCACACATCATTCAATTTGCTCTCTGATATTTATACATATTCAATATATTCATCATCAATCAATACACAAAATACATATATATCAATCATATAACATTCATATCCTCCAAAGATCGAAACATCTCTTTGGGAAAATCATCATCCACCTTAGGTTCGTCAAGAACTTAGTAGGTTTGCACTCTTATTGAGGTGATTTTGATGATTTTCGTGGTTAAACCCCTTTTGTGATTGAGCTCAACATTTCATGCTCAAACAATATCAATCAGTATTACCGGTAATATCGGTACCGGATGGTGCTTCGGTACAACTATCCCAGTATTTTGTCTGGTATTTTCATTATTTATTATTGACCGGTATATCCAGTATATTCTGGTATTTCTGTTCCGGCATTTTCAATTTTTTATTTTTTTATATTTGAATTTTTTAAAAGTTATTTTTATGATACTTTAATGTTATTTTTTGTTATTTGTAAACTTTAAAACTTATTTTTTGTTATAAAATACTCATTTGGTATTATTTTTGAGTGGATTGTAATTGTTTTGACTATTTTTATCAAATTATAACAAGTTTTGTAAGATTTTTATTAAAAAAATTGAATTCAACTCAATTCAATTAAATTAGCCATACTGGCCGCTATTTTACGGTAATACCGAAAAAAATCACCACATTGTACGACCAAAATACCGGCTTTTAAAATATTGATTTTTATTATTAATTCAGTTCAACTAAAAAAATAGTTTTTAAAGTATTGGTTAAAGGGTAGACATCACTTACTTAAAATACTTAAAATAGTTTTCCTCAAAATCTTGCTGCATTTTTATTAAATAAAGTGACACCTTTTTTACTCGTACCAGAAATTAAAAGATAAGATCGTCACGACGTCTCACCTACATCATACGTATAGAGGAAATAGTCATCTACTTTTGAAAAAGTTCTATTTGTTAAATAAAAATGTCATAAGTACAACTTTGTCTTCCAAAATAGTAATTATATATTCATGTGTTATAAAGCATATAACTTAAGGGGTAAGGGTGCAGTCGGCAAAAAGCATCGGCTATTTTCTTTGGCTTCCATCGGCTCTTTGGCTTCCTTGTAGCATGTGTATCGGCAAGCATTGGCAAGTTTCATCGGCTATATAAATCGGCCACATTTGGCCGATCCTTGTGAACGTTGGGAGCGTGCTATGTGACCGTTTTTTTTTGTTCTTGTGCCAAAACCAATCCCACCGGAAACCTAACTTTTTTATTTGGGGGTTTTCGATTTTAAGGCAAATACTATGGTTTTCTTGGCTTCTATTGCCGAAATCCATGCCGGAAACAACTTGCCGATGCTCCTAACGTACAATACCCTTTTCCAGTGAGATCTGAAACCCCTTTTTTGGGGTTTCTGGTTTAATTGGTTTTTCGGTGACTCCTTTTTTGGGGTTTCTGGTTTAATCGGTTTTTCGGTGACTCCTTTTTGGGGTTTCTGGTTTAATCGGTTTTTCGGTGACTCCTTTTTGGGGTTTCTGGTTTAATCGGTTTTTCGGTGACTCCTTTTTGGGGTTTCTGGTTTAATCGGTTTTTCGGTGACTCCTTTTTGGGGTTTCTGGTTTAATCGGTTTTTCGGTGACTCCTTTTTGGGGTTTCTGGTTTAATCGGTTTTTCGGTGACTCCTTTTTGGGGTTTCTGGTTTAATCGGTTTTTCGGTGACTCCTTTTTGGGGTTTCTGGTTTAATCGGTTTTTCGGTGACTCCTTTTTGGGGTTTCTGGTTTAATCGGTTTTTCGGTGACTCCTTTTTGGGGTTTCTGGTTTAATCGGTTTTTCGGTGACTCCTTTTTGGGGTTTCTGGTTTAATCGGTTTTTCGGTGACTCCTTTTTGGGGTTTCTGGTTTAATCGGTTTTTCGGTGACTCCTTTTTGGGGTTTCTGGTTTAATCGGTTTTTCGGTGACTCCTTTTTGGGGTTTCTGGTTTAATCGGTTTTTCGGTGACTCCTTTTTGGGGTTTCTGGTTTAATCGGTTTTTCGGTGACTCCTTTTTGGGGTTTCTGGTTTAATCGGTTTTTCGGTGACTCCTTTTTGGGGTTTCTGGTTTAATCGGTTTTTCGGTGACTCCTTTTTGGGGTTTCTGGTTTAATCGGTTTTTCGGTGACTCCTTTTTGGGGTTTCTGGTTTAATCGGTTTTTCGGTGACTCCTTTTTGGGGTTTCTGGTTTAATCGGTTTTTCGGTGACTCCTTTTTGGGGTTTCTGGTTTAATCGGTTTTTCGGTGACTCCTTTTTGGGGTTTCTGGTTTAATCGGTTTTTCGGTGACTCCTTTTTGGGGTTTCTGGTTTAATCGGTTTTTCGGTGACTCCTTTTTGGGGTTTCTGGTTTAATCGGTTTTTCGGTGACTCCTTTTTGGGGTTTCTGGTTTAATCGGTTTTTCGGTGACTCCTTTTTGGGGTTTCTGGTTTAATCGGTTTTTCGGTGACTCCTTTTTGGGGTTTCTGGTTTAATCGGTTTTTCGGTGACTCCTTTTTGGGGTTTCTGGTTTAATCGGTTTTTCGGTGACTCCTTTTTGGGGTTTCTGGTTTAATCGGTTTTTCGGTGACTCCTTTTTGGGGTTTCTGGTTTAATCGGTTTTTCGGTGACTCCTTTTTGGGGTTTCTGGTTTAATCGGTTTTTCGGTGACTCCTTTTTGGGGTTTCTGGTTTAATCGGTTTTTCGGTGACTCCTTTTTGGGGTTTCTGGTTTAATCGGTTTTTCGGTGACTCCTTTTTGGGGTTTCTGGTTTAATCGGTTTTTCGGTGACTCCTTTTTGGGGTTTCTGGTTTAATCGGTTTTTCGGTGACTCCTTTTTGGGGTTTCTGGTTTAATCGGTTTTTCGGTGACTCCTTTTTGGGGTTTCTGGTTTAATCGGTTTTTCGGTGACTCCTTTTTGGGGTTTCTGGTTTAATCGGTTTTTCGGTGACTCCTTTTTGGGGTTTCTGGTTTAATCGGTTTTTCGGTGACTCCTTTTTGGGGTTTCTGGTTTAATCGGTTTTTCGGTGACTCCTTTTTGGGGTTTCTGGTTTAATCGGTTTTTCGGTGACTCCTTTTTGGGGTTTCTGGTTTAATCGGTTTTTCGGTGACTCCTTTTTGGGGTTTCTGGTTTAATCGGTTTTTCGGTGACTCCTTTTTGGGGTTTCTGGTTTAATCGGTTTTTCGGTGACTCCTTTTTGGGGTTTCTGGTTTAATCGGTTTTCCGGTGACTCCTTTTTGGGTTTTGGTTCTTTTTTTTTAGTGGTTTTCAAAATAACTCACCTCTATATGTGTATGTTTAAAATAGCTAGAGGACTAAATATATAAGTTTGTTTTAAAAATTTGCTTAAGAAGCACCCAGTTATATACTATTAGAAGCATACAAGTTATCCCCAATAATATAGGTAAATTAGATGTAATAGACCATCAACTTTTTTTTGTTATCAAGTTAATGTATCGTATTCTTTTATTTTATTTTCAAAAATCGAACCAAACACAAACCAGTTTCAACATATACATTAATCATGTCGACTCGTTTACAAAAAAAATCAAAAGTGACGAACTTATAATGTTTTGGTTTCTGATTGATAAGTTTAGATAAGTTGGTGTGTCGTAAACAGGTTTTTATCGACCCCAAACCCATCCAAGTGTTTGTCGTGGACTCGTGTCAACCAATTTAGGACCCAAACCCATTTGGCCACAATTTAAACATGTTCATTCACATGACGTCTTGCAATCGGGCTCTGTTTCTTTATGCTTTCATGTTCTTCGGACCATGGGTTAGGGTCTTTGTTCCTAGGATGCACATTTCTGAAACTTGTCTAAAAAGGGTTAAAATAGTTAAAAATAAGTTGGCAGGTTGTAAAAAGGTTTAAAAGACCAACCAAAATTCTAGTCTATTTATTAAACGTATTAGTCGTATCAATCTACTTATAACCCAAATCCATTTATCCCAAATGCAAACCCGTTTGCTTTTATGTTGTGTCACGTACAGGTCGTGTTGCCGATTCCCACCCTTTAACCAAAATGGAAAAAGGACAAACATAAATTGTGTCACCGGATTTGTTGTTTATATCACATTGATCGTCCAACATTATGTTTAACGTTTTCTCCTTGTTCTTCGTATGGATCACGACATTTGTACAATGTGTTGCATCATTCCAAAGATTTACCAATTACTATAACTATATGAACCCACTTGTTATACTTTCATTACCTTTAACACTTATAAATAACTGTCCATTTCACTAACTTGTTGCAACTACATCAAATCTAATGGCAGTAGTAAAGAAATACACTACCATTCTCATAGTTACAATCCTTCTCGGTTTCGGGTTTCAAGCATCGTTTGATACAGGGATCGGAACCATCAACGTCCCTCCATAAATACGTAAATTACACGAATGCACACATACATTATACTACATATATGAATACATTTTATTTTCTTTTAATACGTATATATACATATTACATGTATGTTCTTTATTCTAATTAACCAGGAAAATACTAACTACAACACATAACAAAATTGTACATTCTATATCAAAGTCCAACCCTTAGATTTTATGATAAAAACAGAACTGTCATTAGCAAGATCCTTATATTAAATGCATGTTGGTTAATGATCATAGCGTCTGCATGCTATGGGTTCGAAGATAAAGGAGTTATGATAGCTGCTGCTAATGAAGATTTGTGGGATGGTGGAGCTGTTTGCGGAAAGTATTTCCAAGTGACTTGTACTAGGGGAACCAATCTAGGTACCCCACACCCTTACCGACAACCCAACAGTGACGGTAATGATCACCGACTTCTGCCCGCCTCCAGGTTGCCAGGGTAATCTTGATTTGGCTAACGAAGCGTTTTCTATCATTGCTGGAGGGATTCAGATTTCTTACCAACAGTAAGTGTGAATATTTTCTCATATATAGTTTACTATAACCTTTACACTGTTCTTATTTAAACATATGAACTTTCGTATTGTACGTAACTGTTGAGTGTTGACATTGTACAGGTTGTGAAGAAGAAGAAACATCATAAACGCTACCTAGCTATTATATACCCGTCTCAAGGTTGTCTAATAAGCCTTATACGTACTGAACGTCAGATGACGAACCGCAGATCTAGTAGTTTCAAACTATTAAATTTCGTATTGGTGTTAAGTTTCTCTGTAATGTCTTGTTTCCTATTAGGAATATGCATTGTGAAATTCTTGATGTTGCTGTTATATTTTCCTCATGAAAATGAGTTCTTTAAATCTCACCCATGTCAACTTAATTAACAATCTACTGTCAAATGCAAACTTTTAACACATTCAGCTTCTTAATACCTCAAATGCTTGAGAGTATTTTCAAGCTTATAAATGTGTTAAAATAAATATCATACTGCATGTAAACAAAATAAGTTCATGGTTATAGCCTATAAGTGTAAACAAAATAAGTTAATGGTTATAGCCTACAAGTTATAAACGCCGTACATGGCTATGGTCCGATGTGTCAAAATGATAGTCCACGAGATCAGAATGTAGTGTATAAAAGACATTACAACAAATTGTGATATCACTCGTTCACTTTGCATTTTATGAGGATAATGCCAAAAACAGAGTCAGTATGTAGTGTTTGCTAACAGAATTGGTTGGTTCGATTTGTGATTACTGATCAAAGTCATAGGGGCCAAAATTTTAGACTCAATCAGAGCCATGTAAGCCTTTAGAACAAAAAAGACTTTTCTACTTTGATAGTCCCTTCTTCGTATGATTATCCTCATAAAGATTGATGAATACCGTCGTATAAAATTACTGCACAGCGTAGGCTTGTACATATATTAAAGAAAGGAACTCAATATAAACATCAAAGTTTTACAAAG
This sequence comes from Erigeron breviscapus, assembly GCA_034093135.1. Taxonomy (NCBI): domain Eukaryota; kingdom Viridiplantae; phylum Streptophyta; class Magnoliopsida; order Asterales; family Asteraceae; genus Erigeron; species Erigeron breviscapus. The sequence goes on from CM067168.1 coordinate 79,734,351, forward strand.
AACACCAGCTAATTGCTACATACAAAACATGCTATTGATATGGCTGTGCTGCAAACAGAAGTCGATCCATTCACATTTGTCTACAAAACTTAGATTACCTGTGTCGTGCATGGTCTCAGAGAACAGCAAATTAGCCTTCTATTAATCTGATTCCAAGTCGCTAGGGTCTGGCTATTTGTCGACCAATTGAAATTTGTCTTGATGGGATGGCGTTGGCGATGAACCATGAGTAAGCTGCTATTCCATAAGCTGAGCATATTTACGTGGTTTCGGTGGCAGTTTCAGCAGCCTGATCAACTCATAAGTTCGTGTATCTCTCCCACTATAAAGGCAAAGATCCAACGGGCTCAACCCATCCTAGACACAATATAAAAGACATCTTAGGCTAAAATAAATATCTGATCAAATATGATGTTGCACGTGCAAACACATCTGAAATGGCAAAATGGGTGGGTCAGAGAACGGGTCAAAATGGGTAATTTTGGTGCCAGTCAAAACATGCCAGGATGGGTTGACCCAAAACAATTATTATGTGTTTTATACATAAATAGTGCGTCAAATTTGATTGCAAAAATTATTATGTTTCAATAACAATAATATAGGGTTGTTCTAAAAATAATAGAGTGACTTGAGGGGTTTTTTAGTAAAATGCTTGACAAAGTTTAACGCATTAAAAATATACTTTGGGTGACTTTGTATCCTTTCAACTCATTTGACCTGCTTACTTTCCCTTTTAGCTAATTCGATTAATTTACACTTTTGACCTAAGATAATACAATACTCGAATGGACTCTTTCATAAGTAAACGGGTCGAAATTGCAGCCATTACACAAAAGTCAAACAAGTTCAGAGGAAAGCAAGTACTTGGTTTTTTAGGGTCTTATCGGCTTTCTTGATCAACAGCAGCCTCACCAAATCAGTTCTACGGGCTTGAACAGCTAGATGCAGTGGGGTCCACCCATCCTGAAATAGATTTTAAAAACAAGGTTAGATCAAATGAATGACAAATAAATACAGGTGATGCCCATAAAGTAACCAACAACATAATAATTCAACATACATTGTCCTGGAGGTTAATATCCACGTTATATAGTAAAAGGACTTTTATCATTTGAGTTGACGCTGTGCGTACTGCATAATGCATAAGAGTAGCGCCTTCCTGTTGCAGCGGAAAAAGAAAAAAAACACAACACACCAGACCATTATTTGAAGTTCTATATCCAAGTATATAGCATTCCTTTCCAAAAAAAACAATAGCAAGATGAATTGTTATCTGATCTCCATTAGATAATGAAATATGCCCATGCTTACTTTGTCACGAACAAATGGGTTGGCAGAATTTCGAAGTAGATAATTACAGATGGCTTGCTTTTTGCCAAGTATTGCTTTATGAATTGCTGTAAGCCCCTCCTACACATAAATCAATTTAAACTAAAAAACTAATACAAAAGCATGATTTAAAGACTATCACTTCACATTATTTCACAATTCAGAATAGAAATAACCAAGGAATAAGGAAACTTTTACATGGTTAGGAACGTTGATATCTCCACTGAATTTCATCAAAGTGTCAACTAGGTAAAATTCCCCGGATGCTGCAAGAGTGTGTAAAGGTTGCCATTTCCTCTGTTGAAATAATCATCAACATTCAACACAAACTCGAAATTTAGTACTCCCCTCAGTTCCATATCATGTACCTTACACCAATTTCTTTTTGAGACATCCCACCAAAATTGCATTTTCTTCTTTAGGAAAGTTGCCATGTTATATTATTTTTTGTCCATTATCTAATCTACTTGATAGATTTATAGAACTGAAGTGGGTTGACAAAATCCCTCCGATACTTCTCTATCAAAGGCTATGTCAGATATCTAAGGACGAGATACTCAATAAATTAAGGTGTAACAAGAGACTTACTGAGGTCACAACTTCCAAATCAGGAACCCGCCTATTCATAAGGACCTTCTCATCCTTTGTAAATAACTTACGTGCACCTAGTCAAGATTATAACAACGCAATTATATCGAAACCCAAGTTATATACCATGAATAAAAAAAGAGACTAAAATTTCCATGATACATGTGCACTCTAACAAACAATATTTTCTAATTTAAAATGTATTGTGATACACCTTTCCTAAAACCCGAATGACATATCTTATATTGTTACGAGCACACACACATACACCATCGATTCTGAAAACAATCTCATTTAAGTAATTAAAGACTTAATTATAACGCCTTAGTTCCGTTAAGCACCAATGTACTTTCTTGTTTGCTAACCAACATTACACATCTAAAACACCCACAAAAACATAACAAACCAACAAAACTCATAACATACAACTCATACGAAAAAACCAAAAAACACATACAAAGTCCAACAAAATACCGAATCCAAAATGCGTATTCCAAGTATGAATAAAAAAAAACTCACCTTGGGGATCCTTAGCAGCCTCAGGATCATACAAACCCGAATTCAAAAACCTCGAAATATCATCCAAACTCCTTCCATACACCGCCATTTTCGGGTTCCTAGGCACCACTCTACTACTCCCACTACTACTAACACCACCCTCATTTTCGATTTCACTATCATCCTCATTATCTTCATCACTTTCCACCAAAAGGGTATCAGGATTATCCAACACAACAGGGTTTAAGTCCCTCAATTTAGCAGCTTTATATTCTTTATGACTCGAATAACCAATTGGGATGGGTTTCAAACCTTGTTTTTTCTTCTGTAACTTACTCCCAAATTCCATTTCCTGGGCCATTTTTCTTCTTTCTTTTTTGGTGATATTGATTTCTGCTTGAACATCTTTCCATTTGGAAGGTATTAAATCCTCAGATTTAACAACTTTATTTTGAAAAGATTGTTGGATAGAATGGTGGTGATGGTGGTGGCTGTCTTCTTGGAATATGCCTTCTTCGAAAACTAAACAGTCTCCAAGAACTTGTTCTTCATCTTCATCATTTTCAAAAAGTTGTAATTGCTGTGGGTTGTGACAGTGGAAAGTGAAGGAGTGAAGGGGTGGTGGGGATTTGATTTGGAAAAAGAAGAAAGATGGATTGGGGTGGGAGTGGGAGTGGTTTTGGGGGGTTTTAGATGTGGTGGGTGTTATTGAAAGGTGGGAGAAGAGCGTGGCGGCGGAGTGGTGGTTTAATATGGACATAATTTTCTTCTCTTCTCCTCTCCTCACCGGTGGTGACTTAATGGATGAAGTTGTAACGACAACGATGATGATGATGATATGAGAAATATCTTTTCTTTTACAAACCAATTATTTATATTCTCCTTGTGATTAAATAGCATAAAAAAATTTAAAAATCTTGTTGTTATCGGAGAGGAAAAGCAGGTAAATTGCCCCTTTGTTTCATCAGTAATGTTATCCTCCGGGAAAAAATTGGTGTTAGTGTGTTATATTTGCTAGTCAACACTCTCCTTTTAAAACAAACATTTTTTCAACGTTACGTACAGGTTTATATACGAGGAAGTGATATCCGTATGTTTGATATTTATCATACATTGTTAGACATATTGTATAAGTCAGTGTTTGTGGTTCATTTATATTTATCGTATAAGGGTAGTGTGAACTGTGAAGTGATCAGAGAAAAAAAATAATGTTAAAAAGAACCACTAAAAAATCATCTCTTAACCCTTAGAGTTACCGTTTCTACCGCCACCATCTCTTGGGTCGCCGCCCATATTACAACTTTTTAAAAAGTGTAAATCAACTCTTAAAATAATTACACGACCATCGATCTTTCACATCAAATAACTTTACATTAATAACCCACAACACTCGCCGCCGCAGACATCATCACACCACCACCACTACCATTATCGTCGTCGTGTCGTGCAAACATATATCTAGCATTACCCAAAAGTTTGGTAGTAAAAATTAGAAACAGCTAAAGTTTACTATATAGGGTGGCCACAGTTGGAAAGTTCTAAGAGTTTGATGATAAAAGTTATAAACCTAAAAGTTTATATAAGGGGTAGAAAGTAAAATCTAAATTTGGTGGCCAAAGTTAAAAAACCCAATAACTTGATGGTAGAAATTAAAACCTTTAAAGTTAAAAATGAAGTAGCAAATATTAAAAAAAAATGAAAGTTTATGGGTCAAAATATAAAAACTCAAAAAATGATGGCCAAAATTAATAACTCCAAAATTTACTGTAGATAAGGATGTTCTAAATTATATATATACTAGTAAAGTAATTTACACAGCGCGAGACTTTAATTATCGTGTTTATGTTTGTTATGATGCGCTTTCAAAAATGAAAAAAAAAGCAGTATATCATATATATGTTTTATAATAGTCACACTTAAAAGTTTGTCATATTTTACCAAAATTTTGTCATGTAAATATATAATAATTTAGAAGAAACATGTAAAATAAACAAAACAAAAAGTTAAAACTTAAAAGTAAAAAAGAAAAAAAAACAATTTGGAAAGCTAGAAATAAGTAGAAGAATGCAGTTCAAAAAAAAAAGTAGAAGAAACAATACAAAATACACTAAAAGTTAAAGAACAAAAGAAAAAATAAAAACCAAAGTTTTTTAAAAATTTTGAGAAATAAGAGTCAATCAAATGTTAAAAGCCAAAAGAAAAAGAAAAGAAAAAAAAGCAAGATGCTAAGGCCTGTTACCAACAATATTCAATAAAAACAAAGTTGAGAAATGAGAAATGATAAAAAGAATAGATATAGTAAAACAAAAATGATAAAAAGAATAGATATAGTAAAGAACGCGAGTTACCGTTCATGAATTCAATCCGGGTAATATTATAGTAGTAAAATTAGGCCCCGCTTCGCGGGGCTTCAACTGTCAGTTGAAACACCTATTATTCTAGTGTAATTAAGTTGAATTTTCAACCGTTTAATTAAAAAGCATTATGTCATTGATAGGTTTGTTTCAAGTATATATATATATAAGGGCAAAACCACGTTAGGTTACTTCTGTGCATTACGTGATATCAATTATTGTGGTTAGATTTTGTTATTGATAATGTGTCGTTATATATGTTAGTAAAAGCTTTGACATATGAAATACATATTTGTCTAAAGTCAATACCACAAACGTTTCTAAAAGTTTATAGTAACGAATACATTAAATTTATATGTGCAATAAACCAAAAATCAAAAATGAAAGTAAAAAATTTGAATGTAAGTTGTCAATATATTAGTTAAAACCACAAAGGAGAAAAGTGCGATTGAAACAAAATAGTGGTACATAATGGTATTGACAAACAACCAAAACATAAAAAAGAATATAAATATATGTCTAACAAAATGTAAAATAGTATATATCAAACAAAAAACATAAAAAAGAATATAAATATATGTCTATGTTTGTTATATCAAACATAAAAAAGAATATAAATATATGTCTATGTTTGTTATATCAAACATAAAAAAGAATATAAATATATGTCTATGTTTGTTATATCAAACATAAAAAAGAATATAAATATATGTCTATGTTTGTTATATCAAACATAAATAAATATAATAAACCCGCTTAAAAGTTAGCATATTAGACACATATGTTTTATTTAATAAAAAAAAGGAGAATAGCAGCAGTTGCGCAAGAAAAATCAAAAAGGGTTGCGACGTGGTAAAATCCAAAAGGTAATACGGGGTGAGACAAAAAACAAAAATTATAAAAAAATATGGATAAGCCAAATAAAAAATAGAGATAGACGAAATCTTAAAAAACCTTAAATAAAAACAATATGATAAACCCGCAAAAACGTTTGACATATTAAATATATACGTTTTAAAAAAAAAATTAAGCAGGCTAGCAGACAGCTGCGCAGCTACCTGCCACCCTGTTTCACTATTCATCATTTTCACTGTTCATAATTTGTTACCTCTTAATAGAGGTATAATATATATATATATATATATATATATATATGAGAGAGATCAAATGAGAAGGTGTGTTAAGGAGAGAAGGGAGAGAAGGTTATATGAACCAATCAGAACGTGACATGTGGCTTTAAAAAAAACACACGGTGGCATTTTGGTAAATAAATCAAACTTTTGTGAAGCTTGGTCAGCTTGGGTTCTGGGTCAGCTTGGGTTCTAGGTCAGCTTGGGTTCTGGTCAGCTTGGTTGGGTCAGCTTGGTCAGCCTGATGGGTTCTGGGTCAGCTTGGGTTCTGGGTCAGCTTGGGTTCTGGGTCAGCTTGGTTGGTCAGCTGGGTTGGGTCAGCTTGGTCAGCCAACCCCAAGCTGACCCAACCCAACCCCAAGCTGACCCAACCTGACCCAACCCCAAGCTGACCCAACCCAACCCCAAGCTGACTCAACCCAACCCCAAGCTGACTCAACCCAACCCCAAGCTGACCCAACCTGACCCAGACCCCAAGCTGACCCAACCCTGACCCAAGCTGACCCAACCAGAACCCAAGCTGACCCAAAACCCATAATCTACATTTGTGTAGATTAATCTACATTTGTGTAGATTGTGTCAAGCTGACCCAACCCAAGCTAACCAAGCTGACCCAACTGACCCAGACCCCAAGCTGACCCAACCCAACCCCAAGCTGACCCAACCCAACCCCAAGCTGACCCAAAACCCATAATCTACATTTGTGTAGATTAATCTACATTTGTGTAGATTGTGTCAAGCTGACCCAACCCAAGCTAACCAAGCTACCAAGCTGACCCAACCTGACCCATACCCCAAGCTGACCCAACCCAACCCCAAGCTGACCCAACCGAACCCCAAACTGACCCAACCCCAACTGACCCAACCCAAGCTGACCCAACCCAACCCCAAGCTGACTCAACCGAACCCCAAGCTGATCCAACCCAACCCCAAGCTGACCCAACCGAACCCCAAACTGACCCAACCCCAACTGACCCAACCCAAGCTGACCCAACCCCAAGCTGACCCAACCCAACCCAAGATGACCAAGCTGACCAACCCAACCCCAACCTGACCCAAAGCTGACCCAAAACCCATAATCTACATTTGTGTAGATTAATCTACATTTGTGTAGATTAATCTACATTTGTGTAGATTGTGTCAAGCTGACCCAACCCAAGCTAACCAATTGTGTAGATTGTCAAGCTGACCCAACTGCCAAGCTGACCCCAAGCTGACCCAACCCCAACCCAAGCTGACCCAAAACCCATAATCTACATTTGTGTAGATTAATCTACATTTGTGTAGATTAATCTACATTTGTGTAGATTAATCTACATTTGTGTAAATTAATCTACATTTGTGTAAATTAATCTACAATTGTGTAGATTAATCTACATTTGTGTAGATTGTGTCAAGCTGACCCAACCCAACCCCAAGCTGACCCAACCCAACCCCAAGCTGACCCAACCCCAAGCTGACCCAAAACCCATAATCTACATTTGTGTAGATTGTGTCAAGCTGACCCAACCCCAACCTGACCCAGACCCCAACCTGACCCAACCCAACCCCAAGCTGACCCAAAACCCATAATCTACATTTGTGTAGATTGTGTCAAGCTGACCCAAAACCCTAACTACATTTGTGTAGATTGTGTCAAGCTGACCCAAGCTCCAAGCTGACCCAGACCCCAAGCTGACCCAACCCAACCCCAAGCTACCAAGCTGACCCAAAACCCATAATCTACATTTGTGTAGATTAATCTACATTTGTGTAGATTAATCTACATTTGTGTAGATTATGTGTAAATTGTGTCAAGCTGACCCAAAACCCATAATCTACATTTGTGTAGATTAATCTACATTTGTGTAGATTAATCTACATTTGTGTAGATTAATCTAATTGTGTAGATTAATCTACAATTGTGTAAATTAATCTACATTTGTGTAGATTGTGTCAAGCTGACCCAAAACCCATAATCTACATTTGTGTAGATTAATCTACATTTGTGTAGATTAATCTACATTTGTGTAGATTGTGTCAAGCTGACCCAAAACCCATAATCTACATTTGTGTAGATTAATCTACATTTGTGTAGATTGTGTCAAGCTGACCCAACCCAAGCTAACCAAGCTGACCCAACCCAAACTAACCAACCTGACCCAACCCCAAGCTGACCCAAAACCCATAATCTACATTTGTGTAGATTAATCTACATTTGTGTAGATTAATCTACATTTGTGTAGATTGTGTCAAGCTGACCCAACCCAAGCTAACCAAGCTGACCCAAAACCCATAATCTACATTTGTGTAGATTGTGTCAAGCTGACCCAAAACCCATAATCTACATTTGTGTAGATTGTGTCAAGCTGACCCAACCCCAAGCTGACCCAAAACCCATAATCTACATTTGTGTAGATTGTGTCAAGCTGACCAAGCTGACCCAAAACCCATAATCTACATTTGTGTAGATTGTGTCAAGCTGACCCAAAACCCATAATCTACATTTGTGTAGATTGTGTCAAGCTGACCCAACCCCAACCTGACCCAAAGCTGACCCAAAACCCATAATCTACATTTGTGTAGATTAATCTACATTTGTGTAGATTAATCTACATTTGTGTAGATTGTGTCAAGCTGACCCAAGCTGAACCAAGCTGACCCAAAACCCATAATCTACATTTGTGTAGATTAATCTACATTTGTGTAGATTAATCTACATTTGTGTAGATTAATCTACATTTGTGTAGATTGTGTCAAGCTGACCCAACCCAAGCTAACCCTAGCTGACCCAACCTAGCTGACCCAACCCAACCCCAAGCTACCGAATGATTATATGTAATACAAAATTATATTTGTTTATGAATGGGGTGACCTTTGAGTATCACAATTCGGTTGCGATTTGAAAGGTTTGCGTACGAGAGCTAAATGTGGGTATAGTAAACTACCTCAAAGTCAGCCCAGCCCAAAGAACTCTCCACCATCAATTAGTTTGGCTTTTCTTCTACCGCAACAACTCTCCAGACTCCAGCCATCAATTCTTCCAACCTTTTTTTTCCCTTTCAACCATTCTCTTATTATTTTTCAATCAAACTTATGATCCAAACCCTAAACCTAACCTTAATCATGACGACACTTATTCTCGATCTTTATTCTCGATCATCATTCTTAGAGTTCCTATGGAGATTTTATAGAGAACACATAAAAGATAAACAAGAGGTAAGTAAATAAACAAGCTTTCCTTTACTATCTTTACTTATATTTCGAATCAGTAAGACTATAGGCTATCTATTGATCCATTAATTTAGAGTGTGTATATTGGATAGATGTTCTGGCCATAAAGTGTTTGATAAAATAAAGAAAGAAACTGCTCAATGCCGCCTTCCGCGGGTTTTGAACCCCAATACCTCGACGGTGTATGGGGGAGGTTAAGTTGTAGGCAAACCTTACCTCTACCTAAGTAAAGTGTTTGATAAAATGTCTCTATGAAATATTTGGTACGTTTTTTCCCCCATTTAAATACCCTATTTGTATCGTTTCGGTTGAATGCACTCAAAGGTTTGTATATTTTTCTGAAAATATAACCGGAAAGGTTTCGAATAAGAACTTCAATAACTAAAGGATAATCCTTTCAAGATGGTTGGCAACATGTTACAAATACATGTGTTTCTTCAATGTTTGACAAGGAAACCATAAATGTTTTTCAGAATTTATTATATTCAATATTGGCTTATCTTATTTACTTTTTTTAACAGGATCACATCGCCAATGCTACAAAAGGATTTGTTTTGGTCAGTATACATTTTAAATTTGTAATCAGTGTAATGTATTTGGTAATTAAGATTAAGATATGGATCCTATAATAACCAAAACTTGCTGAAGACGTAAGTCTTTGTCCGTCACACATTTGATTAATTTTGAAAGAGAAAAGTTGCAGCTTTCTTTGGTAAATATCTTTTTTTTTTGTAGTTTCTATATAAGTATTTTTACTTATTGTTTTGGTATTTTACTTAATTTATGTAGTAATGTTTCTCAGGTACAAGAGCTTCGAGATGCCCATGAAGTGCAATAAGTTCATTACATGACCTGGTATAACTTTCTAATTTTTGCTTCTATTAAAAAGTTTCATGTGTAAACTTCATTTGATGTCTCTCTAATACTTTTACCTTGATTTCTCTTTCGTACAAGATTTTTTATTAGTTAACCCAATCGACCATTTTTTTTGCTGCTAAATGAGTCGATGGAATGAAGCAAAGTGCATTAAAGATGTAATCTAAAATATTGATAAAATGTTTTTTGAACCAATGATAATGTTATCTTTTGAAATTTTCATTCTGTCAAACTTTTACTATTGAATTTTTAATGTGTGAAGAAATTGACAAATAATTGTTGTACGAATCTCGAGTGTTGCCATTGTCAATGGGTTAGTCATTAGTGCAACATGCTTAAATTTAACTTCCTTATGAAGGACCATTGGTGATGGTTAATTGCAACAATATTACCAATTATTGCCATAATCAGCTTCTTTCATGTCATTTTCTCTTTGTGATCTTCAAAATGCTTGATTCGTTGTGGCACTGCTAACAATTTTTTTCGCTATTCGGGTTACTGAGCGGCTAATGTTTCGGGATGCCTTTTAGACTGCTGGCAGTTGTTCAAGCTGTCAGGCCATTGACCGGGTCACTTCCCTGATAATCTGCCAGTAGGTATTTACTTTTGTTGCTTAGATTGTTGTTGAACCATAAATATTTTTCTTGATTACTGTGAAACCAATTTTTTCACCCGTGGGAATCAATTACTTTCAGGATATCCGTTGTTTTGTAATGTGTACATATGATATTATGTGGTGCAATTTTCCTATCCGAGTCTTGCAACCTTCTACATGGAAAGGGAAGGTAAGAGTATGAACATATTGTTGCCTCTTTCGTTCAACTATTCATAAATTTTATATGGCAGGCAAAGTGGGTGGGTTGGTGTCGGTTACCCATTTCACGAGGAAGTTCTATTTCACCATCTTCATTCTTTTTCCAAATATTGCAGCAACTATTAGTCTATTATGGTAACAGATAACATGTACTTTAGACTCTAACTTATGTGGTCAACACAAACTTGGATGATACAAAACAAATTTTATGCGAAGTTACATAAACCATGTATGGTGCCATTATTTGTTGTGAGAATATTGTTAAGTTGGATATATAGTGCCAAAGGGGAGGTTCTGAATTTGGTATTAGCATGTTTTGGGTTGGTCATCTGTATGCACATCCCCTTCACAGTTTCTTTATTTTCGTTGTTAGGTAATCATAGGGTTTTTTGTATGCTTAAAATGGTTACCGTGTTAGTGTATTATATGAATTAGCAAAGCCATTTAGGTAAGATCTTCTTACTTATTATCACATTTATATCTTTTTTTTAATCCATTTTCTTACCATATATATTTCTTACATATTTACACAGTCCGTCTATCGTTGAGGGATAGCTCGGTTAGTCTATCATTGAGGGGCATCTCCGTTAGTCTATCGTTGAGGGATAGCTCAGCCAGTGAAGCTCTTTTATTAACAAGAATAGAAAGTAACATACACTACAAAAAAAAGGAACGGGTTGATGTAAGAACAAACCTGATAGGCGGTTTATGAAGGTTGGTGATGCTTAATGATAATAACCAAATAAGTCAAACCCAATTGATAGCCATGATATCATTTACTTTATCAAAAAACAATTAAGGTAATCCTTTTCTCAACTCTCTTTAGTTTTTGTCATGAACATGCTTAGTAGACCTCACCTACACCTATAGGTGGTTGTGGGTTAATGGTTAAAGTTATAGTCCCATGAACAGAGTTTTATCTTCTTTTGATATTCAGTGCATGAGTTGTGGAAAAGAAGCAACTTTTCTTGAACCTGAAAAAATGGTTCAACACTTTTTAAGTCTTTATATTTCGTATGGCCGACTATGTTACAAAGTTATAGTTTCCTGCAACATTATTATAGAGCTGTGTCTTGACTACTGGAAGGTAGTTTTTGCAATGACACTTTTAGTTGCCACTCTTCCGATATTCATTTTCTTTAAAAGTTAAACTATTTGTCTGGAGCGGTCTCTTTGTGTCTCATCCAATTATTTTGACAAACGTGTCTATTTTCCTTTTGTACCACAGTTTCTTTTCCTGCCGTCAATAAATATGAAATGGATATGCTTATTGGTCAAGGCCCCACTTCTACTTAGTCATTAGTTGCGAGCTTTTTATATTAATCTGAGGTTTGTCCATTTTTGCGGCCTTTATATGTTAGATTCATGGCGGTATATGTTTTAGATACATAACATCTTATCTGAACTACCTTTTTACGAGACTAAAAGATTTGTATGATGCCCTGGAATAAATTAGAATGTTTATTTCTATATATCAGCTTGATTTTTCTGAAACCCACTATATTGAAACTTTTTGCTTATTTATTAGAATGTGGGTTTCGTGGACACATCAATGATATGTTTTTGTTCTGCAGGGTGTGTTTCAAGGACTTGACGACCTCTCCACCACTTTTCAAAGGTTAGCTTATTGAAAAGAGTAAATATTTGGTATGATCATATGTTGTATGGATCAAGTATTGGGATGGCGGGGATTCGCTCATCCAGCGTTCTTATGAATGGGTTGTGCAAGCTAATGTGTTACAACATCACTTACAAACGTGGCAATCTGCTATTCGTAGCGGTTTATTAGAAGCCGGTCTTGAACCTTATAGTGGTTTTCCCTTTATGCATACTCTTAGCTACTTCTCTTGAGCGACATGAACAAATTATGTAGAAGATTTAATCATTCCAAGGCATTCATCTATTAATTAAAGGGACAGTCTGGGAATTTTGTCGGGTTGTTGTAATCCCAACTCTACCTTCAAGGAACAAGGACAACTAAGGCAAAATGGCAAGTTTGTCAAGTTGGGATATTGGTTCAAAAGGGTATCGAGGTATGCCTCTAGCGATAATTATTCTTGGAATTTGGTTATTAGATATCATCTTTAGTATATATATTTCATGTGTAAAATAATAGAAGTTTTTTTGCAGGCAACCTACAACCGAAGTCATTAGCTTGCTTTGGGTGATGTAATTACAAAAGGAGAAATGAGGAAACAACGTCTCTGTTATCTTGACTTTGATGAGTGAAAAATACTTAGTATAATTGTAACGGAAAATGATTGATATGCCTAAATAATAGGCCTAAAGATGTGCCTAAATTTAGGGTTGATATGTGGCATGATGAAAAGTGTAGATTAATAAAGAGAATGAGTGGTATCCATGTATCATTTATAGAATGTGTTAGGCATGTTTTTAGGCATATATTTAGGCATATATATCATTACCCGATTGTAACTTTATAATAATGTTTTGTCACAATATGTTCGTGTAGTTATGCTTTCAAATATACCACTATAACCTTTGTCTTTCGAGCTCTAGCAAGACGGCAAACATATCTACATATCCGGCCGTGCATCGCACGGGTCTTCACTCTAGTCTATTTTAAAAACGGAAAATCTATTTTGTAATCGCAATAACAAACACCCCTATGTTAATTAACTTTGACTTTTAAATTTTTTCCCCAACTTTGACGGTAGTACCGAAACAGTCAAAACTCAAAACATGACTGTTCAAGTGTGTTCATGACTGAGTTTTTGAGCACAAAAAACCTGAAATCCCTTTTGAGCCTGAAGAGCCGAGGAGGGACCTCCCGCTATGTGTTATCTCCGGAATTCATATTCGATTTCTTCCTGATCAAACTGGGTTTTCAATTTTTCAAAAGATCAAATTCAGGAAACAAAATGTTAAAAATATAATCAAATATCTTTGTTCTTTTTTGCAATTTTGGAAAAAATGCTACAAAAGATACCAAAATCTTATTTACGGGATCTTTCCACTTTTCAGATCCCAAAACTTGGGAATACACTTGTTAGAATCATAACAACAATATCCAGTTTTGCTTCCAATACATTATTTGTATCGAAAAAAGATTCACATGAAATAAACCGAATATTAACACAATGTCAAAATAATGTAACATGTATTAACAAAGTTCATGCTAAAATCATTACTGGAGGTTATGCCCAGAATGTTTTTATCGGGTCTAAGCTAATTGGAGTGTATTCTGACCTGGGTTCGTTATACACGAAAGACGCACGTAAGGTGTTTGATCATATGCCTGAACGAGATATTGTAATGTGGAACACGATGATTCAAGGTTATGCGAATTCGGGTTTGTTTAATGAAGCGTTGGATGTGTTTAAAGAGATGTTGGAACAAGGTGTGGTTTTGGATAAGTACACGTTTACGTTTGTGTTGAAAGCGTGCGGTGTTGAGAAAGATGGAATGACGGGTCGTGTTATTCATGGGCGTGTCGTGAAATGTGGATTCTGTTTTGATGTGTTTGTTGGGAATGCTCTTGTTTCGTTATATGTGAAGTGTCGAGCAATTGAGGGTGTAGAAGGGTGTTTGATGAGATTCCGCTTAAGGATGTTGTTAGTTGGAATACCGTGATTTCAGGATGTGCGAGTAATGGTTATGTTATTGAAGCTCTTGAGTTTTTATATAGTTTGCTACATGATGAATTTTTTAGCACGCCGGATCATGCCACGATTGTTAGTGTTCTGCCTGCTTGTGCTCAAGCAGCTGAGATTCGGGTTGGGTTTTGGATCCATTGTTTCACCATAAAAACGGGACTGGAAAACGACACTATGGTGGGGAGTGGTCTTATTGCTATGTATGGAAACTGTGGCCATTTAGATTACGCGCGTCGTATTTTTGACCACATGTCGAAACAAAACATTATTGTGTGGACTGCTATGATGAGGAGCTATGGAATGCACGGCAACCCACAAGAAGCTCTTGATCTTTTCTCAAGATTCTTGAAAGATGGATTACATCCAGACGGGGTTGTGTTTTTATGCTTGTTATCCACATGTAGTCATGCAGGGCTAGTTACAAGAGGGCGTGAAATTTTCAAACAAATGGAAGAGTATGATGTCGAGAAAGGTCATGAGCATTACGCTTGTATGGTTGATCTATTAGGGAGAGCTGGTTTGCTTATGGAGGCAGTTGAGTTTATTAAATCAATGCCTATGTCACCAGGGACCGATGTCTATGGCGCCCTTCTTGGTGCGTGCAAAATGCATAATAATATTGAACTTGCTGAAGTTGTTGCAAAGAAATTGTTTCTCTTGGATCCAAATAGTGGTGGCAGATATGTAACTTTGGCTAAGATATATGGAGATGGTGGGCGATTGAAAGATGCTGCAGCGGTGAGGAAGGTGATGGTAAGGAAAAGTATCAAGAAGCAGTTTGGATTTAGTTCAATCAAGGTTGATAGTGTTTTTCATACATTTGGGGCAGAGGATGAAAGAAATCACATAACAGTAGAGGTTTTTGAGACTTGCAGGTCTTGATAAGTTATTGGCAGAACCAGTTTGAAACACATTGTTGAAGTGTTCAGATAATCCGAAATTGCAAAACTGGCAGGTTAACGAAACAAGAAAAAATGGATGCTTTGGTGTCGTATGAGTTGCACTTGATAGACGAGTAACTGAAATACCAAGTCTTTGTTTTTTTACGCCAAGGTCTTTTCCTATACTAACCCGAATTTTACTTATTCATTCTAAGCACTTACATAAACAGTAGCAATCTTCAACCTTTTCTACTCTTCATCCCAACTTTTAAATTCCATATTTTTTTACACAAATAGCACTCACTGGAACATCAAGAATTAGGGTCTGGGATTAAGTTTTTATAATGTGGGGCATATGCTGAAATATAAATTCCAATGGTCGAATTTTATAACCTTTTTTGTTACATATCCTAAAATATAAATTACCAGACCATTTGCAACATTTACATATGCATAATACAAAGTACTATTTTATTTCACTCATCCTTCTCTATCTTCGTTTAGACCTTTAACTTTTATGTTCACATTTTGTATATATATGTAATGCTAGCTCTTATTTTCAGATTTAATATATGCTTACTAATGTTATGTGGATCACGTTATAAGTATCATGTATATAATAAGGAAAATGCAGGTTCAAAGTATTTTAAAATAATATCTTTTAATTTGACAGCTGGGTTAACATCATACGAGTTTGCATAAGTTAAATTGCAACCACCCAAGCGATGTCTTATTGAGCATATAAGTCTTGTAACAAGACAGCTAATGAAGCCGTTGGAGCAGGTTACTGGTGCAAGGCATGCCAAAGGGTGGTATGTTTTTGTGGTATTCTATGTTATTTCAATAAGAACAAATGATTGTATGTTTTTTGTGTAAGTAGAATTTGTGACATTTGTGACCTTTTACTTAGGTTTATGTTTTTATTTCTGATTGGCCAAAAAAGTAGAATCAAACTTGGAGTCTACTAGTGGTGACATTTGTGACCTTTTACTTAGGTTTATGAAATTATTTCTGATTGGCCAAAAAAGTAGTATCAAACGCTTAGCTCAAAACAGGTCAAATGGGCCAAAAGTTGCCCAAAGTGAATCAAATGCTTTATCTTTAACTGACCTTACCAAATTGACCTGTTTTGCTCTGTTTCCCAGCTTGCCAGAACAACCTGTTTTGCCACAGATGCATATCACAGATAGATATGTTTTTTGGATAATGTCGTTACTTGACTTGCTCATATTGAAAACATATCTAAATATCACATTGGTTCCGATTTGAATTAATAAAGCCATAGCTACTGACTAATGAGATGGAGACATATATTGAATTAGATACAATTATTTCTTGGTTTTAAGAGCACTAGGATGCTTTCTTTTTATTATGTATTTATATATGATATGAGCTATTCAGAGAGGTTGAAGCCTATCTAGCCTTTGATTTGATTGATCTATGAAATGTTTAAATTATCTTGAGGTTAAAGTATGCAACTATGCTTCATTATAGAGATCTTCTTTGTAACATCCCAAACTTATCAAGTTTGACTTTTGACGTTGACCGTCAACTTGTCGTTAGTGACCGTTAGTAACTATGTGTTGTATATGTGCTTATGTGAATTAAACGAATTATGTGAGTTATGTGTTAAAATGATTTAAAATAATGAAATTAAAGTAGATAATGATAAATGAAGTCATTTAATGTTCCCGATAAGATTTAAGGGTCGATAAGTGTTTCTGTGGGCGTTAAACGAGCCGTTAAGTGCCGAAACGAGTTATAACGAAGTGCGAGGGCCTAGATGTAAAATTGAAAGTTGTCTCCAGTATATAAGGCGCCTTATGGTCGACCAAGAACCCTTTTGATCAGTTACAAAACCCTAGAAACACCTGCAAACAAAAACTTAGATCTAATCTTCAAGTTATAGTTGATTTCGGGAGATTTTGGAAGGGAATTCGAGTGCTTTCGATCCGTTGATCAAGCCTACAGGTATAGCATCACCTACTGATTGTTAATCAGGTTTTCAATTAGGATTTACCCCTGTAGATTCGGCCTAAAGGGTTGGGGTTCCTTAATCATGATGTTTTAGGTCAAAAACGTTGTTTTCGTGATTATAATCGTTAATAGAGTTGATTAATTATGTCAAGATGAAAACTTTAATGTTGAATAATGTTGTTTATATGTAAATAAGTGAATCCCAGGTGTTTAATTAGATCCATGTGTGTTCAATTGTGTTTTTGAACCAAACGTTGCGGTTTCGAGTCGTTTTGATGATCAAAAAGAAGGATTAATTTATGCAATTGATTCAAGGATTAATTGATGTTTTCAAATGCTTAATTGTGACCTATTTGATGTCAATTTAATGGGTGTAAGTCGTGGTGGAGGTTTGGGATCCGTTTGGAAAGGTGAATGAAGAGAAACTGAGTTGGTTTTGCTGGTCGGCACCCCAGGTGCGGCGCACCAGGTGGGTGGTGCGGCGCACCACTGCCCAGATTAGGGATTTTGATTTTCGAAGGGAGCCCGATATGCGACGCACCAAGGGCAGGTGCGGCGCACCTATACCTGATCTGAGTTTTCTGTATGATTGGTGCGACGCACCACTTGGGAGGTGCGACGCACCTGATGCCCAGTTTGCACAAAACATTTCGTTTAGCTTATAGATCGATCTTATACTCGTTCTAGGTTGTCGGGAGCACTTAGCAAGCACTGTAAGGCATACGTAACTCATTGCTAAGCAGTACCAAGGTAAGATACATGACTTTTCTCACGCTGGAGGCACAACAAAAAGTGGTTTTCTATAATTAACCTCTTAATTGGATTATCTTATGTGTGTTGGTTTTCCGGGTTATGCGGGAGGTTATGTGGGAATGTATGCATGCTGAAGTGGTTTATTATGTTATGATGACGCTTAAATATGAAGTAGTTAGTGCATATGTAGTACTATGAACATAATGTTGCTGCCATGATATCTTAACGATATTTATTGTGATGTTGATTATATTGATGCTATGATTGATTATGATATATGATGAAATATATGTGGGATTTAAGTGTGTTACACGTAGGAATGCTATGATCTGTACACGTTAGTATGATTAAACACTAAAGTAGATGTGGGATTAATGATGTTGATGTTATGATTTGACGATGATACATGATGAATTATATGTGAGACTTAAGTGTGATAATGTCTAGTTCACTAGATATACGTAAGAAATGTTATGAGTTGTGTACGTTAGTGGGATTAAACTTTAAAGTAGATGTGGGATTAGTTAGGTAATGAATATACCTAATGTTAAAGTAAAGTGTGAAATGTTGGAAATCGTTCTAGCCTTAGTGTTAGTGCGTAAAAGTAAGAAAGATATAAATACGTGGGAAATGCTATAGCTAAATACGTGAGATTGATGTGGGAAGTGTTAAGCTTAACCCGTGCTAGTTTATGCCAAGCTAGTGCGTACGTGGTCGCTTGAGTGGCTCCTTGCGGCATAGTTACGTGGGACTAGTATTTCCGGGTGGAGTGACTAACCACCAATGTTAAAAGCATGACGGGATACTATGGAAATGGCTTTGCCTT
>CM067168.1:79754206-79811706 GCA_034093135.1 Erigeron breviscapus
AGTCTATAAGGAGCTTTTGCTATGGGCGCGGCTTCGGGAATAAGATTGATACGAAAATCAAGTTCACGGGGCGGAGGTAACCCCGGTAAGTCGTTCGGAAAAACATCGGGAAAATCACAAACGATAGGGACGGCCTTCAATTCTACCTTTGAGATGGTAGCACTAAAGACTTTAGAAGTTGAAGAATCGGAGGTTTCACCTTGAACCCTAAGGATTTACCGTTAGCCAAAGGTATTTTAACAACCCTCTCACCACAATCAATGGTTGCATTTACCGCCGTCAACCAATCCATACCCACTATAATATCAAAACTACCAATGTCAAGGGGCATAAGGTCAATGAAGAAGTCGACGTCTTCTAACGTCAAGACACATTCCCGAAGTATTTGACTAATTCTAGTTAGTGACCCATTTACCATTTCAATGTCAAGCACATAGTTTAGAGCACACGGATGCACATCAATCAAAGGAACAAAGTTAGAAGACACGAGGCTAAAATCGGCCCCGGAATCAAATAGAACGGTGGCATAGAGACCATTAAGGAGAAAAGTACCTGCTACAACGTTGGGATCATTGCGGGCTTCATTTACATTTGGCCGCAAAGGCTCGGCCGCGTGGTTGCACTTGGTGGCCTTGTTGCCCCCGGTTTTGATTAGGCCCGACCATTTGTAGTTGGTTGGGGTGGACGGCTACTTGCACTTGTTGCCCCACCCATCGAGGGCAATTATTACGGTAGTGGTCACGGCTACCACATTCAAAGCATTCGCCTCTTCTTTGATTACCTTGAGGAGGAACGGCCCGAATAGGAGCCGCATTCATTGGGCCGGCTCTTGGAGCTCTACATTTCTTGGATGCGTGCCCAACTTGGTTGCAATTATAACATGCCCCACATGGAGTAGTGGCGGGATGGTGCCTGTTGCACCTCCCACAGAAAGGATGAGGCCCGGTATAAGGCCTCCTAGCCGGTTCCACCGCCGCCATCACCCTACCCCTATAAGCATTCTTGGGGTCAAACTTCCCCATTTTCTTTACCCCACTAGACTCTCCCACTTCTTTCCTCTTGTTTGATGAGGACTTGCTCAAAACACCACTCCTCAACAAATCTTCAGTCACACTCCCGGCTTGGTTAACCGCATTAGCCAAAGAAGTAGGCATGTTGGAGTTTACATAAGATCGGACTTAAGGATTCAAGCCCAATACAAACTTCTGGATGGCCTGTGACTCGGTACCCACCAAGTGAGGAATGAGGGTGGACAACTCTTGAAATCGCCTCACATAGCCCTTGTAAATCGGCTCCTTCCATGTTGAGGTTCGCGAACTCGATGGTTAAGTTTTGTAGTTCATACGCGGGACAAAACTTTGCTTTTACTTTGTCCTTGAAGTCAATCCATTCCAAATTTTGAGTCCGCCCCAAAGTTATTTCCTGGTTCCACCAACTCAAGGCGTCATGCCTAAACATGCCGGATGCATAGGAAATCCGGTCATCATAGGTGCAATGACTCCTTTCGATCACTGCTTCTATCGCCTCAAACCACCTTATACATTCCGTGGGACCACCCTCCATCAAACTCCGGTGCCCCACAACTTTTAAAATCCTTAAATATACACCCTTGGCGGTATCCGCCATACTGATTATTCATGGGCATACCGATACCAACTCCCACCGGTCCCTCTTCTTCATCCTCTACGGCATGAGGTTGAGCATTTTCATTTTTATGTTTTCTGGCGCTTCGTTGTCTTGAGCCACATTATTTTGCCCAAGACTTGCGGTGACTTGAGCAATGATGGCTGGCATGATGCCGGCGACTGTTTGAGCAATTACCTCAGCCAAGTTTGGCTCAGGAGCTCTACCACGACCCCTACCACGGCCCCTACCACGACCTCTACCACGGCCCCTACCTCCTTGTATTTCCGGTTGAGCTTCCGGTTGAGGTTCTTCCTCTTCAGCCCTAAAGTTCGTTCGGACTCTCCTTGGTCTCTCCATTTCTATAAAACAAGTGACACGTTGACCCGAGAGTTAGTCTCAAATGCTCACATGTTAGTCACACAAGTAGTCATGCCCTCATACCGATACCACATACTCATTCATAACATTATGCTAAGGCAACAGTGTTAGAATCATAAGGGATTTTCACATATCACAACCTATCATCAAGTAATCATGCTCATACATCATGCAGTTAAACAACTAACACAAATGATTCAAAGTATAGTCCGAATTCGATATGCTCTCTAGTCATTGACCGGGTATGTATACAAGGTGTACCAACGGCTAACCTTCCACCTAATCAACTTCCATTAAGCATATCGGTTCCTTATTATACTTTAAGCCACACGTGCGCAATCCACGATGTCATGAACTTGCTATAATATCGGGTAACCATAAAAGAGTTGATCGGGTTCTTTTAGGGTTGCCACAATATTATACTAAGTTAATGGCATCCTTTCATTTTGCCCTAAATCAACACATTAATTTCAACAAATAACAACAACCACATTCATCACATTGAATTCAAGCTATCATACATGGTCTTAACTACGAACTCACACGGGGATTCACATAATTCACATTGCACACTAATTCCTAACCATGCATGCTATATGAAGAGTTTTTAACTTAAGCCGTAGTCTAGGTCAAACCGCCTAATTCTCTACGACCACGCATGGGCCACCATTCTGTAACACCCCAAGCCAAGGCTCAGAATGTCACGGAAATCATATAGCGCAAGGTGGAATTACAATAGAACAACTAAATGCAATTAAGATTCGGTGAATCCAAAACATAACGAAGCAAGTATCAAAATACAACAGGAGCAAATAGCCATCAAAGTTTACATAATAACATCCAAAGATGGCAAACGATCCTAAGCATAATACAATCAGAAGGCCAATGAATCCTTGATCCATACAGTCCAAGTCCGGGTTCAACAGCAAGTAAAACCTCTAAACTCCACGCCCTGGGAGAACCTGGTTACCTGAAAAGTGTACTAAGCATAGTCAACACAAGGTTGGTGAGTTCGTAGTAATGGTTCGTAAAGAACCAACATCAATAATCGACATATAAGAATAAAGGCTAGACCTGACTTACAGTGAGCCTCTACATAACACAACATCGCCCAACAACAGATTACACAAGACAAGAAAATGTGTAATGAGAATGCACAAATGATATGCGTATCAATGCAAGTGCCAAAAGTATGAATAAGCAAACATGCCTATCCCAAGCGTGACCTTCAATCACGTATGCAACGATACCCTTCTGCCATCGCAATGGACAAGGCTGTATCTCAAAATCATCGAGATATATATGTCTATATACTCGGGGTCAGGTCTACATCCAAAATGGGTGCATACATCTATGCACCAGGATGCCGGCAATCCCCTGCCGAGGGTCCAACAATAATGTATGCAATGCTTACAATCAAATGTAAATGCATAATCGTAAACCAACAATCGATATACGATGAACCTGTGCCAACAGTCAATAGACAATGAACCTGTGCCAACAGTCAATATTCGTCAAACATAACCCAACAACAAATATACGACAATCATACGCCAACGATCAATAATCAACAACATAAGCCACAAATCAATATCTTAAACCAACTATACGTACATATACTTCCGAGGATTCTACTTTCTCCAAGTCCCAGATGCTTATATATAGGGTCACCCGCAGCCTTCCCACCACATCTAGAACCCGATGAAGGCATAACCGACTTCCATGTATGCACGTCTATCCTAATATAAATGTAATACTTAACTAAAACATAACCCAAGTCAATCAAACTAGACGAACTGTCACGTCAATCCAACTATCCAGTCAAACAATCAACAAACCGAATAATGCAAATAAACACGCCAGGTTTACACTTTTCAGCCCGAATCTCAAGCGAGTAGGGAGATACGAAACTCACCTTGATCGGCAAAGAAGTTAGTAAAAGATTACAAACGGGTAATAGGGTCCACACCTCCACAACCTATAATTATACATCAATATACTGGAATGTCAATTATACAACCTCAACAATTTGAAATTCGACACACATAAAATCACAGTGACTATCCACTGCGCCGCAGTGGAGCAGAACTATGCCCACTGCGCCGCAGTGGCTAAACTGGACCAGGACCAGAAACAATGCACTGCGCCGCAGTGGGCAAGAACTATGCCCACTGCGCCGCAGTGGCTAAACTGGCCCAGAACCAGTACAAAAGCACTGCGCCGCAGTGAGCAAAGGTGAGCTCACTGCGCCGCAGTGACCACCTCCTGCAGCCAGCACCAGCAGCTTCAACAAGCAACACGAACCCAAAACCCCCAAATCGACCCAAACCAACCCAAATCGATTTGTAAAGACTTTTAACCTGCTTTGAAGCATAACTTAGCATCATTGAACATAAATACACATAACCCAACCCACAATTTCGACCAAAACATCAAAATCACTCACAAATCATTCAAACCCTAACCCTAACCCTAAATTCCATTTTTACCATTTCAAAGACTCGAAATCACCTCAAATCAACTAGAAACATATGAACAAGCATAAATGGAAATAAATGGGATGATTTTGACTTACACAAACACCTCCTTGAGCTAGAACCCGAAATTTGGTCAAATGGATAAAATGGTAAGAACTTGACTTGATTCTTCGATATGAAGCAAACGAGGTTAAGATGGCTAAGATTCTGTGTTATAATCGACCCACTACTAGTTTGATGCAAGAATTGGTGAAGAGATTAAATTGGTTCTTTTGCTAGTTTTTGAGAGAAAGAAAGAAATGAAGAGATAGATAGAATGAGAAGAAAGAAGGAAGGAAAGGATAAGGGGGGGAAAATGGGTCATTAGGGCTGGTGGGTCATGGACTACCCACGGGCCGACCCGTTTCTCCCACAAGCCATAAAACAATCGATTACACTACTAAACGCCAAACAACAAATTAACGACTCGACTAACATACCACATAGTCATAAATCATAAATGGGCCCAAATTACTTCATTCAATAAGTTTGTTAGTCAAATTACACAAAAGTCAACGGTCAAAATTCACGGGTGTTACATAACACCGTTTTTTACCCCGTTTTACTTCATACGGGCCGTTTTCATCACCAAAACGGGGAGTGCTACATAAAACGGGCCGTATGACCGGTGTGTAAATGAACAGTTGCCGGTGTGTAAGTAGTAGCACCCTAGGTTAAAACAAATATAAGAAGGAAAATACTTTTTTTTGTTGATCACGAAAGTTTAAGGGATACAAAATCAACAATCAATATGTATTCGTCTCTTTAGTCGTTCACATGACACTTTAAACAACATTAATTAGATGTATATTCTTCCAAATATCTAAAAACCAAAAAAACAAAAAAGTAAATCTGACTTTTTCGTTGTTGGTTTATAGCTTATGGCAAAAAAAAAACCTTTTGTTTTTTTATATGTATTTATTTTCTAATTTTGGTGTTGGCGGGCAAAATAAAAAACTCAAACTTGTTTCATTTAATTGATGATTACGTATGATAAGTTGTATTTGATATTAATTAAGAAAAATGATGGTTACATATGATATAAGTTGTATTTGATATTAATTAGGAAACCTGATAGATAATTAGATAATATTAACTCGAAATAATGAATAAATTAATAAATAAAAATGACATTTGTCGATTAAGGAATACGCCACATGTCGTTCAAAGAATACTACAATCCTGTTTTAGTTTATTGGTAGATATTACGAGTAAAATTTATGCAAGTATATACATACTCTTTGAAATAAATGTGGTGTCATGGACTCATGGTTGAATATGCATAAATTGGTCGAGTAACCATCGTTCAAACTTCAAAGTAATCCGGCCATTTCATTTTCAACCACCCTATATGATTGTTTTAGCCATGTGCCTGATGAATAAAACCTCATACTCGATGCACCTAATTTTATTAATTTTTAAATAGTATTCCAGGTTAGAATAGATCATTTGGTACGTATTACAAGTTGTGTAGACCTCGTATTTGGTATTGCCACTACGCAACTTCCAGAATCTATGAATAATAAAATGATTATCTATTGATATATAGTTAAAATCATGTAAAATGTAATACATGTGATATTATTTTATTAATTAGCCATGTTTAGGGATTTTTATTTGGAAGGCTGATATCATATACAAGTATACTAATTAACAAACAATCTTGCTAAATGTATATGCAAAAAATTAAGTGATCTCCCCTAATAATGTTATGACACAATAAGAGCTTTTAAACAAAATAAAATCTAAAGCTCCTCCAAAAACTTGCGCCAAACACGCCCAATAAACTAATGAAACAACACTTACTTAAATTGCAAGAAGTGAGTTCATGCAATAAATTTGTTTACTGTGTTTGAGACAAATGTGAAGCATTATATGATGTGTTATATTTTCCGTTTTTAGAAATTGTCGCTATTTATAATACGACTTTACGAGGGATGAAGACAATATTATAGCTGTAAAGGAATTTAATCATGCGTATTATATTCAAGAACTAGTGCTCAGGCCCCTCCAATGAACGGGTAGTCTCAAAATATATTAATCAAAGCTAAAAAATTGGAATTCAAGTATATTAAATAGATACCGAATAAAATTAAAATACCTAAAAATAAAACATAAAACGATTCAAATAAGGAAAAAAGTTGAAGAAGTAATGCGTAATAAACTAATCTTTCGGGGAAGGCCTATCATACATATCGGAATCATACTCATTATCAGAATAATCGATATCAAACGTAGGATCGTCTTCTGATTCATCTGAATAGTTCCATTCACCTTCATCATTAATAATTAAAAAATAAAGAAGTTGCATTGCGTACGAAGATCAAGTACTAATTCTTGATGGGTAAGTTTATGCTTCATAAATCTCTATATATATTCTTAGTAAATCTCTATATATATTCTGGATGGTGGTGGTGGGTTTTGAGATGTTAAAATTATAATCTTATTCTCTCATAAGTTGTTTGTTTTAAGTTTCTTGTTTCTTTGCTTATTGTATGATTAGTGTTGCAGGAGGACTTGCAGCGTGAGTTTTATGCTTATAAGGACTAATGTTGTTCATTTGGAAGAAGATTGAAGTGCAGGGGCTGAAGTTGTATTTAGTCTAAAGTTGTGTGTGTATATATACTGAAACTCAATCAGATTTAGGGTTAACAACCCTAAAATAAAAACACACACACTTCTACATACTTTTCTCTCTCGATATATATATATATACAAATATATATATATCATAAAAGTTCTGTAATAATAATTAGTTTTTGATCTTTGATTGTGATAGAACATTCAACATATAGTTGAGTGAATCATACTTGAGTAGCAGGTATGTTTTTTGTGTTTGTTTGAGATTGAATCTATTTGAGAATAGATTGGAGAAAATCTGCAAATAGATTGAAGTTTATTTTCTGTTCATGGTATCAGAGCGCGTATGATCAATCGATCACCGTTCTGATTTGATTGTTCGTTCGATCGAAGAAAACCCTAATTTTTTAGAAAGTTAGGGTTAGGGTTTCTGTGTGGATTTTTTGGGGCGATTTCAATTTTAATCTTCAGATCTGGTTATTGACTGAGCGAATCAATTGATTATTGGTTAAGATCTTCTTTTCTGCTTGTTCAATCGACTAAGTGAATCGATTGGAAAGTAGATCTCGTCTTCCGCTGATTATTCTCAACCGATAGCACTGTTTGCTTTCTTCTTCCTTATCTCTCTTTTAATTTTTGTTGTTATTTCAATTTTTTTTATTATCAAATTTTTTCTCTTATCTCTCATAAAAACAATCGTGTTAAACTTGACCTATCTCCTTGAGAGGTGTGGAATCCTGTCCCTGACACGTTTGTGGGAGAAAGGTATTTTCAAATATATATATATATATATTTTATTTTTATTTTTTTTTCTCTCTTGTTTTGGTTCTGATTAGTTGCTTAATTCTTTATTCTGCGAATTAATTGAGATTAATTTCTTGTTCTCTTAGTTGTTAATTGAGTTTAACTGCTAATTGTTAAGTGCAATTATTTGATAATATTTGTTAAAAATGGATGATGATAATCTTCGTAATTTTGGTTATGGTTATGAGTCTGATGTTGGAAGTGATGATAGTGTAACTAGAATAAGTAAATTGGATTTAGGCAGTCCTTTACACTTGCATCCTAATGATTCTAGTACTCTGTCTATTGTGTCTATAAAATTGAAAGGTACTGAAAATTATCAAGTATGGAGTTGTGCTATGCTACTTGCTTTAGAGGCTAAAAATAAGGTTGGTTTTATTGATGGTTCTTGCAGAAGATCTAATGTAGATGAAGTACTAGGTAAGCAATGGGATAGATGTAATGCTGTGGTTATTTCTTGGATTCTGAATTCAATCTCTGAAGAACTATATCTGGGTCAAATCTTTTCTAGAAAAGCATCTCTTATTTGGCAAGAATTGAAAGAAACATATGATAAAGTGGATGGTTCAGTGATTTTTAATTTGCATCATAAGATTAACTCTTTGTCTCAAAATGGTATGCCTCTGTCTGATTATTATCACAAGTTAAATGCTCTGTGGAAACAATTTGATGCTTTAGTTCAACTTCCTAGATGTACTTGTCATGCTGCTCAAGATTTTTCTAAACATACTCAACTGTTGAAACTAATGCAATTTTTAATGGGTCTTGATGATGTATATATGACTGTTAGAAGTAATATCTTGACTAAGGATCCTCTACCTGATCTAAAAACTGCTTATTCTATTTTGTCTAGAGATGAGTCACATAGAGGAATTACTACTTCTAATAAATCTCAAACTTCTGCTTTTGTGTCTAAAGTAAATAATAATAGAAATATTTCTAATTTTAGACCACCTAGAAGCAATTTTATTCAAAATACATCTAAAGGACCTTCTGTGGTTTGTGAGCATTGTGGTTTTAATGGTCATACTATTGAAAAATGTTTCAAGTTAATTGGATATCCTCCAGAATTTGGTAAAAAGAGGTCTGCAGGTTTTCAGAATAATGGAAAAAAGGTGTCTAGTAACAATATCACTACTTCAAGTTCTGTTTCTACATCTACTTCTGCTCCTTTTTCTGATGATCAATTAACCAGAATCATGGATTTAATCAAAGAGAGTTCTGGTTCTTCTCAAACTGTCAATGCCAATATGGCAGGTGTGTTCTTTAATAACAGCAAAGTTTTTAATAGTAATTTTAAAAGTTTTTTTTGTTCAAACTCTAACTTGCAATCTAAAAAGAGACATTCTGGTTGGGTTTCTGATTCAGGAGCTAATCATCACATTACTTTTTCTGATAAAAACTTGGTTGATGTTATTGATGTTTCTAGTCTTAAAATTAAAGTAGGTCACCCTAATGGCACTTATGCTTTTATTACAAAGATTGGTAATCTTCAATTAACAAATTATTTAACCTTGTTTGATGTCTTGGTAGTTCCTGAATATTGTGTAAGCCTTTTGTCTGTACATAAAGTTGCTAGGGATAGCAAATTGCTAATTGCCTTTGATGAAAATTTATGCTATGTAATGCAACAGGGTTTGAATGCAATGACAGTTCTGGGGACTGGTAGACAACTTGGTGGTTTATATTACATTGTTGAATGTTTGCAAGGTATATCTAGAAATATTACATGCAATGTGTCTAAATTTGTTTGGCATTGTAGACTTGGACATCCTTCTGATGTTGTACTTGATAAACTGCAGTCTGTGTTGAATTATAAAACTGATAAGTCTTCTGTTTGTGATGTTTGTCTTCAAGCTAAACAAACCAGAAATGTTTTTCCTAAAAGTGATCATAAAACTACTTTTCTTGGTCAGCTTGTACATCTTGATGTATGGGGTCCTTATAGAGTTGTTAGTAGAGGTGGTTATAAATATTTTTTAACAATTGTTGATGATTATACAAGAGCTACTTGGGTATATTTGTTAAAATCTAAAGATGAAGTTTTTGAGAATGTTGTTATGTTTTATCATCTGCTTAAAAATCAGTTTAATAAAACCATTAAAACTTTGAGAAGTGATAATGGGACTGAGTTTGTAAACCAATCTTTTTCTAAGTTTACTGAATCAAATGGTATTATTCATCAGACTTCTTGTGCTTATACACCCCAACAAAATGGGGTTGTAGAAAGAAAGCATAGACACATTTTGAATGTAGCTAGGGCACTTATGTTTCAGGGGGGAATTCCTCTAAATCTTTGGTCTGAATGTGTTTTGACTGCTACTTATTTGATTAACAGAATACCATCCTCTGTGCTTAATGGAAAGTCTCCTTATGAGTTAGTTTATAATCATATTCCAAATCTCTCTCATTTAAAATCTTTTGGTTGTTTATGTTTTTCAAAAAACCTTAATAATTTTGATAAATTTAAAAGTAGAACAACCAAATGTGTGTTGCTAGGATATTCTTCTTCAAAGAAAGGGTATAAATTGCTGTCTGTTGATGATAAATCCATCTTCTTTTCTAGAGATGTACAATTTTTTGAGAATATTTTTCCTCTTAAAACTAAAACCAATCCTTCTAATAAAAGTTTTTTAAATGATAATGAAACTGTTTTTAATTTCTTTGAAGATAATGAGTATCCTATCATACCCAATGATGAAGAGAGAGATGTGGGTAAGAGTTCTGATAGTGAAGGCAGCAGTTCATCTCATTCTGGAAGTGTTTTTCAAAACACTACCAATGATGATGCATCTGCAGCAACTCTTGAGGATGGAAATAATAATCCTGAGGGTATTAATGATATGGATGATCATGTTTTTCAAAACCCAGAACCTTTTATTAATGGAAATGATAATCATGAGGTTCAGAATCTTGAAGTTAATGAAAATTTGCCAATTATTGAAGAACAAATTGTTAGAAAATCTGAAAGAACTTCTGTTTTTCCCAATAATAAATATAAGGATTTTGTGGTTTTTTCAAGCAACAAATATGGCTTGGAAAAATTTGTGTGCTATTCTGCTTTACATGCTGACTGCTTAAGTTTTATTTCTGAACTTAATAAAAGTATTGAACCACAAAAATATAAAGATGCTTGTAAAGAAACTCAATGGGTAGAAGCTATGAATAATGAAATGGAAGCCTTACATGTAACACCCCAACTAAGGCGGAACGTTGAGATGTACAGAAAGTCGAGTATTCAAAACAAAGGATAATAGATAACATTCACCATAGCTTTATTGGATAAAAATAATTTTACAATGCACAAGCATGTGAACCAATTCCCAAGTACAATACGTCTACCAACTTGGATATTGAGTCCACGAAACAAATAACAAATACATGAGATGATATACTACAATGATCAGGGCGAATTCCATTGCCCGTCACAAGGTTTGATCTTTGACTCCAAAGTGCAATGCAAACAATCATGGTGCATATAGTTCCTCAAAGCTTACGCTAATTCCTGAAAAGCATGAAGAAAAAGTGTCAACTACGAAAACGTAGTTGGTGAGTGCATAGGTTTACAAGTAAATCTTGTTACATATCCATTTCAAAATAGTTGAGAAATCCATGGTAAATTATAACGTTCTCATTTGTCACATTTATCGTGAGAGAAAAATATATCAATCGATTAATCATTTATCATACCAAAACCATTGGTCATCAATACTTCAATATTGCCAAATTCAACAACCTTCAAGATTCCATATAAGGTCCAATACCCAAACCGTATGTTCAATCAATAATTTCCATCCATAATATAATATCAATACCTCTTGGTCAATGGTAAGACTACCATGACATAATTCGATGAGATTGTTCTTGAGCCACTACTAAGACCGGTTATGTCCCAATAATCAATATATAATGTCCCAAGTGATAAGATAATGATAAGCACATGCTGTCAATCACGTGCATAAAGATAACCAAGGGTCGTGCCATGGAGACGCCCATAAATATATAGTAGTTAGAGCACCGCGAGGCCAGACTGGCGATGAAGGTGGCCACCAAGGCAGACCAAACATCCCACCGTTACCTATAATAGTGGATGAGGGGACAAGTCCTAGTTACGCAACCCTCTAACTACAGGCCTCAAATGAGTTAATAGTAGTGTACAGGGACCACCGTTTGACAGTACTCAAGCTCATCATATAACATATAACACGTTGAACATACAATATAATTCCCATATCATTATCATTGTTTCAAGAATCATTTCATAAGATAAAGTCATTTTAATTAAACATGCTTTTCACCCCGCAAGTAAAACATATAAAAGAGTTTGAAAGGGGGCTATGACTCACCTTGATATGCCGCATATTATATTCACTCATCCAAGATGGGTACTTCCCATCTATTGCTTCCTTGACCATATATCCGTCATATTCCTCAATCACATTTCGAGCCAAGACTATCCCTACGATAGGACTAATATACGTAAGTTCCTATCTTAAGCCATCACTAAGAAATGCCACTTTCATTATGTTGTTCATAAATTTTGGGATCCAAGTATATTGTTAATATTTGCATCTTTTTGGTTGTAGAGAGTGTTGGTGTAAAGTCGTTTTCTCATTATACGTTTTTGTACGTTTATTGGAATTTCGGTAATTTGGCTTTGGTTTATATGATTTCCATTGTATACTTTGCTTAGTAATAATATTTGACATTAGTGGTCTTATAATATTAATATTTTATGTATATTTTCTGATTTGTAATTATATATTTAATTTAATATTATTTAATTATTTATTTATTCATTTTATTGATTTATTAATTAAATAATTCCTTAAAAATACTTTTAAGTGTCATAATTGCCTTTATAAATTATGGATAATTTCATTTGAATTATCTTCTGATATATATGCTCCTTAATTTATAATTTCATGATTTATACTTTTATTTGTGTATTTTCCATTTATTTTAATGAAATTTTTAATTAATTATTTTTATTTCTCAATTATCTATCTTTAAATTATGTAACACATGTCTCTTGCCTTTTAACTATTTTTCTCCAGTAGGTTTTAATTATTTTTATCAATGGTTAAGATGATTTAACTTCATTCTTGATTTACATAATTTATTTATGGATTTTTATGTCTTTTAATTACTATTTAAATTCAATAATTCATGGAAATTCTTAGAATCATCACTAAACATTTTGGTCAAAAATCTCAGGCCTTTTAGGCAACTTTTATCCATACAAAATCATATCATTCAACCTCTCTTGTGTCTTGCTTATTTTGAGGGTTTTATGATTAAAAATCGTTTACCGAAATGGTGATATTAGCCTCATTTCTCAAGCAATTAAAGTGCTTCAAAATGAATTTTCATTCTTGTTTCATTATTTCCAGAAAGTTCATCATATTTTGGTGTCCAAATTCGTGATAGTGGTGGTGGTGTGATATGTGCAATTTAAAGCTTTCGGTTAGTGCTTATATGAACCGAATTAGTGATTTGTAGGCTTGTCTTTGCCACTTAATAACCAAGTTAAGTTTTATAACTTTTATTTGACATATTCTCAGTAGGTTTATAACACTTTTTGTTACGAGATTGTTGGAGTTGATTAAAGTTGCAATCTAGTGACTTTTAGCTTATTTTGTTGTGAAGAACTTTTACTTGGAATTTTCTGTTTTAACACTTATTTTCATGAAATGTTGAGTAGTCATTTTTGGTTAATTTGAATTATTTGGGAGATGGTGATTTTTATACAGAGACATATATGTGTCCTATATTTATGTGAATTTTTGCTAAATTTTTAGACATTGTTTACTACCTCTAAAAATTACCAAACCAAAACTGGTCAGAACAAGAGCTGCTGTGCGACTCAAAATATTTTATAAAAGATTTCTATGATGGACATTTAAGAAAAATCTCCCAATTTTATTTTAACTTAGGGACACTTTGAACTCAGTTCACACCAAGTTTAAACTTCTGAAACTTATTAGTTAAGGAATTAAAAATCGTCAAAGTTGACTCAACATTAAGACAAAAATCCAGTTTTGACCACTTTTGGTAGAAAAATCATATCTTTGGTTTGGTTTAGTATTTTTGAGTGATTCCAGTTGGAGGTTAAACTTAACTCTTTTATCTACAACTTTTGTTTTGAAAGTTTTTCTTGAAACGGCCCTCACATGCCCAGTTTATCCGTCCAAAGATAGAAGAATAATTCTGTCAGAAGCATTTGGGTCCAAACAACACACCAATGACCATTCTTGCTTTATTAACACTTGAGTTCATCATTTACAAGATTAATACTTTATTTTTATACCTCTTAACATCAAATTTCCAGATTATTATACCTCTTTTAACATATTTTTCACTTAATACAAGTCCATCCATCTCATAATCCAACAACAAGATTCAACTTTCTTAGATCTAACATGTATTCATTCAAATCAACACTTTTCAATACCAATCTTTATAGATCTAACTTTCAACAACATAAAAACATCTTTTTAATAAAAAATCTCAGAAATATATTCTTCAAAATATACAAAAACATATAGATCTATCAAAAGGAAAATCACTTTAAAAGCTATTAATCTATAACAACACTTTTGGGTCTTAAACTTGTTGAATCCTTGGATCTTTCTCATAGATTTAGACATGCATATGCATGAGGAGAAAGATCCTATCAACTTTGCCTTCATCAAGTGTATATAACAAAGAAATCAAGAAGAAAACATAAACTTTTGATAAAACCTTTGAATATAAACAAGAACAAGATTAAATCTAGTAAAAAGGATGAAGATTATACCCTCTAGAACTTGGTTTTGAAGGTGGATTTATGGCAGATTTTTCATGGCCTATATGCTCCATAAAACCCTTATTCCAAGCTTGAAATAACCCTTAAATCTATCTTGAATTAATCCTTGTTTAATCCTTTAAAAACCCTTATTATTCTTATAGATTAAATATGATTTTTGTCTTGCTTTTCTTGCCTTTTTAGGTCCGAAAATTGTAAAAAAAAAGAAGAAGAGAAGTGTTGTTGGAGAGAAGAGAGAGTTATGTGTGTGTGTTGGGAGTGTAAGAGAGTGATGAGGAGTGTTAAGGGTTTAGGTGTAAGAGTATATGGGGAGTATAAAGGGAGATGTATTTTGATTGGTGAAGGGGTGTTGGGGGGTGTTGTGGCCGGTTTTGGGTAGGGAAAAGAGAAGGGATTTTGAATTTTAAAGGTATATTATAAGTGTATATGGGTAGTGTATCAAGTGTAGGTTCATGCATGAAGGTTTATTTACTAGTTATCTAGTATTCTAAGATATAATTGTGTACTTATATGTGTATGTGTAGCCGTGTATATATACATATATATGTATATGATTTTTGTGTTTCAATTTGTTACTTGGCTCTTTGTTCATAAAATTGTATTTACATTAGGCATATATATGTACTTATTATTATTCAAGCACTTTTATGTACATATTAGTTTATAAATATGTTTTTAAGATGGTCATTATATTTTTCTTGTCCAAATGTACTTCAATTAGCTTGGTGTTCGAATCGTTGGACATTTATAAGTTTGTTGATTGTTGTCACAACTTGTGAGTCTCACATTATTAGTTATATAACTTAACTTCTCGAAATAAAGTTTTTGGTTTGTTGTCCCTTCGTCAAGTTCAATTAGAACTAGTTTATAGCTTGAGATTGTGTTGAATGATTATAGTTATTGTTCATGGCATTTCTAAGGCAACTAGCTATCTTTGGGAATTCGACTGAACTAGATGGCAAGTATCACTATGCCTTAATGTCTGGAAGGCAAAATCTCTTAAGAAACCTCTAGGGATAGATATCTAGATGAATATAAGTAAGTCGTCCTAGTCGGAAATTGAGGGTTGTTACATCATTACCCCCTTAACTGAAACTTCGTCCTCGAAGTTCGATCGTTCATACGGTAGTAAAAATGGATAAACCAACTGTATGGGTGTCTACACGGAGACATAAAATGTGTGGAAGTCAAACAAGGTTTCATATCGATTCTTGGTTTCTTGTGAGCTTTTAACTCTAGGGTTGGGGCATCCATTCCTCGGTTCCCTAAAATTCCTCTTGATTAGCAACTTCGAAAAAGAGAAAGGTTACGAATGTTGCTCACTTCTTGAGACGACTGGAGATTTATCGCATGTAATCGTTGCGGGCTGTCAATCTTGCCTAGATTAATACTAATTAATGGGATGATAATAAGAATGGCAATACGGAGGTGTAAAACGAACAAATGGCTCGTAACGTTAGTTACAATAAAGGCGGTAAGAAACGTTGGAATATCGATTGTTTGTGACTACTCATTTCCATTGGTCACTTGGTGTACTTTTCTTTATCGTTTTGCTTTCTCAATTAAAGAAACGTCTCAATGGCTTCTCACCTATCTTTATCTTTCTTCAGTTTGAAGTTGGACACGCTTGCCGCTACTTGAATCTATTGACTTCGTTTGTGATTTATCACTTGTTAAGGGATTACCCCCTTAACAAGAGTGGTACTAGCCCATTATGCCAAGTTGCACTAAAATTGCGAAGGTACTTCTTTGTAGTACCTCACTTTGGGGTTTTCCAATGTCATCTTTGTTGCCTTATAGCGTTCGAGGGAATCATGAATTGTATGATGATAGTTCCATCTTGTTCCTCACACTCACCTTTGTTCTTCAATTTCGCCCTTATTTTTCCAAAGTCACCTCTTTCATTATTCGCTAAGTCATATCGTTACTGATTCCTCTTGTTGGCTTTCAAATCGTTTTAAGGTACCTTTAATTACTTCTTTTTACGCTAGAAGGACCATTATCTATGACTCATCACCGACAAATCTCTTTTAACATCGCACATATAACCTATTCGGTTCTTTTGCTATACCTACGCATTCCTCATGATAGGATTTACACAATCCTTATGTTCTTAAGTAATCATATCACCACCATTACTTCAAGGTAAACACTTCGATGTCCTTATTCGCATGAACTCTTCCTTTAGAATAATCCCTCTTAGGTCCTCCTGACCTCTACAAAACTTTCAATTACCTTGCTCTCCTGAGCCTCATATCCATTCTCAGCTTTCTAAGCTAAGCTTCTTTTCAAGTACAATAACCTAATGTCCTTAGAAATTGTGATATAATATAATTTAGGGGAAACATCGGTCACTTTATCCTTTTCTCAACCATTCGGTTCCCTTCATTTTCCCTTCGTTTTCTTATGGGTAACTATACTCCTTACTGTTTCACCACTCGGGTCCGTCTCTAACTAGAGTAATCGTCGTCTTGAACAGCACACAAGCAGTCGCTAGTCCTTGCAGTTATCTCAAGGGTACTTGTCAGATCATGGTGATACGGATCCTTTGATCCTAACTCATCACAGATGCGAGTTATCCTTATCACCCTTCGTTCAAACATTCCATAACCAGCTCTTCACAGAGTTTGTTAGTTGTTTGGAACTTAGTTCAGCGATCAACTTCCTTGATCATCGCGGTAGTATGTGCCTTGAATTCTAGCGTCGCACTCCTTATTTGCCTTCACTACTAACTTAGTGATTTCATGTTGTTTTCCTTCTTCACTTTTCTTGGGCGCACTACTTCGTGGGTCGATGGTCCTTGACGATTAACCATGTGTTGCAAATTATCTTTCTTCACTCAAATTCATCTTGTCTTAGCTTACCTCCCTACGACCGTCGACCTTGAGGGGATAACCATCACAAGTCATCGTGCTTCCTCTACTTATCGACCATACTTCTCTTTAGTAAAGCTAGCTTCCATCGGGTGTTTGGCGTATATCGATTTCTTTTAGCTTAGTTGATACTCTCCACTAATAGCTTGTCTTTCGATAGAGGTTTTCTAATTCGTATCCAAAGAATAACGCGTGAACCGCCATAAAGATAAACGCCACCAGAACTACATCTTGTAGACGGCGTCAATGCCTTCACTTTACTGTTTGTGTCAAATGATGTTTCTCTACTCTATCTTCTACTGCAAATCATCTTCAATGATGCTAGTGAATAACTCTTCTTGAAAGATAAAGTATAATCTTGCACTTCATACTCCTTGTTCGAGCACCTACCTTTGCTGTGATTACCCCCTTAACATTTTTCCTCTAGAAAAATGTAAGGGATTTCCTACTTTTCACTTTATCTCACCATCCTTGACGATCTTCATTTCGCCAAATTCCTGATTCCTTCATGTAGCAAATATCCATTTGCTTTGGTGTTTTGAAAAAGAAAAGGATAGCTCAGAATCCCTTCTTGTTACTCTTCCATCTTGAGGGTTACTCGACACATCCTAATTATCTTATTGTCCTTGGTTTTCTTCTTCTAACCACTTTCGTCTTCCAACATTGCTAGTGATCTCCCAAGTTCTAGGGGAGTCCTTGTACTTAACCGAAGGTGACCTTCATGTCACACGACCTTCTTTTCGTTGACCACTCAATCTTTCTCTTTGGTCGACGAACATAGATAGGGAAGACCTTCAATTCTTTCTCCAAGTTAAGGCTTAGTATACTCTTCGATTGTGCTTCCATGTACTTTGACTTATACACCACAAATCTTCTCCACCCTACTTTATGTACATGATCTAATAACATCTTCTATGCTATATCGTTATCCCAAGTATTCCACTTGTGTACGACTGATGTCTGAAAGCCTTTCGCATCCCTTGATGTCACAGCAAGGGCAGGGTTCTAGTTACTTGATTTCGCCATTGCAGAGTGCTGCGTAAGTGAATTGTATGTTGTTAGGTTACTGACTTTGAAGAGAAGCGGTGGTGACCATTACTTTGAAAAATCAAGGATACAGAATTTGGTTTTGAATGAATGAATAAGAAAACAAAAACAAAAGAATCATTAAGGCTCGAATCGAACTCCTTGTGCGGTTTAAAGAAATCACTTCTATGTCTTTCATTGCTCAATGGACTCCAACTTTCGAGGACGTCAATATATGTCGCACCGGCTTAGAATATAGATTGTTGTTTGCGTATACGTGTTAGAATAGAAATATTGCACCAAATTTTCAGGGTTACCATTCTCAGGACGGGTCTTCTAGAATATACATGGGAATGCGTCCTACTAGTGTCGTTGTATCGTCATATGGCTTTAATACTGCTCGTCTTTCATAAGTTTCCAACTTCATTCGACATTTACATATGTTTCGCACCATTTCAGATCGAATACCAAGGTTATGCGTAGTTTCTAAGGGGATAGAGTCGCGTCATATCTTGGGTCTGCCATTCTCAGAGTATATCGTCCAACGTACGTGGAACGATGCTCCACCGATGATATCGCCGTTGTCATATGTCCATAATGAATAGTGATGTCGTAAGAAATAGGATGTGGGATAATTTCAAAAGAGCACGAGTGAACGAATATTGGATTGGAGGGGTACTTAATGACAACTTCCATACTTAGGAAATTCCTAATTCATTTTGCATTTCTCAGGGACAATCACTAGTTCCCAAGCGGTCAGATCTCATCACGTAATACATATCTCAGTAGTAAGGACTAACCACATTATAATCATATCTAGCAGGTGCTAGTTCTCAATAGTCAAATCTTAGAGCATAATAACTATCTCAACGATAAGGCACAACTATATAATCATTAAATCGTTCATGCACTAGCCCTCAATTAGCTCAACTTTAGGGCGCAATAATTATCTCAATAGGAAGGCATGACTACATAATCATCGCAATATTCACGCGCTAGTTTCAAATAGCTCAAACTTAGGGAGTAACGGCTCTTATATCCATATCGTCCATTAAATTTCATATCAACTCGTCAGGCCTATATTTTCTTTCTAAATCGATCATAAATAGCCAACGTCATTACTCAATAAATTGAACAAGTCATACCCCAAAATGATTTCGTGCCTTATAATAATCTCATTATTTTAAAGTGAATATGCAACTTAGAGTTCAACATCATGAATCATAAGGCTTTTACGCATGCATTCCTCACATAATTTCCACATTGCACATTCCAAATTTTCACATTGCATATTACAAACTTTCACATTGCACATTACAACTTTCACATTGCACACTATAAGCTTTCACATTGCAATCAAATCGTGCCCAAATTCACATGTTATAGCATAGAGTAGCATGTATCGACGAATATCTTTCAATCTTATTCATTTCACTTCTAATGTGCAGAGGGGAATCCTACTAAACTAGCATAATCCCCAAGTAAAGCAAGTCTCGAATCGCTATATATGCTTAGGTGAATGTCTAAATGCAACACGTATTCTCATTAAAACGAGTTTAATAAAGATATATATATATCTATATTTTTATTTTTTATTTTTTTATTTTTTTTTTTATTTTTTTATTTTTTTATTTTTATTTTTTTTTTGAAAAGGAATCCTTTTGAACATAAGTCTAAGGGGTCGTTTGAGTTTTACATGGTCCTCTCATAATTAAACGTAGATTCATGACTTTACGTTTAATTATGGTCCTACCATGTAAAGCTTAAACTAGTCCGCTCAACCTTATGCTCGACTCGACTATAAAATTCGTTTTGAAGATAGGCTATAGTCTTGGAATTCCCGGAGGAACCCTAATGTTCTCTATAACCTTAGTCTCTGATACCATTTTCTGTAACACCCCAACTAAGGCAGAACGTTGAGATGTACAGAAAGTCGAGTATTCAAAACAAAGGATAATAGATAACATTCACCATAGCTTTATTGGATAAAAAAATTTTACAATGCACAAGCATGTGAACCAATTCCCAAGTACAATACGTCTACTATACTTGGATATTGAGTCCATGAAACAAATAACAAATACATGAGATGATATACTACAATGATCAAGGCGGATTCCATTGCCCGTCACAAGGTTTGATCTTTGACTCCAAAGTGCAATGCAAACAATCATGGTGCATATAGTTCCTCAAAGCTTACGCTAATTCCTGAAAAGCATGAAGAAAAAGTGTCAACTACGAAAACGTAGTTGGTGAGTGCATAGGTTTACAAGTAAATCTTGTTACATATCCATTTCAAAATAGTTGAGAAATCCATGGTAAAGTATAACGTTCTCATTTGTCACATTTATCGTGAGAGAAAAATATATCAATCGATTAATCATTTATCATACCAAAACCATTTGGTCATCAATACTTCAATATTGCCAAATTCAACAACCTTCAAGATTCCATATAAGGTCCAATACCCAAACCGTATGTTCAATCAATAATTTCCATCCATAATATAATATCAATACCTCTTGGTCAATGGTAAGACTACCATGACATAATTCGATGAGATTGTTCTTGAGCCACTACTAAGACCGGTTATGTCCCAATAATCAATATATAATGTCCCAAGTGATAAGATAATGATAAGCACATGCTGTCAATCACGTGCATAAAGATAACCAAGGGGTCGTGCCATGGAGACGCCCATAATATATAGTAGTTAGAGCACCGCGAGGCCAGACTGGCGATGAAGGTGGCCACCAAGGCAGACCAAACATCCCACCGTTACCTATAATAGTGGATGAGGGGACAAGTCCTAGTTGCGCAACCCTCTAACTACAGGCCTCAAATGAGTTAATAGTAGTGTACAGGGGACCACCGTTTGACAGTACTCAAGCTCATCATATAACATATAACACGTTGAACATATGATATAATTCCCATATCATTATCATTGTTTCAAAGAATCATTTCATAAGATAAAGTCATTTTAATTAAACATGCTTTTCACCCCGCAAGTAAAACATATAAAAGAGTTTGAAAGGGGGCTATGACTCACCTTGATATGCCGCATATTATATTCACTCATCCAAAATGGGTACTTCCCATCTATTGCTTCCTTGACTATATATCCGTCATATTCCTCAATCACATTTCGAGCCAAGACTATCCCTACGATAGGACTAATATACGTAAGTTCCTATCTTAAGCCATCACTAAGAAATGCCACTTTCATTATGTTGTCATAAATTTTGGGATCCAAGTATATTGTTAATATTTGCATCTTTTTGGTTGTAGAGAGTGTTGGTGTAAAAGTCGTTTTCTCATTATACGTTTTTGTACGTTTATTGGAATTTCGGTAATTTGGCTTTGGTTTATATGATTTCCATTGTATACTTTGCTTAGTAATAATATTTGACATTAGTGGTCTTATAATATTAATATTTTATGTATATTTTCTGATTTGTAATTATATTTAATTTAATATTATTTAATTAATTATTTATTCATTTTATTGATTTATTAATTAAATAATTCCTTAAAAATACTTTTAAGTGTCATAATTGCCATTATAAATTATGGATAATTTCATTTGAATTATCTTCTGATATATATGCTCCTTAATTTATAATTTCATGATTTATACTTTTATTTGTGTATTTTCCATTTATTTTAATGAAAATTTTTTAATTAATTATTTTTACTCAATTATCTATCTTTAAATTATGTAACACATGTCTCTTGCCTTTTAACTATTTTTCTCCAGTAGGTTTTAATTATTTTTATCAATGGTTAAGATGATTTAACCTCATTCTTGATTTACATAATTTATTTATGGATTTTTATGTCTTTTAATTACTATTTAAATTCAATAATTCATGGAAATTCTTAGAATTCATCACTAAACATTTTGGTCAAAAATCTCAGGCCTTTTAGGCAACTTTTATCCATACAAAATCATATCAATTCAACCTCTCTTGTGTCTTGCTTATTTTGAGGGTTTATGATTAAAAATCGTTTACCGAAATGGTGATATTAGCCTCATTTCTCAAGCAATTAAAGTGCTTCAAAATGAATTTTCATTCTTGTTTCATTATTTCCAGAAAGTTCATCATATTTTGGTGTCCAAAGTCGTGATAGTGGTGGTGGTGTGATATGTGCAAATTAAAGCTTTCGGTTATTGCTTGTATGAACCGAATTAGTGATTTGTAGGCTTGTCTTTGCCACTTAATAACCAAGTTAAGTTTTATAACTTTTATTTGACATATTCTCAGTAGGTTTATAACACTTTTTGTTATGAGATTGTTGGAGTTGATTAAAGTTGCAATCTAGTGACTTTTAGCTTATTTTGTTGTGAAGAACTTTTACTTGGAATTTTCTGTTTTAACACTTATTTTCATGAAATGTTGAGTAGTCATTTTTGGTTAATTTGAATTATTTGGGAGATGGTGATTTTTATACAGAGACATATATGTGTCCTATATTTATGTGAATTTTTGCTAAATTTTTAGACATTGTTTACTACCTCTAAAAATTACCAAACCAAAACTGGTCAGAACAAGAGCTGCTGTGCGACTCAAAATATTTTATAAAAGATTTATATGATGGACATTTAAGAAAAATCTCCCAATTTTATTTTAAGTTAGGACACTTTGAACTCAGTTCACACCAAGTTTAAACTTCTGAAACTTATTAGTTAAGGAATTAAAAATCGTCAAAGTTGACTCAACATTAAGACAAAAATCCAGTTTTGACCACTTTTGGTAGAAAAATCATATCTTTGGTTTGGTTTAGTGTTTTTGAGTGATTCCAGTTGGAGGTTAAACTTAACTCTTTTATCTACAACTTTTGTTTTGAAAGTTTTTCTTGAAACGGCCCTCACATGCCCAGTTTATCCGTCCAAATACAGAAGAATAATTCTGTCAGAAGCATTTGGGTCCAAACAACACACCAATGACCATTCTTGCTTTATTAACACTTGAGTTCATCATTTACAAGATTAATACTTTATTTTTATACCTCTTAACATCAAATTTCCAGATTATTATACCTCTTTTAACATATTTTTCACTTAATACAAGTCCATCCATCTCATAATCCAACAACAAGATTCAACTTTCTTAGATCTAACATGTATTCATTCAAATCAACACTTTTCAATACCAATCTTTATAGATCTAACTTTCAACAACATAAAAACATCTTTTAATAAAAAATCTCAGAAATATATTCTTCAAAATATACAAAAACATATAGATCTATCAAAAGGAAAATCACTTTAAAAGCTATTAATCTATAACAACACTTTTGGGTCTTAAACTTGTTGAATCCTTGGATCTTTCTCATAGATTCGACATGCATATGCATGAGGAGAAAGATCCTATCAACTTTGCCTTCATCAAGTGTATATAACAAAGAAATCAAGAAGAAACATAAACTTTTGATAAAACCTTTGAATATAAACAAGAACAAGATTAAATCTAGTAAAAAGGATGAAGATTATACCCTCTTGAACTTGGTTTTGAAGGTGGATTTATGGCAGATTTTTCGTGGCCTATATGCTCCATAAAACCCTTATTCCAAGCTTGAAATAACCCTTAAATCTATCTTGAATTAATCCTTGTTTAATCCTTTAAAAACCCTTATTATTCTTATAGATTAAATATGATTTTTGTCTTGCTTTTCTTGCCTTTTTAGGTCCGAAAATTGTAAAAAAAAAAGAAGAAGAGAAGTGTTGTTGGAGAGAAGAGAGAGTTATGTGTGTGTGTTGGGAGTGTAA
Source organism: Erigeron breviscapus (assembly GCA_034093135.1). NCBI lineage: Eukaryota > Viridiplantae > Streptophyta > Magnoliopsida > Asterales > Asteraceae > Erigeron > Erigeron breviscapus. Next base: position 79,778,591 of record CM067168.1, read on the forward strand.
GAGAGTGATGAGGAGTGTTAAGGGTTTAGGTGTAAGAGTATATGGGGAGTATAAAGGGAGATGTATTTTGATTGGTGAAGGGGTGTTGGGGGGTGTTGTGGCCGGTTTTGGGTAGGGAAAAGAGAAGGGATTTTGAATTTTAAAGGTATATTATAAGTGTATATGGGTAGTGTATCAAGTGTAGGTTCATGCATGAAGGTTTATTTACTAGTTATCTAGTATTCTAAGATATAATTGTGTACTTATATGTGTATGTGTAGCCGTGTATATATACATATATATGTATATGATTTTTGTGTTTCAATTTGTTACTTGGCTCTTTGTTCATAAAATTGTATTTACATTAGGCATATATATGTACTTATTATTATTCAAGCACTTTTATGTACATATTAGTTTATAAATATGTTTTTAAGATGGTCATTATATTTTTCTTGTCCAAATGTACTTCAATTAGCTTGGTGTTCGAATCGTTGGACATTTATAAGTTTGTTGATTGTTGTCACAACTTGTGAGTCTCACATTATTAGTTATATAACTTAACTTCTCGAAATAAAGTTTTTGGTTTGTTGTCCCTTCGTCAAGTTCAATTAGAACTAGTTTATAGCTTGAGATTGTGTTGAATGATTATAGTTATTGTTCATGGCATTTCTAAGGCAACTAGCTATCTTTGGGAATTCTACTGAACTAGATGGCAAGTATCACTATGCCTTAATGTCTGGAAGGCAAAATCTCTTAAGAAACCTCTAGGGATAGATATCTAGATGAATATAAGTAAGTCGTCCTAGTCGGAAATTGAGGGTTGTTACAGCCTTACATAGGAATAATACATGGGAACTTACTAATTTACCTAAAGATAGAGAAGCTATTGGCTGTAAATGGGTATATAAAATTAAATACAAGTCTAATGGTGAGATTGAAAGATATAAGGCAAGACTTGTTGCTAAGGGTTATAGTCAAAGAGAAGGTGTAGACTTTGATGAAACCTTCTCCCTGTGGTAAAAATGGTTACTGTAAGGTGTGTAATTACACTTGCTGTTCAAAATAATTGGAATCTTTTTCAGCTTGATATTAATAATGCATTCTTGTATGGTGACTTAAATGAGACTGTTTATATGAAACCACCTGAAGGATTTTGTGACAAAAATGATACTAGGGTTTGTAAGCTTAATAAGTCATTATATGGTTTAAAACAAGCTCCTAGACAATGGAATGCTAAGTTAACAGATGCATTGCTTAAACATGGTTTTGTACAAAGTAAGAGTGATTATTCCTTGTTCACTAAAAGTGATGATAAGTTGTTTATTGCTGTTTTGGTCTATGTGGATGACATTATTGTTACTGGGAATGATAATTCTGAAATTGATAAGTTCAAAAAATACTTGCAAACTCATTTTCAAATTAAAGATTTGGGAACCTTGAAATATTTTTTAGGTATTGAGGTTGTCAAAACTCAAAATGGATTGTGTTTAAACCAAAGAAAATATTGTTTGGACCTTTTATCTGAGTTTGGTTTACTTGCTGGTAAACCAGTCCATATTCCTTTGGATCCTAATGTCCATTTGTCTAGTGAAGCTAGTGATACTGATCCTGTTCTTGCTAATATCACTGACTATCAGAAGTTAATTGGTAAGCTTATTTATCTTACTAACACTAGACCTGATATTGCTTACACTGTGCATTGCTTAAGTCAGTTTATGCATAAGCCTCTTGCTTCTCATCTTAAAGTTGCTTTAAGAGTATTGAGATATTTGAAAGGTGCTCCTGGTAAAGGTATTTGTATTTCTAAGTCTGACTTCATTTCTCTAGAAGCTCATGTTGATTCTGACTGGGCTAAATGTATTTCAAGTAGAAGATCAGTCACTGGTTATTGTATCATGTTTTGTGGTTCTTTAGTGTCTTGGAAAAGTAAAAAACAAAGTACCATATCTAAGTCTTCTACAGAGGGTGAGTACAGAGCAATGGCTGCTGTTACTTGTGAAGTTATTTGGGTGTTAAAAATTTTGCAGGATCTACATGTTTGTAATGTACTTCCTGTAAAGGTATTTGTATTTCTAAGTCTGACTTCATTTCTCTAGAAGCTCATGTTGATTCTGACTGGGCTAAATGTATTTCAAGTAGAAGATCAGTCACTGGTTATTGTATCATGTTTTGTGGTTCTTTAGTGTCTTGGAAAAGTAAAAAACAAAGTACCATATCTAAGTCTTCTACAGAGGGTGAGTACAGAGCAATGGCTGCTGTTACTTGTGAAGTTATTTGGGTGTTAAAAATTTTGCAGGATCTACATGTTTGTAATGTACTTCCTGTAAAGGTATTTGTATTTCTAAGTCTGACTTCATTTCTCTAGAAGCTCATGTTGATTCTGACTGGGCTAAATGTATTTCAAGTAGAAGATCAGTCACTGGTTATTGTATCATGTTTTGTGGTTCTTTAGTGTCTTGGAAAAGTAAAAAACAAAGTACCATATCTAAGTCTTCTACAGAGGGTGAGTACAGAGCAATGGCTGCTGTTACTTGTGAAGTTATTTGGGTGTTAAAAATTTTGCAGGATCTACATGTTTGTAATGTACTTCCTGTAAAGGTATTTTGTGATAACAAATCAGCAATTAAGATTGCTTCCAACCCTGTTTTCCATGAAAGAACCAAACATCTTGAGATTGACTTACATTTTGTAAGAGAAAAAATTTTGGCAGGGGTCATTAAGACTGAGAAAATAGATGCAGCTGATAACATTGCTGACATTCTTACAAAGGGTTTGGATACAAACAGTCATAATTTTTTGTGTCAAAAAATGGGATTAATCAACTTATTCGAGAATAAAATTAAGGGGGGATGTTAAAATTATAATCTTATTCTCTCATAAGTTGTTTGTTTTAAGTTTCTTGTTTCTTTGCTTATTGTATGATTAGTGTTGCAGGAGGACTTGCAGCGTGAGTTTTATGCTTATAAGGACTAATGTTGTTCATTTGGAAGAAGATTGAAGTGCAGGGGCTGAAGTTGTATTTAGTCTAAAGTTGTGTGTGTATATATACTGAAACTAAATCAGATTTAGGGTTAACAACCCTAAAATAAAAACACACACACTTCTACATACTTTTCTCTCTCGATATATATATATATACAAATATATATATATCATAAAAGTTCTGTAATAATAATTAGTTTTTGATCTTTGATTGTGATAGAACATTCAACATATAGTTGAGTGAATCATACTTGAGTAGCAGGTATGTTTTTTGTGTTTGTTTGAGATTGAATCTATTTGAGAATAGATTGGAGAAAATCTGCAAATAGATTGAAGTTTATTTTCTGTTCGGTCCATAGCTTGCTTAGATTGCGGGTGAGTAAACTCGACATTTTGGTTCAGTTTTTTTTTTTTTTTATGAAATTCAGTTTGGGAAATGGTGGAGATTTGTAAAGGGGTTATGAATTTTATTTTTTCTTATAAAGATTTTCATTACATGACACACATACACATACGTTAAAATGTGTTAACGATTTGCAAAAGGGAGATGATTTTTTTACTACATATTTTACTTTATTATGACTTTTTTGTCCCTAATAATCATTTTAAACCGATATAACTTTTTACCCTACTTCTTTGTTAACCCCACCGTCTTTTATGGCAAGGCATACAAAAACACACCCCATGTACACGAAGACAAGTATTACAGGGGCTCTTTTTCTATATAACAAAGTGATTACTTTAACTTTTATATATTCTATCTCTCTGTCATGTGAGCAATGAAGATCCAACAAATAGTATCGATTTATTGTGGTAGACATGTAAACGAATCAACCTGGACTATCTCTTTTGAGACTCACATGTTGGATCGATCAAAGCTTATCATATGACTTATATCACATAGGTTATGAGCGCTACAAAATATATGAAAATAAATCTTCCAACAAGGAGTAGTCACATACTCAGTTAAAATATATATCGAGGAATGGAAATTCTAAGAAAAAAGGGAAAGCCTGGTTATGACGAGGTTTCTCATTGAATTCATGTTGGTGAACTGAAAAAACCATAATCCGACATCACCTACAACCAGCCATTAATCATGATACTTACACAATTTCTAGAAACAAGAAAAATAAAACTGCAACCCGATAAATCATTTGGGAAAAAAAGTAAAGTTCGCAAATTTTTTAATCGCAAGCCTACAAGGCCAAAAAGAATACTATACAGGGGCTGCATATATGGAAAAGGATACGATGCAAATACTGTTGTAAATTAACAATTGATGGATTGTAAAATTAATAATAAGGGTAAAATAGTCACAACAAATAATTTGCAGTAAGAGTCGTAAAATAAGAAGTAAGAAAATCAACTCCCTTTGCAAAATGGTAGAAACATGTAACAATAATGAAAGTTTTAAACACTGTCACTAATAATTTATTACATGCTTAAAATTTTATACATTATATATTAAAAATCACTTTTTAAATTTTCTAACAGCAAAGTACAAAGTTTAATACACTAAATTAGTTTTTACTCGGGTTGTCATTACCAAAACCCAAACATATATAAGAATATCCGTATGTAACGACGACGATAGTTGTAGCGGCAATGAGTAGTTCAGACTATTGATATAAAGGTAATTGATATAAAATAACTTAATGAGATATTGTAGTTATTTTAAAGTTCGAGAGATGATGTTATAAATAATTTGTTAAGTGTATTTGTGATAAAAACAAGTTTGTTACTGGTTAGGTGTATTGATTGTGCATTAATATTTTTGACATTACAAAATTTAAATGGTTGAAACATATATATATATATTATATTATATTTTTTTTTGAAAGGTGTGAATCATTTGCTCGCAACAGGGGATCTAGCTTACGTTGTCTTAACCGGGTCCGCGTTAGAGAGCCCTCTCACCCTCAATACCTAGTAGGAGGAGAAACTCCCATCTAAACCGCCCGAAGGCACGACATTTAATTGGGATAAAACATTGCCCTCTCTGCAGGACTCAAATCTGCTTCACTAGAGAACTTTATTGGTGAAATTCCATTAAATGTCATTCCCAAGTCTCAAACTCGAGATCTCCAGCATGTAAAGCTGGTGCTCAACCACTGAGCTATAATGGGAAGTACGGTTGAAACATATATAGTTTATAAGAGATTATAGATAAATATTGAGATTTCTTTTGTTTAAAATTTTGGAAAAAACGGCGCTATGTTTTAGATATATACAGGTTAATTGAAGCATCTTGTTGTTTCTCCCCTCCATTTATGAGAATATATTATGTCATTTGACCCTACATTTTGAAAAGTTCAAGAAATGATATTGGTATCATTTTTATTATTAACTTATCAAAAATGTATCAAGTGCCTATACATTTGTACAATTTGCTAAATTGAAAGAAAAAAAAATTTGATATCAATATCACCTCTCCCATATATATGTAGATGATGAAAATATAATTTTGTGTATAATATAGCTTCCAAAACCAATAAGCATAAAGCTAATTAGATTACTTTTGGTAAATAATAGTATTAAATACTACATCAAATGTCATATCATGTTATTCTCCAATAATAACTAACCGATAAGGGAAAGGATTCTCTAAAGTTACTAATAACTTGATATGTCAAGTTAGAGTAATCTTGACCCTTGATTTAAAATCAAGGGTAACTTTAGGGAATCTTTTTCCAACGATAACCATAAAGCTAATTTATATCTTTATATGGGTTAAGATCTCTTCAAGTTAGGGGTAACTTAAAGGGTAAAGTTAGATGATCTCAACCATTGATTTAAAATCAATGGTTAAGATTCAAAAATGGTAATTGAATTTTAACCATTGATTTTAATCCAATGGTCAATAACTCTGCAACTTTACCCCTCAAGTTACTTCTAACTTGAGGGTATCCTCACCCAATCTATATATAACAGCTCTTTTTATACATGTATATATTACGAGTAAAATTTATGCATGTATATGGCTATATACATACTCTTTGAAATAAATGGTGATGCATGTCATGGTTGAATATACATATATAATTTGTACATTTGGTCGAGTACTCGAGTAACCGTCGTTCAAAGTAATCCATTTCATTTTCAACCACCCTATATGATTGTTAGTCATGTACCTGATGAATAAAACCTCATACTCGATGCACCTAATTTTATTAATTTTTAAATAGTATTCCAGGTTAGAATAGATCATTTGGTACGCATTACAAGTCGTGTAGACCTCGCATTTGGTATTACCACTACGCAACTTCAATTCCAGAATCTATGAATAATAAAATGATTATGTATTGATATAGTTAAATCATGTTAAATGTAATACATGTGGTAATTTTTAATTAAGTCATGTTAGACTACTGCTAATTAAGCTTAGGCGGCTTCTTTCTTCATTTTTATTTGGAAGGTTGATCAAATACAAGTACTAATCGATCAACAAACAATCTTCCTAAATGTATATGCAAAAAATTAAGTGAACTCCCCTATAATAATGTTATGACACAATCAATTAAGCTATGCCAAAACATGAGACAATCTCAAAGTAAAGAAATAATGACAATCTTATAAGAATGTAACCATAATCAATCAAATCAACTTCAAGAATATGTAAAGTAACAACAAGTTTATAAGTATTTAATCCAACAAACAAGTCTCTATGCATCCAAAATATAATCAACAACTCAAATATAGAAGGTACATCAAGAAAATTTTACAAAGATTAGTGCCAATGCATATATATATACACGACATGCATATATATATGCATGTATAACCCATACAACTAATAAAAGTGTAACAATAATTTATAACTAGCTAAGCTTACATTTATAAAACTCTTACAACTAATTAATTTATTCTTACACTCTCATATTTTACATAAATTAACCAACAATGTATCAACTAATCCAAAACACACCCATATTGTGAACCTAGACCAAGTTAGGAACCAAATTCAAACTCATCACCACACACCACCCCTCCTAGCCAATGGATATCAATCCACCACTCCTACAAGCCAATAAACCAGCCCTCACCTCCTTTCTTGCTCCCTCATCACGTGAATGTGGCCTTGGGAAGGCTCACAACTCTCATTTTCCCAAGCAAAACACACACACAACTCCAAAAACTCTCTCTAACTCTCTTAAATTTTTCTGCACTTTTTCTTCTCTTTTTCAATTCAAACAAGGCAAAATGAAGCTTAAATCTAACTAATCTAATGTAATAATAAGTCATATGGATCATCTATCACCTAGGGTCATGTATGGTGGAAGCTTAGAGATGATTTGGAGGCAATAACCATACGAAATCAGCCCTTTAAGGGGACTGATCGGCAGCAACAAATATGGGCCAAGAACAACCCATAAACTCATGATTTAATCATCAAACAATCAATAACTAACAATAATCTTGTATGGGGTTAAGCTATAATCAATGGGAGCATGGATAGGAAGCATCAATAGCCTTCAAACGGCCATATATGTCAAGGTTTTCATCATCTAAGGTTGATGTCTTGAAACCGATTTCAATACCTCTTTACCTATGATATTTTCTTTGATCCATAGATGTTTTTTTAAGCTTGATCATCAGTAAATATGTGTTTTGTAACTAAATAATGCATTGCATGTTGAGAAAATACAAGATCTTTACATGCATGTTGTTTTTAGGATGATCAAGAAACGTTTTTGCAAGAATCTAGTTAACCAAACATGTTTTTGTGTAAGATCAGTATTTAAATGATAATGGATGATTTGAATTTTTTTTTGTAATCAGTAAATTTTGATGTTAAAAGTAATACAAAATGAGTGTTAATCTTGTAAGTGATAAATTAAGGTGTTAATTAAGCAAGAAAGGCCATTGGTTGGTTGTTTGGATCAAAAACAAATCTGACAGAATCTATTTTCTGCCTTGGAACGGGTAAACTGGGCATGTGAGGGCAGTTTCAAGCAAAACTTTAAAAATAAAAGTTGTAGATAAATGAGTTAAGTTTAATCACCAACTGGAATCACTCGAAAATACTGAGCCAAACAAAAGATATGATTTTTCTACTAAAACTGGTCAAAACTGCACTTTTGTCTGAATATTTTATCAACTTTAACAATTTTTATCTCCTAATCCATAAGGTTCCAGGAGGCCATACTTGGTGGAAAGTAAGTTAAATGTGTCCTAAACGTAAAATAAAATCATGGAATTTTTATTAAGAGCAAAACCCAAAGAACTTTTATAAAACTTTCGAGTATGCAAAACAGTGACTGTTTTGACCACTTCCATTTATAAAAATATTTAGAGGTAGTAAACATTCTTTATAAATTAAGCCAAAATTCACAAAATAAGTGGACACACATAGGTTGTTGTATAAAAATCAGGAGGGTCCAAATAATTAGCTTTAACCCCGAATTAGTGGCCAACATTTCATAAATCTGTTGTCCAAAAACAGAAAATTTGTAAGTAATCATATAACTTGTGTGATGGGCTATGTAATGAACTAAGGAGTTAATGGGCTAGCCCGGCTAAATAATGAACCCACAAGGAACATAAATCAGTAGGCCCACTGGCCCAATAAACCATATAGCCCAATAACCAATATAACTCATTAAGCACATAACCCAAATAAGGTCAAGCCAATAACTAAATTAAGCCCAAGTCACTTAAAAGCCCATAACACTTAGGCCCAATTGGTGATGGCCCATAACACCTAAGCGAATTTCATAAACCCGAATAATCATAAGACATATTGAGGAATATGTGAGTAAAAGATAAGCGTAATCAAAGTAACACAAAAAGGATGATTAAGTAGAATGGACATAAGTAATTACGTTAACCAAACTATAAATTGATATCACAAATGCTATTTAGTATTAAAATTGGTTACACATCCAATGATGTTTAAAAGAACATAACTTAATATGGCATTCCCATATGATAACCTAAGATGCCAAGCGAAACCACAAATGAAGGCAAGTTACCGAAATTCTAACAACTTATAACTACATGTATATTGAAAGTGACCTTTTACACCATCACTCTCTACAACCAAAAAGATGCGAATATTAGCAATACACTTGGGTCCCAAAATTGATGACAACATAATGAAAGTGGCATTTCTAAGTGATGGCTTAAGATAGGAACTTACGTATATTAGTCCTATCGTAGGGATAGTCTTGGCATTGAAAGGTGATTGAGGACCATAAGGAATACATGATCAAGGAAGCGATAGATGAGAAGTACCCATTTTGGATAAGTGAATATAATATGCGGCATATCAAGGTGAGTCATAGCCCCCTTTCAAACTCTTTTATGTGTTTTACTTTCGGGGTGAAAAGCATGATAAATAAAATTGCTTTCTTTTATGGATTGATCCTTTGAAAGAATGATTATGATATGGGAATTATTGTATGTTCAACGTGTTATATATTATATGATGAGCTTGAGTTCTGTCAAAACTGTTTCACCTCGGTTCACTACTATTAACTCCTTGAGAGGCCTGTAGTATGAGAGTTGCGCAACTAGGACTTGTCCCCTCACCCAACGAGTAACGGTGGGATGTTTGGTTGCCTTTGTGACGACCTTCATTCCCAGTCCGACCACGCGGTGCTCTAGCTACTATATCAGTGGTCATGCCACGCCCCCTTCTAATATCGGTCGTCTCCATGGCACGGCCCCTTTATTATTATTATTGCACATGATTGACGGCATGTGTTTCTTATTATCTTGGACATAACCGGTCTTAGTAGTGGCTCAAGCACAGACTCATCAAATTATGCCTTTGGCTAAATGTTATTGATATTATTCATGGTTGGATATTATGGATTGAACATACGGTTTGGGGTATTGGACCTTGTATGGAATCTTGAAAGTTGTTGAAATTGGCGATATGGAAATATTGATGACCGAATGGTTTTGGTATGATGTATGATTAATCGATTTATATACTTTTTCTCTCACGATAAATTTGACAAATGAGAACGTTATAATTTACCATGGATTCTCAACTCTTTGAAATGACGTTATGGTATTTTGAAAACTTGATGGTTTGATATGGGAATTTTTGCCGATCATGTGGTTTGGGTATGTTGATATCTAATAACATGTTTTCTAAGTGTTTAAAATGGTTAAGTAACGAGATTTATTTAAAAACCTATGCACTCACCAACTACGTTTTCGTAGTTGACACTTTTTCTTCATGTTTTTCAGGAATTAGCGTAAGCTTTGAGAAATTATATGCATCATGATTATTTGCATTGCACTTTGGAGTCAAAGATCAAACCTTGTGATGGGCAATGGAATCCGCCTTGACCATTGTAGTATATCATTTCATGTATCTGTTATTTGTTTCGTGGACTTAATATCCAAGTACGGTGGACGCATTGTACTTGGGGATTGGTTCACATGCTTGTGCATTTGTAAACTCTTTTATCAAATAAAGCTATAGTGAACGTTTATTTATAATCCTTTGTTTTGAATACTCGACTTTCTGTACATCTCATTGTTCCGCCTCAGTTGGGGTGTTACAATTTGATTATAGTTATGCAATAAAGTATTATTTTTAAATTGGATTAAAAGTGTAAATTAGTGATGAAAAACCAAAAAGTGTAAATTAATTTAGACATGTGTCAATTGAAGTTAGGTCAGTTGCCTTTTAGTATATATAAAGATCAAACATTATCATCATAAAACAGCAACAAATTGATACACATTCTATTGCTCAACAACAACAACAACAAAAAGAGGGGGTTTGGTCATTTTTTTCTCCATTGGCGGCAGTGCAAACAAATAGATGTATTTTAATGTAATCGGAATGTAATAAACTATAGCCGAATGTCTATGTTATGTAATGATGTACTCGGGTGTCTATGTAATGTAATGAGCTCGTTATTCTGTCTATTTAATGTAATCAACCGGTAACCGCTTATGTGTAACCTGTTGGTGCCACGTCACATGCCAAGTTGGATTCAGATGCGACGTCAGATGCCAAGTTGGATACATACAATAGACATTAAGTCATAGTTCATTACTTGTTATAAACTTCCGGTAAATTTCAATCTCCGTCATCTTCCCGGCAAATTTCCGACCAACTTCCGACACTATTTTTCCCGGCGAAAATAAAGTCAATCCAGATTCTTCATATTTAGAAAAGAGATGTGACAAGATGAGTTCCTTCAAATTACTAAGGGCCAACAGAGTCAGCACGAGTTGAGGACGGGTTGGACCAGCCCGCCTTAGAACACCGCCGCCGATAATACGGGCTGGCCAACGGGTTGATTTGGGAGGGTTTGAAGCCAGCTAACGGGTTGAAGGATTTTTGGTCAAATCTGACCGTTGGGAAGGAGGTGACCTTTTGATTGTGCCGTTTGATTAATAAAAAAAACTAAAAAAATTACTTGCACGTATATATATATACAGTAAATATGTATTTACGAGTAACATGTGGGGAAGATGACCACACCACTTAAAGTTAACTAGTTAATTTCCCCGCGCTTTGCTGCGGGGGAAAAGTAAAATAAGATTTTTTTGCATTTTGAACGGTAAATTTGAGTTTAGCGGCACACCTTTCATATATTCAACAAGTTTTTTGACCCTGGGCGTTGCCCCGGGAGGGCGTTGCCCGGGATCGACGTTGCGTCATGCAAACATATATACGTACAACATTACCTAAAAGTTTGGACACTTAAAGTTTACTATAAGGGGTAGAAATTAAAAAATTGGTGGTTAAAACCAAGAGTTTGATGGTAAAAGTTAGAAGCCTTAAAATAAGAGATAGAAAGTAAAAAAAAAAAAATTTGATGATTAAAGTTAGAACTATAATTAAGTTTGTATAAAAAAAGTTGGACTAAAGTTAAAAAAATCCAAAAAAAAAAAAAAAAAAAAAAAAATTTGATGATTAAAGTTAGAACTATAATTAAGTTTGTATAAAAAAAAGTTGAGACTTAAAGTTAAAATCCAAAGTTAATTGATAAAAATTAAAGACTTTAAAAGTAAATTATACTTGTATACAAAAAGTTAGACTAAAGTGATAAAACCTAAAAGTTAAGCGGTAAAAATAAGAAACTCTAAAAGTATACAATCGTAAAAAAAAAATAAAAAAAAGACAAAATAGGAATAAGACAAAATAGCTGACGTCAGCGAGGTACTATTCCTAAGCCTTCATGAATTGTTATATATAATAATTTTAATTCTAGAGGAAATCTATTTTTATGAAAATCTCTCTTTTTATTTTTTTTGGAGATTTTTGCAATGTAAAGCGTGATATCAACATATTTACTTTTCTCATTTATGTATTATCTTCAATTGATGATATTCTAAAAAATCATTGTTGATCAAAATGTCCAGATAAAAGCCCATTCTCTTTAAATGAATTATAAACTTCAACCATACCAAATGAATTATAAACTCAAACCATCAGCCACTAAAAGCCCATTCTCTTATTTTTTAATTTATACGTTAAAAAAGATTATTTAATGTTTAAATAAATATAAATTAAATGTAGATATACATTTTGTTTTCAAATTAAATATAGATATACATATATTATGCAATTATATAGCCTATTGTTATGCTATGGTTATACGTGGCCTTCCAAAAACAAATGTTATGGTTTACGTGTGATGTGTAAAAAAGCAATCAAAGAAGTGTCATGTGCCTAGATCACCTACCCACCGTTTCATAATTTGTTTTTATTTATTTCTTCAAAACCAATTTCTCTATCTACTCTTTGTTTATCCTTTCATCTTGGTTTTTATTCTTCTCTGTTCTCTCTCCGTTCACAAACATAAGAATTTTGAAAAAGTATTTCAAGACAATATAACCGATTACTAAACATATATTATGTATATTTGCTAAAGGTGACAACGTCACCATCGTTTCATAAACAATATCGTTGATGTGCAGAGATTTCGGGATCTTCTTTATTATTATCAGCGAAAGTGGCCGGAAAAAAAAAGAGACAAACAGAATGAGTTTCAGGAATATGGAGCGAGCGTAAGAAACCTTTTTTTTTACAGAATATTTCTACGTCACGGTTAGTTGTAGTTTTGCTAGTTAATTTTTTTTGTAAGCAGTGACCTGATGTGGGCTACCGTAAGATTGCGACTTGGCCAATGGTTTCAGGCTGACAGAAAAGTCATCGTTGTTGTGTAAACCTATTCAAGGCGATCAAGAAGATGCCTTTGTTTTCTGGGATCAAGTCTATTTTCGCGGACAAAACTTTGTTCAAGAACTTGCTGAAAGGAAACCGTTGGTGGTTGCTGGCGGTGGTTATTCACGGTGGTTGCTTCTAGAGGTGTTGTTCTGGGTGGTTGATGTGTATGTGTCATGTGGACATATGTATATGATTTAGATGTTGTATCTGCCACTTAAAAACTTGTAAAGAAATATTGTATGGAATTTGTACATGTGTCTGCTATTATTTTTGGGCTAGCAGACAAATTTAGAAAAGAAAAGGAGGTAGATGGGGCCCACCAAAAGATTAAAATAAAACTCGTTTGTGAGATGGCACGGGTTTTAAATCTATATAGAGAATTCGGAATTTTCGCTTTAGCCCCCTGAGATTTTATTTGTTTATACAATAACTATTCTAGTTTTGAAAAGTTTAATTTTTAAACCCTAATCTTTTCTATAAAAAATACATATTGTTTAATGTAGTAAATGTTTGTTTTTATCATGAATAAAATTTTAAATTAAATGATTGATTAAATTAAAATATTTTGGGAGGGTTGAAAAAGTGATGAATGCCTAAGAAATAGGTTGGGAGGGTTAGTTGGGAGGGTTGGAGGGGTAAAATGAGTTGGAAAGATGTGATTGGTGGGATTTGGGAAGGTTGAAAAAAATGGCTACATGACTCCTTGTGCCCTAACTAAAGTACATATAGATAAACTTGAAACGAAATCTTAATAATAATAAGAAAATAACTTTTGTAGCATCTTGAATTGTAGGATGTAGAGTGTTCATTATTTCTTCAAACAAACGTGACATCAACTACTTTCTACTTTCATATAAAGTGTTCATTATTTCTTCAGACAAACGTGACATCAACTACTTTCTACTTTCACAAAATATGAACAATTGCAAAACTGGAGCAAAAAAAATCCATCTCTTACCCTTAATTTTTCATTTAAAAATTCAACTGTCAAATCGACAAATTCAACCTAAACCTTAGATCCACCAATCAACAATCTCCAACTCAAACAATTTAAATCATTGTCAATATCATGATGATCGGAGGACTGGTGGAGTAGCGGCGTCAACGACAGTGGTGGTGAAGTAGCGGCGACGACGAGGAGATAAGCAACACCCCAGATTTAACGAAAAATTGACAAACTCCGACTATATATATATTTTAAGATTGTAAATGGAACATATAAAGATATATATATATATATATATATATATATATATATATATATATATATATATATATATATATATATATATATATATATATATATATATATATATATATATATATATATATATATATATATATATATATATATATATATATATATATATATATATATATATATATATATATATATATATATATATATATATATATATATATATATATATATATATATATATATATATATATATATATATATATATATATATATATATATATATATATATATATATATATATATATATATATATATATATATATATATATATATATATATATATATATATATATATATATATATATATATATATATATATATATATATATATATATATATATATATATATATATATATATATATATATATATATATATATATATATATATATATATATATATATATATATATATATATATATATATATATATATATATATATATATATATATATATATATATATATATATATATATATATATATATATATATATATATATATATATATATATATATATATATATATATATATATATATATATATATATATATATATATATATATATATATATATATATATATATATATATATATATATATATATATATATATATATATATATATATATATATATATATATATATATATATATATATATATATATATATATATATATATATATATATATATATATATATATATATATATATATATATATATATATATATATATATATATATATATATATATATATATATATATATATATATATATATATATATATATATATATATATATATATATATATATATATATATATATATATATATATATATATATATATATATATATATATATATATATATATATATATATATATATATATATATATATATATATATATATATATATATATATATATATATATATATATATATATATATATATATATATATATATATATATATATATATATATATATATATATATATATATATATATATATATATATATATATATATATATATATATATATATATATATATATATATATATATATATATATATATATATATATATATATATATATATATATATATATATATATATATATATATATATATATATATATATATATATATATATATATATATATATATATATATATATATATATATATATATATATATATATATATATATATATATATATATATATATATATATATATATATATATATATATATATATATATATATATATATATATATATATATATATATATATATATATATATATATATATATATATATATATATATATATATATATATATATATATATATATGCCTAGAATATAATCTTTTTCACTTGATTGGTTAAATATTTATTCAATGAATAGTCTTTTTTACAACTTGAAATTAAGTAATTGAGTTGGTTGCATTAAATGGCAGATCTAGGTCAGCGGGAAGCTTTCTTCAACGGCAATCGGAACAACTACAGCAATTATCATCAGAATCAGGATCAAGGATGGCAAACAGTCAAAAGGAAGCATTCAAGGAAGCAAAACAAGCGTAGTGAATGGAGACCCAAGATCCATTCAACCTCGTTCTTTCTCTCCAACTTACCAGATGACATCAATGAACAGACTCTCACTAAGACGTTCAAGGTTTTTGGTGATTTGCTGTCTGTCTACATCGCCAGAAGAAAAGATAAAAAAGGTAACTCTTTTGGTTTTGCCCGATTCCGTAATGTTTCTAATAAGTCAGATCTGGAATCAAAGATGTGCAATATTCTCATTGGTAACTCCAAGATCGGAGTTAACTTAGCCAAATATGATAGACTAGCTCCTCCTGTCGCCCCTGTTCACCGTCCCTCAAACCCTCCTGCCTTCTTCCCTCCACGTCTTTGGCCATCTGCTGGTCGTTTCGACTCCTTTAAAGATTCACTTCTTAATAAACCCTCCTCTAAACTTTTCTCCAGAACCCTCATCATTAATCCTAAAGAAACCGATGCTGAAAAATTATGGTGTGCTAATTCCCTTATTGCTGAAGCCAATGATTTGGGTAGCCTGCGTTACTTTAACCGTCTTTGTTGTGATATGGGGTTGACTGACTTTTCTTTACGTTATCTTGGCGGCATGAGCGTTTTGATTTCACTTTCCTGTAAGTCTCAAGTCAATGACTTTCTTTATAAAAAGCAAGATATATGGAAATCTCGTTTGGTTTCATTAGAAAAATGGGACTCAAACTTCTTTCTAAAGGATAGATTGGTATGGCTGGTAATCACGGGTGTGCCCCCGGTAATTTGGGATTCGGTAACATTCGATCTCATTGCTAACAGCTATGGAAAAATAGTTGAAGCTTCATGTTCCTCTGCCAAGGATACCAATATGTTGTTTGACAAGGTAGCAATTGTCACGTCGCATTCATCTAGAATCAATGAGGATGTTCTTCTTAAATGGCGGTCTCATTCTTTTAAGATTCATGTGGAAGAAGATAAAACCTTGTGGCTGCCAGACTTTTTAAGAGAGGGTACCTCTCAGGAACTAGAGAAATGTGCTCCTGAATTTGATGTGGAACCGCCTCCAATGGTCTGCACGCCTAACAGACATGTTCGGGTGGTTAATTTGGAAAATGAGAAGATTGTGGAGTCTCATGTTGCTCATACAGACATTATTTTGCCTTCTAGTTGTCACCTACCTGAGAATATTATTATTCAAGATGATATGGTGGCTCCCACCATGTTACCTTCTTGTCCTAGTAGAAAACGTCAAAGAGTCTCATCCCCCAATATTGTTAACCACACTTCTGATCTTGATTTAAATTCCCCCTCTCTCCCAATTCCAATCCCGTTACTTTCCAACTTTTCTTCACCCACAATTACCTCCATAGCCTCTAAATCCAACCTCAGAACCAAGAAAAAGTTCCATAGCTTCAAAACTACCCAAAAACCCCCCTCCAAACCCTCTAATATGAAGATTGACTCCCGCCCCCAGCAGGATTATCTTTTTTCTATGTCCGATCTTCCCTCCCGGCCAGTTACACAACCTCTTCCCCTCTCTACTCCTCCCTATTTACCTGGATCTTTGGACCTGATTACCATTCAGTCGGATTCTTTGAATAAGAGTGATCTGCAACCGGTAGTGGCACTCACGAAGTTAATTTCAGATACGGTGGGAATTGACTCAGATACATGCGTTCCCATGGTGATTAAAGAACTTGAATATCAGGGGTGTTATGGACTCGAACAAGGGTCACTGGGTTAAAGAAATTAGAAAGACTCACAAAATTAGTTATATTTGTCTTCAAGAAACAAAAGTTCAGGAAATATTGGAAAGTAGGGTTGCATCTTATTGGGGTAATGATCCTCTATGCTTTGAATTTCAAGGCTCTCGTGGTTTATCGGGAGGTTTACTATCCATATGGGATCCAAGGCTGTTCAACATGCAATCAGTTTACAAATCTCGTTTTTTGCTACTAACCACTGGGAAATTGAAAGGTGGATGCGAACTTGAATATATTAAATCTTTATGCACCTCAGGATAACTCTGCAAAAAGACAACTTTGGAATGAGGTGTTGGAATTAAAGAATAATAGACCAGGGATATGGATAATTTTGGGGGACTTTAACGCTGTTCGTCATGAGTCTGAACGTAAAAACTCTTTATTTGACCCGGTGAGTGCAAGAGATCTTAATGAATTCATTCATGAAGCGGGTTTCGAAGAGTTTACCTTGAAAGGCTGCAGATATACCTATGCGTCAAGGAACAGGAGAAAGATGAGCAGAATTGACCGAATCCTTGTGTGTCCTCAATTCATCGATCATTGGTCAGATTCGTGCTTCACAGCCCTGCACAGACGGTTATCTGATTACTCGCCCTTTGTTTTGTCTACTTGCCATTCTGACTTTGGCCCAACCCCATTTCGGGTTTTCAATACTTGGCTAGAGTTGGATGACTTTCAGGAAGAAGTCTCGAAAGCATGCTCTGATTTTCAGTTTTTGGGCCCTAATCACATGCGTTTATTCGAGAAAATTAAAGTCATAAAGTCAGCTATCAAAAAGTGGCGCTTGATCAGAAAAGAAAAAGAAGTTGAATCAGAAGCCGTGCTTAGAGAAGAGCTTGAACAGCTAGAAACTGTCCTTGAAAGCAGAGATTTAACTGAAGAGGAGGATTGGACATACGGAGAATGCAAAAGCTCATTACTTGAACTTGAAAGTAAAAAGTTGAAAGACCTTTGGCAAAAGTCAAGAATCAAATGGGCCTCACAAGGTGATGATAATACAAAGTATTTCCATGGATGCATTAAATCGAGAAATTCAAGAAACAGACTACATGGTCTTGAAGTGGATGGGGCTTGGGTCACCATGCCGAAATTGATTAAAAGAGAGGTCAAAAGATTTTTTCAAAGCCGTTTTACTGAAGATTGTCCCAACCGCCCTTCTTTTGTGTGTCCCTCGATAAAAAAGTTAGCTCATGAAGAAGGTGAACTTCTGATTGCACCTTGTGATGACGATGAAATTAAAAAAGCGGTTTGGGAGTGCGGGGATGACAGAGCTCCTGGGCCAGATGGTCTAAACTTTCGTTTTCTAAAGAAGTTCTGGGATCTATTGGGTGATGATATCTCAACTACAATCAAGCACTTTTTTCATTCGGGAGTGTTTCCACACGGAGCTGGCTCAGCTTTTATTACCTTGGTGCCAAAATCTAATGATGCTGAGTCTCTTGGCGATTACAGGCCCATTACTTTGATCGGAGCAGTTAACAAAATTATCTCCAAAATTATGGCCAACCAACTTAAGTTGGTAATAAACTCGGTTATTTCCGATACTCAGTCTGGTTTTCTTTCAAGTAGAAATATTTTGGGTGGTCCTTTGATGGTAAATGAAATACATTCATGGGCGAAAAAGCACAAACATAAAATGATGTTCTTCAAAATTGACTTCGAGAAGGCGTTTGATAAAATCTCCTGGTCTTTTATTGAACAAACCCTGATTCAAATGAATTTTCCATCTCAATGGCGTTTTTGGGTCTCCAGTATCCTCAAAGCTTCGAAATCGTCAATTTTAGTTAATGGATCCCCTACCTATGAATTTTCATGTCAGCGCGGTGTTAGACAAGGAGATCCTCTATCTCCATTTCTATTTATTTTAGGGATGGAGGTTCTCTCTTGTATGATCACTAGACTGAATGAACGAGGTCTGTTTAGGGGTTTCTCCTCGCCTAATGGTGGGTCGGTCATTTCTCACTTGCTATATGCAGACGATGCAATTATTATTGGAGAATGGAACAACGACTATATCAAGAACATCAGAACTTTGCTACATTGTTTTCATTGTATTTCCGGGCTTAAGATCAATTTTGATAAGTCATCAATTTTTGGCATCAATATCCCCCAAAAAGAGTTGTCTATGGCTGCTGCTGGTCTTGGTTGTATATCGGGCTCTTTCCCGTTCTCTTATTTGGGTTTAAAAGTCGGTGCCAACATGAACAGAATTGAGAGTGGGGCTTCCATTATTGACATTTTCGATAATAGGCTATCAATCTGGAAAAGAAATACCCTCTCAATCGGGGGTCGTTTGACACTTTTGAAGTCGGTTCTTGAAGCTCTCCCAACATATTTTTTCTCTTTATACAAAGCTCCAGTAAAAGTAATTGAGATGCTTGAAGCCAAGCGAAGGAAGTTTCTTTGGGGGGGCAACTTGGAGGCTAATAAGATATGTTGGGTTCCATGGAATCAAGTCACTAGCCCAAAAACAGATGGAGGTCTCGGCTTATCTTCTCTTAAAGATTTCAATTTAGCTCTAATCTCCAAGTGGTGGTGGAGATTCAAAACTGAAGAAGATAAACTCTGGAGGCGGCTGATCTTTGCAATACATAACTCGAATCGAACATGGCCTATTCTACCACACAAAAAACATTTACCAGGTGTATGGAATTCCATTGCAAGCCTTGAGAATCATTTAGCTCAACGGAACACGCATATGGGACAGTTGATTAAGGGGTCGTTGGGATCGGGCAACTCCATCAGATTTTGGATTGATGCTTGGGCATCCGATAAACCGTTCAAAGAGCTGTTCCCCGACATCTACTTGCTTGAGTCTCGTAAGTCCATCTTTGCTAGCAAATGTTTTACATTTCAAGATGGTAATATGACATGGAATTGGAGATGGATCTGCCCCCCATCGGGAATGGTCGAGATGACACAACTCAACAGTTGCTTAAATCTTCTCCAAATAATCGTTCCTAGGCCCGGGCAAGATAAATGGCGGTGGACAGGAGATGATTCTGGTAATTTCTCGGTCAAGTCAATGAAAAATATTTTAAGAGATCTGACTAGCTCTAACCAACAATTTGCAATCTCATGGAATAATTGGGCTCCCTCAAAGGTTAATATCTGTGCATGGCGGGCAAACAAGAACCGTCTTCCAACCCGCACTGCTCTTGCCACTAGAGGTATACACTTTAATTCTAATTTATGTCCGCTTTGTGCACAAGCTGATGAAGACGCAGAGCACTTATTCACTGGTTGTGAGCCTGTTCATCATATATGGGACTTTGTTATATCTTGGTGTCACTTGCCCGTGTTATATGCATTCTCCATCAAAGATGTGCTCGAGTTTCATAAACATATCCAAGTATCAAGTGGAAAACGCAAAGTGATAAGTGCAATCATCCTTACAACTTGTTGGTGTATTTGGAAAGGTAGAAATGATTTGATATTCAACGATAAGCCATTCATACTCAACAAAATCAAGCAGGAAATCAAAGCTCAAGCCTACCTTTGGGTTAAAAATAGGTCTAAGTTTAGATCCCTATCCTGGTTGGATTGGTGTAATTTCACTTTTTGATT
This sequence comes from Erigeron breviscapus, assembly GCA_034093135.1. NCBI lineage: Eukaryota > Viridiplantae > Streptophyta > Magnoliopsida > Asterales > Asteraceae > Erigeron > Erigeron breviscapus. The sequence goes on from CM067168.1 coordinate 79,799,814, forward strand.
GTTGGATGATTGTTTTTTGTAATTTTCTAGCTGCTTGCTAGATTATTAATGAAATTTGCTGTTAAAAAAAAAAACTAGAATATAAAAATGGGTGAGCCAATGATGATTTGGGTGAGTCGGCTTCCATGTAAGCTTAAATGATTAAGTCATTAGCCACATCACGTTTTTAATTAACAAAAATAATAATTGTAACCGGTTAAATAGGTTATTTGTTACATCAGTTAGACAAAATAACGAGTTTATTACATTACATAGACACCCGAATTAATCATTACATAACATAGACAATCGGCAATAGTTCATTACACTTCAAGACACTAAACCCTTTTACTTATATTCCTTCTTTAATTGAATAAAACATTTTTCTTTTTTCTAAAAAAAATCAAACTTTTCCATTTTTCCCTTTTTTGCTTGCCTCATCTTCCGATCATATTTTCTTTATTTCGTGGCGGTGGTGAGAATCGTAAAAGGGGACTCAGTTTGTCCTCTCTTTTTCCAGTGACATTAAACACCCAAAAAATCAAACAGTCAAGTTGCATATCAATGAGAGGTGGTAAAGGAAGGCGACATCGGAATATATATGCTTCAATTTTTCAAAAGCAATGTGTGATATAACGCTGGAACTTGTGGTATATAATTGTTATCATTTTGTATTGGATTTTTGTATTGCTCATGCTTTGATTGCCCCTGCTTTGATTCTTGCGCCGTTTTATTTTCATACTTTGATTGCCCCTGCTTTGATTCTTGCCTTGTTTTATTTTCATAGATGTTGTATAATATAATCGCACAAAGAAAAAAAAAAGCTATTTATATATAGGAGATGAAATTTCTGGTATGGATATGAACTCATGTTGATTATATATATTGATGGTTGTTGTGGGTATGAAGTTGAAATAAATCTGAGAAAAGTTATGTATTTCTTTCCATTAAATGTTTTTTTTTACTATATATAATAGAAAACTGTGGATTGAGTTTTTTTCTTTTTATTAAATTAATAAATGTTATTATATATCATTAATTTAAAAATGTTTTATTACATATAGTCCCTGTGGTTATGAAATGGACGATTATACCCTCACGTGGTATGCACGTGAGGGGTTTAACGGAGTAAAATTGACGGTTGTTAGTGACAGGGACGACTGACAATAAAAATGAATAGCACAAGGACACCTAATGAGAAAAAAAACACAAGGATGAAAATGCGAATCGAGCAAACCACAGGGACGATTTGTGACAATTTCTCCTTAAAATAAAGAGAGTATGCTTATAAGTATTTTAACTGTTTGTATACTCACTTTTCTCTATATAACTAAGAGAGGATAGTTTTGTGCTTAGTTGACATTAATATTTTATTGCCATGTTGGATTTTGTTTTAGATGTCATTTGCTCATAATATTTTTTTTATACCAAATATAATGCCATGTTGGATTTTATCATTAGTTACATTAGTGTTAGTAATCTCATAAGTCAAAATCAGATACACGCATATCTAATTCAAAATTCAATATGTTCAATATTCAACCAATAATTCTAATTTTTTAAAAAGTGGTGTAGTTAGTTAAATATTCAAAAACTTAAAATATAATATTAGATCTTTGAATTTGGAGATGGGATTATTGAGTGTTTATCATTTAACTGACAGATATATTTGATCTCATATCTCATAACATAATGACTTTAGGTTTTATCTACCATTAACATAGATGATCTTTAAAAAAATCATTTGTTTTCGTTTCATAAATTTTATACGTTCTATTATTCGTTGTTATTCATGGACTATTTTATTGCCTTTATTGATTATTTTATTTCCTTATTATTTATATTTATTGTTACTTTTATTATCATTACTAACAATGTAACACTTATAAAATGTAATGTCATGTTCATAGTTAGTTTTTCCTATCATAGATGCAACATTAAAATGTCAAGAATGGATCAACTCATGCGGTTATGTCATTTATTGAGGTTTGTGATATTTAGTCTCATATTTATTTATTTTTTCTTTTTCTATTTATTATGTTTTATTTTTGCATTAAAATTTAATTTCATGTTGTTTGAGGATGACAAGATTCAACCATCTTTAAAATTACAAGTTAATTTAGTAGTACATAATATGAGATACAAGCTACAAATGATATGAAATATGATGAGTTTTTTGTAACCTATTCTTAAAATAATATTTTTTTTCCTGTGCATCGTACAGGTTTAATCTAGTTGTTGTACAAATGTGTATTTCACATTAACCTTATCTTCGTTATATGGGCTCCATTTTTTGTTTTAATCTTTTATGGGGCCCCAAAATTTACTTCCCTCTATTTGGTCTTAATTATATATAATCTCAATAATTACATATCACAACTCTCCGGTTTTTCTAATAAAACTGAATGTACACAAAAAATAAATAACACTGAATTGTATCGGACTTTATACACAAAACTATATTCATGATTACATTCTCTTATTTCTCATGCATAAAGGATAATGAACCTTATAGAGCTAAACTCACTCTAAAAATATATTACCGAAATTATTATGCATGCACTATAGTTTTTTAGGAAACATTATAAACGGTTGTTTTTTATTAGGTAACAAGAAAATAAACCCGCGCGTTGCCGCGGGAGTTTTTTTAAACCAAGAAAATAATAACGTATAAATATATCCACTGTTAATATCGTTTAAAGGAAACAATTAATTAGAACCAATGAGTAACTAATACGCTACGTAAAAACTAAAAAAGTTATTGTACGAACGCCGTTGGTGAAACATAATTAGAAAAAAGAAGTAAATACTGGGTTGGTTACATGGCTATTAATTGGGAAAAAACATATATTTTTTTCGTAATAAAAAAAGCTTTTGAAAGAAGAAAAAAAGTTAGTATTAAGAAAAAAATTAACATCGGCCGTTGGCCGGGGATAACCAATTGTAAAAAAAAAAGTATAAAAGGAATATACTAAAAAAAAAATAAAAAAGAAAAAAAAAAAAAAAAATACGAAAAAAAAAAAAAAAATAAAAAAAAAAAAAAAAAAAAAAAAAAAAAAAAAAAAAAAAAAAAAAAAAAAAAAAAAAAAAAAAAAAAAAAAAAAAAAAAAAAAAAAAAAAAAAAAAAAAAAAAAAAAAAAAAAAAAAAAAAAAAAAAAAAAAAAAAAAAAAAAAAAAAAAAAAAAAAAAAAAAAAAAAAAAAAAAAAAAAAAAAAAAAAAAAAAAAAAAAAAAAAAAAAAAAAAAAAAAAAAAAAAAAAAAAAAAAAAAAAAAAAAAAAAAAAAAAAAAAAAAAAAAAAAAAAAAAAAAAAAAAAAAAAAAAAAAAAAAAAAAAAAAAAAAAAAAAAAAAAAAAAAAAAAAAAAAAAAAAAAAAAAAAAAAAAAAAAAAAAAAAAAAAAAAAAAAAAAAAAAAAAAAAAAAAAAAAAAAAAAAAAAAAAAAAAAAAAAAAAAAAAAAAAAAAAAAAAAAAAAAAAAAAAAAAAAAAAAAAAAAAAAAAAAAAAAAAAAAAAAAAAAAAAAAAAAAAAAAAAAAAAAAAAAAAAAAAAAAAAAAAAAAAAAAAAAAAAAAAAAAAAAAAAAAAAAAAAAAAAAAAAAAAAAAAAAAAAAAAAAAAAAAAAAAAAAAAAAAAAAAAAAAAAAAAAAAAAAAAAAAAAAAAAAAAAAAAAAAAAAAAAAAAAAAAAAAAAAAAAAAAAAAAAAAAAAAAAAAAAAAAAAAAAAAAAAAAAAAAAAAAAAAAAAAAAAAAAAAAAAAAAAAAAAAAAAAAAAAAAAAAAAAAAAAAAAAAAAAAAAAAAAAAAAAAAAAAAAAAAAAAAAAAAAAAAAAAAAAAAAAAAAAAAAAAAAAAAAAAAAAAAAAAAAAAAAAAAAAAAAAAAAAAAAAAAAAAAAAAAAAAAAAAAAAAAAAAAAAAAAAAAAAAAAAAAAAAAAAAAAAAAAAAAAAAAAAAAAAAAAAAAAAAAAAAAAAAAAAAAAAAAAAAAAAAAAAAAAAAAAAAAAAAAAAAAAAAAAAAAAAAAAAAAAAAAAAAAAAAAAAAAAAAAAAAAAAAAAAAAAAAAAAAAAAAAAAAAAAAAAAAAAAAAAAAAAAAAAAAAAAAAAAAAAAAAAAAAAAAAAAAAAAAAAAAAAAAAAAAAAAAAAAAAAAAAAAAAAAAAAAAAAAAAAAAAAAAAAAAAAAAAAAAAAAAAAAAAAAAAAAAAAAAAAAAAAAAAAAAAAAAAAAAAAAAAAAAAAAAAAAAAAAAAAAAAAAAAAAAAAAAAAAAAAAAAAAAAAAAAAAAAAAAAAAAAAAAAAAAAAAAAAAAAAAAAAAAAAAAAAAAAAAAAAAAAAAAAAAAAAAAAAAAAAAAAAAAAAAAAAAAAAAAAAAAAAAAAAAAAAAAAAAAAAAAAAAAAAAAAAAAAAAAAAAAAAAAAAAAAAAAAAAAAAAAAAAAAAAAAAAAAAAAAAAAAAAAAAAAAAAAAAAAAAAAAAAAAAAAAAAAAAAAAAAAAAAAAAAAAAAAAAAAAAAAAAAAAAAAAAAAAAAAAAAAAAAAAAAAAAAAAAAAAAAAAAAAAAAAAAATTTCCAATCGTTTTCAGTACTTCGTTGAGATGCTTTCGGCGACTTTCTGCTTTCTCACTAGGCAAATTAGAAAGTGTCTATCTTATATAGCTGTCAAATGAGACTTTCACTAAACCCTTCGATGAGCAGATCTTGAATTGCAAAAGTGATAGCTTATATAACTGCATTTTGATACTCTCACTAAAGCCTTCGAAGAGTTGATCTTGAATTTCAAAAGTGATAGCTTATATAACTGCATTTTGATACTTTTTTGAAGACGAGAAAGAGTTAGCAAAAGCACTTTTCATCTTTCACAATAACCATGGCATTCGATGCAGCCTAGTCTTCCACCTTTTTGTCCGCTAGTTTCCTACAAGCTTGGTAAACCCGATTGTCTTACTGAACTGAGCTTCAACAATAGAGGACAGCGCCCTCTTATCCGGATCGAGCATTCCTGGCCAAGAAAACCCTGATCAAGGAATTGCTTATATAGACTGCACAAGAATCATAGCACTCTTCTCTCGCTTTCTGCTTTCTCACTAGGCAAATTAGAAAGTGTCTATCTTATATAGCTGTCAAATGAGACTTTCACTAAACCCTTCGATGAGCAGATCTTGAATTGCAAAAGTGATAGCTTATATAACTGCATTTTGATACTCTCACTAAAGCCTTCGAAGAGTTGATCTTGAATTTCAAAAGTGATAGCTTATATAACTGCATTTTGATACTCTCACTAAAGCCTTCGAAGAGTTGATCTTGAATTTCAAAAGTGATAGCTTATATAACTGCATTTTGATACTCTCACTAAAGCCTTCGAAGAGTTGATCTTGAATTTCAAAAGTGATAGCTTATATAACTGCATTTTGATACTCTCACTAAAGCCTTCGAAGAGTTGATCTTGAATTTCAAAAGTGATAGCTTATATAACTGCATTTTGATACTCTCACTAAAGCCTTCGAAGAGTTGATCTTGAATTTCAAAAGTGATAGCTTATATAACTGCATTTTGATACTCTCACTAAAGCCTTCGAAGAGTTGATCTTGAATTTCAAAAGTGATAGCTTATATAACTGCATTTTGATACTCTCACTAAAGCCTTCGAAGAGTTGATCTTGAATTTCAAAAGTGATAGCTTATATAACTGCATTTTGATACTCTCACTAAAGCCTTCGAAGAGTTGATCTTGAATTTCAAAAGTGATAGCTTATATAACTGCATTTTGATACTCTCACTAAAGCCTTCGAAGAGTTGATCTTGAATTTCAAAAGTGATAGCTTATATAACTGCATTTTGATACTCTCACTAAAGCCTTCGAAGAGTTGATCTTGAATTTCAAAAGTGATAGCTTATATAACTGCATTTTGATACTCTCACTAAAGCCTTCGAAGAGTTGATCTTGAATTTCAAAAGTGATAGCTTATATAACTGCATTTTGATACTCTCACTAAAGCCTTCGAAGAGTTGATCTTGAATTTCAAAAGTGATAGCTTATATAACTGCATTTTGATACTCTCACTAAAGCCTTCGAAGAGTTGATCTTGAATTTCAAAAGTGATAGCTTATATAACTGCATTTTGATACTCTCACTAAAGCCTTCGAAGAGTTGATCTTGAATTTCAAAAGTGATAGCTTATATAACTGCATTTTGATACTCTCACTAAAGCCTTCGAAGAGTTGATCTTGAATTTCAAAAGTGATAGCTTATATAACTGCATTTTGATACTCTCACTAAAGCCTTCGAAGAGTTGATCTTGAATTTCAAAAGTGATAGCTTATATAACTGCATTTTGATACTCTCACTAAAGCCTTCGAAGAGTTGATCTTGAATTTCAAAAGTGATAGCTTATATAACTGCATTTTGATACTCTCACTAAAGCCTTCGAAGAGTTGATCTTGAATTTCAAAAGTGATAGCTTATATAACTGCATTTTGATACTCTCACTAAAGCCTTCGAAGAGTTGATCTTGAATTTCAAAAGTGATAGCTTATATAACTGCATTTTGATACTCTCACTAAAGCCTTCGAAGAGTTGATCTTGAATTTCAAAAGTGATAGCTTATATAACTGCATTTTGATACTCTCACTAAAGCCTTCGAAGAGTTGATCTTGAATTTCAAAAGTGATAGCTTATATAACTGCATTTTGATACTCTCACTAAAGCCTTCGAAGAGTTGATCTTGAATTTCAAAAGTGGCAATGCTCACTGCCTCTCCAGCCTTCTTCATTAAAGCTAGTTTCTTTCCTCTCCCGTCTACCTGAATTAGGATGATATTCATAGAGCGGTTATTGTGTACGTTATGGAGTCTCCACTCCATGTTGAAAGCTCTTTCAAATAGCATGAGCGTTGAAAGTCTTCAATTAGACTAGAGCGTTAGATTCTTTTTTTTTTTTTTACTTCTTTCAAAGGGGAATGAATGGAATGAAGAAAAGAAGAGAGGAGGAAAGTGGTTCACTGGAGTTTGTCTCTTGAAAATGGTTATTATCTTGAAGGTCTTTTTCTCTATTTTATTTCATGGTATTAAAGCCAACAAACAAGAGAATTAGGCTGTTAAAAAAAGAACCCCAAACCCGCTTGTTTAGAGAAGAAAACTGTTCCTGTCTGCTTTTTCTTTTTTGATTTATTTTATGACCTACCGCCACTTCTCTGAAAACATGGTTCTTGCCCCCCTCTCTCCTCCCCCCTTTGACCTCGTCCATTCGTTGGGTGATCCCTTGCTCTCACGTTCGAGTGTTTGCTCGTTCTTCGGAAGAATCAAGTGACTTCTCCCTTCTTCATTGATCTGGGGGGAAAAGGAACCGTCTACCAGTTGGGAAGCTAGACATCAAGTAAGTGGCTTGATGAGGATAACTAAGCTGACACGCCGGAGTTGGCTGCTGGCACAACAGGGTGGTGCCTTACCGCACCGCAGGCGGACGCGCGGTAGCGTTCGTGGTGGTGCTTCAGGATTCCAATGTACTGCGTCCAAGATCAGAACGAGCTTCTTTTTTTTTTAGTTATTTTTAGAAGAGAGAAAGAGTAGAAACAAAGGGTACGCTCTCTAAAAGATTTGCCCGGAGCTGTTCACTTTCACTCGGTCGACTGGTATCTTGAAACCTCTTCGCTTGCGGGGGCAGGAGTGGAAACGTCTGAGAGAGCGCTTCGCGAAAGAATCGTGTGGCGCGGTGAAGGGTTCGGGCTGGCCTGGAATCCTCCAACTCTGAACACGCACTTCCTTTCCTTCCTTGTCTTGTATCGTATGAAGCACTAGACTCAGTCCACGGGAACTAGCTTTACGGGTTGCTTTCGATTTGGCATTCTCCTCGCCTTCCTGCTTTATTGGCATTAGAGATCTTGTGAAATTCTAGATTGAGTTCTCTTTGTCTCGCCCTTCCAGTCCATCTATCAGTCTTCTTTCCTCCAGCTTCAGCTATTGTAGCAGCTCCGGCCTTTGCCGGGTTTAGAAAGAGTAAAGTTATGCCCAGCAGTGAAAAAGCAATCGATCGTACCAAAGATCTATCTATATTTTCTTTCGCAAGGAAGGGGGCCTTCAAGCATCCGAAATATGCCGGGCTTGTAAATGACATAGCCCTCCTAAATGACGACTCCTTCAGAAAAACGAAGTTATTCAAGTTCTTTTTCTCAAAGAAGTCCCCCTCCGACAGCCCGACGAGTCATCCACTTAAAAGGACCCTCCCTGCGGTGCGCCCTTCCTTGAATTATTCGGTCATGCAATACTTATTGAAGACAAAGAACCAAATGCATTTCGACCCCGTCGTAGTTCTCAATCATTTCGTGGAACCGGGCGTGGTTGAACCAATCCTCTGTTGCAAGAAGAAGGGCAAGGGCTTACAATACGCTCTGCTGAAAGAAAGAAGAAAAAGGAGGGGGCAGAAAAGAAAAAGGAAAAAAAGAAGGGGACAACGTGTAAAAACAAAAAAAAAAAAAAAAAAACTGAAAAAGGTGGAAGGAGGAGGTCTTGAACCCGTGACCTCTCACTTCATAGCCAAAGACACAAACCACCCCACCAAGCCTCACTAATGTATTTTTATATGACAAATATTGTATATAACTTAGAAGTGCAGATGAAGACAAAAATGTTACTGTAGCTAAGCATGTCCTTCTTATATATATATATAACAAGAAATTTGACCCCGGGCGTTGCCCGGGATCGACGTTGTGTCATGCAAATATACATACAACATTATCTAAAAGCTTGGACACTTAAGTTTGTATCCAAAAAGTTAGACTAAAGTTAAAAAACCCAAAAGTTGAGTGGTAAAAATAAGAAACTTTAAAATGGTAAAAGTTAGAAGCCTTAAAATAAGAGATAGAAAGTATAAAAAAAAAAAAGATTTTATGATTAAAGTTAAAACCTAAAGTTAATTGATAAAATTTAAAAATTTAAAAGTAAATTAAGTTGTATACAAAAAGTTAGACTAAAGTTAAAAAACCCAAAAGTTGAATGGTAAAAATAAGAAACTTTAAAATGGTAAAAGTTAAAAGCCTTAAAATAAGAGATAGAAAGTAAAAAAAAAGATTTAAAAATTTAAATAAAAAAAAAGGAAAAGACTAAAGTTAAAAAACAAAAAGTTAAGTGGTAAAAATTTTTTAATAAGAAACTTTAAAATGGTAAAAGTTAAAAACCTTAAAATAAAATATAAAGACAAAATAGCTGACGTCATGATGACGTCAGAACCGCGTACTGTAGCTTTTGCTACTTTAATTGTTATATACTATAATATACTATAATACTTGGAGTCAAAGTTAAAGCCAAAACCGGATAGTTTTCATATAGGTGAACTTATAAACGGATGTAACAGACACATCGTGCCATCAAACAAACGAAATTACCTGGTAAAAGAAATCATACAAGAAATCCTTTCCAGACTCCCAATCAAACCCATTTTCCAATTTCGATCGGTATCAAAAAAATGGCTCTCTCTCATTTCCCATGATCCTTCTTTCCCCAAACTCCACTTCACTCGCTCTCTCGCCGCCAACCGCACCGCTCTCCTCATCACCGCTTACAATTCCGGCACCAAAGAACTACACTTCCTATCGGCACCTCCTGATGACGGGCCCGTCACTTATCTCGTTACATTTGACAATGTTTCTTCCCATGATACTGTAGCTACATCAGGGGCTCAACGGGTTAGTCTTGTTTACTCCTAAAGTTAGCGTAGAGAACCCAATATTGCTTGCGTTATAATTCCCGCGACTCGTAAGGTTTTCAAACTCCCTGTTCCTTCCGGGTTTGTTCCTTGTAGCTATTTCCTTGGGTTCCACCAGTCTAGAAATGAACATTTTGTATTATCCATGGGGAAAACTTTTCCTAAAATTACCAATCTTAAAATTGGGAAACCTATCATCGAGTTTATGATTTACTCTTTGTCGACTTATTCTTGGAGAAAGATTCCGGTTGAGGAGGAGAAGTTTCTTTTAGATATTACTGGCAGTCCATGGCTCAATCACTCCATATCTAATCTTTGTGTCAATAGTGTTATACATTTGATGCTTATACATCACAACAAAATTTTGGCTTTCGATTTAACAACAGACAAGTTTTCTACAATTGACATTCCTCGGGATGCTATCTCCCATGAAAGCTATTCCATATGGTTTGATAGTAGGGGCATAAGTAAAGTCAAACCGAATGACCTTTACCTCATGGATATCAATGGTTGTCTCAGACTTGTTGGTCATGATCGTGTAGTGGAAAGGAACGAATTATATTTGTGGATATTACAAGACTACGATAATCGTGTTTGGGTTAAAGAAACTGTCACATTCTCGGAGTCTTGGATTGATTTAAACCATATGTACCCATTAGATTCTGTTGTTGGTACGAACAAGATAGTGTTTTCTGTACGAAGGTTTTCTTGCGATGGGGTGAGTATACCTATATATGACATGAAGACGAAAGGTTTAAAGCTTGTACAATGCACTCTCGGTCAGCAGTTTTTACATTATGATAATGGAGTTGGGTGAAGTTAGGAGTTACGTTGAAAGCATCTTGCCTTTAGAGAAGAACGAGGAAGGACTTCATGGAGATGAAAAATAGGTTCGGTTGAAAGCAGAAGGTTTCCAAAAGTACGTTCTTCTTATTTTGCCAGTCAGCTTTGAAATTATGTGGTACGGAGTACTTTGTTAGCAGTCCTAGTTGATATATGATCTTTTAGGTTTTTGATGTTATGTAGTGTTGTTACATGTAGTCCTCAACAAACATAGTGTTGGTAAAATGCTTTATATTAGCTCTAAGGAATCTAGGATTGTCCATTTTTTGGTGATTGCAACATTGACAAATCAAATTTCAATGGTTGGATTTTATAACCATTTTTGTTACATATCCTAAAATATAAATTACCAGACCATTTGCAACATTTACATATGCATAATACAAAGTACTATTTTATTTCACTCATCCTTCTCTATCTTCGTTTAGACCTTTTAACTTGTGTTCATATCTATAAACCTCTATAAAGCATATTGGTTTTTTATTTTTAGAAATTAAGCACTTTTTTCAGTATTTCCACAATACCCCTTAAGCATATCTTTTCTTCCTAAAATACCCCTATTTAAACATAAAACTCTTATATACCCTTCTTTCCCCCATTCTCTCTAATCATAACACACTTTCATCGACCTTCTATCACCCTCCGCCGTCGCCCTCCTTCTCCATCGCCTCCCTCGATCTCCACCACCGCGCTTCATCTCCACCGCCGCCGCAACGCGCGGGCACTATGCTCGTTTTGTATATGTATGTAATGCTAGCTCTTATTTTCAGATTATGTGGATCACGTCATTGGAAAGTCATGTATAATAAGGAAAATTCAGGTTCAAGTGTTTGAAAATAATCTATTTTAATTTAGCTGCTGGTATTGGTCTGTTTCCCGGCTCGCCAGAACAACCTGTTTTGCCACAGATGCATATCACATATAGATATTGTTTTGGATAATATCTTTCCTAACTTGATCATATTGAAACATATCTAAATATCTTTCCCAACTTGATCATATTGAACATATCTAAATATCTTTCCTAACTTGATCATATTGAAACATATCTAAATATCTAAATATCTTTCCCAACTTGATCATATTGTAACCATTAAGTCTAATCATGCGTGTCGAACATTCATGTCTATCATTGGCGGAGTGATTGCTTGAAAATTTGGGTTTATTGGCCTCGTGGGGTTTGTCTTTTATTTACTTTTCATGGCTATCATATCAGTCTGTCTAAATGCCAAGGCAGGTTTCTCGATCCATTTATACCTTAATACCTGCAATAGGGTTTTGCTGTACCAATTTCTAGACGGGCTTTTGGTAAATTTCTCAAAATGGTCGGTTGTGCATTGATAATTTAATACCTTCTCCATGGTTTGTATATTGATCAATCAAATATGT
>CM067168.1:79814206-79876706 GCA_034093135.1 Erigeron breviscapus
CATATCTTTTCTTCCTAAAATACCCCTATTTAAACATAAAACTCTTATATACCCTTCTTTCCCTCATTCTCTCTAATCATAACACACTTTCATCGACCTTCTATCACCCTCCGCCGTCGCCCTCCTTCTCCATCGCCTCCCTCGATCTCCACCACCGCGCTTCATCTCCACCGCCGCCGCAACGCGCAGGCACTATGCTCGTTTTGTATATGTATGTAATGCTAGCTCTTATTTTCAGATTATGTGGATCACGTCATTGGAAAGTCATGTATAATAAGGAAAATTCAGGTTCAAGTGTTTGAAAATAATCTATTTTAATTTAGCTGCTGGTATTGGTCTGTTTCCCGGCTCGCCAGAACAACCTGTTTTGCCACAGATGCATATCACATATAGATATTGTTTTGGATAATATCTTTCCTAACTTGATCATATTGAAACATATCTAAATATCTAAATATCTTTCCCAACTTGATCATATTGTAACCATTAAGTCTAATCATGCGTGTCGAACATTCATGTCTATCATTGGCGGAGTGATTGCTTGAAAATTTGGGTTTATTGGCCTCGTGGGGTTTGTCTTTTATTTACTTTTCATGGCTATCATATCAGTCTGTCTAAATGCCAAGGCAGGTTTCTCGATCCATTTATACCTTAATACCTGCAATAGGGTTTTGCTGTACCAATTTCTAGACGGGCTTTTGGTAAATTTCTCAAAATGGTCGGTTGTGCATTGATAATTTAATACCTTCTCCTGGGTTTGTATTAGTCAAATATGTTTTTTTGCAGTCATTTGTGCTCTTAAGGACGTATCCTTTTATTTCTGCTCTTTTTCTTATCACACTCTCCCCATATGAATATGTTTTGTGTTGTATGTTACGAATCTCTGAGTATGTAGATTAGAGGGGGCAATCTTGATGTTTTTGATCTATAAACCTCTATAAAGCATATTGGTTTTTTATTTTTAGAAATTAAGCACTTTTTTCAGTATTTCCACAATACCCCTTAAGCATATCTTTTCTTCCTAAAATACCCCTATTTAAACATAAAACTCTTATATACCCTTCTTTCCCCATTCTCTCTAATCATAACACACTTTCATCGACCTTCTATCACCCTCCGCCGTCGCCCTCCTTCTCCATCGCCTCCCTCGATCTCCACCACCGCGCTTCATCTCCACCGCCGCCGCAACGCGCAGGCACTATGCTCGTTTTGTATATGTATGTAATGCTAGCTCTTATTTTCAGATTATGTGGATCACGTCATTGGAAAGTCATGTATAATAAGGAAAATTCAGGTTCAAGTGTTTGAAAATAATCTATTTTAATTTAGCTGCTGGTATTGGTCTGTTTCCCGGCTCGCCAGAACAACCTGTTTTGCCACAGATGCATATCACATATAGATATTGTTTTGGATAATATCTTTCCTAACTTGATCATATTGAAACATATCTAAATATCTAAATATCTTTCCCAACTTGATCATATTGTAACCATTAAGTCTAATCATGCGTGTCGAACATTCATGTCTATCATTGGCGGAGTGATTGCTTGAAAATTTGGGTTTATTGGCCTCGTGGGGTTTGTCTTTTATTTACTTTTCATGGCTATCATATCAGTCTGTCTAAATGCCAAGGCAGGTTTCTCGATCCATTTATACCTTAATACCTGCAATAGGGTTTTGCTGTACCAATTTCTAGACGGGCTTTTGGTAAATTTCTCAAAATGGTCGGTTGTGCATTGATAATTTAATACCTTCTCCAGGGTTTGTATTAGTCAAATATGTTTTTTTGCAGTCATTTGTGCTCTTAAGGACGTATCCTTTTATTTCTGCTCTTTTCTTTATCACACTCTCCCCATATGAATATGTTTTGTGTTGTATGTTACGAATCTCTGAGTATGTAGATTAGAGGGGGCAATCTTGATGTTTTTGATCTATAAACCTCTATAAAGCATATTGGTTTTTTATTTTTAGAAATTAAGCACTTTTTTCAGTATTTCCACAATACCCCTTAAGCATATCTTTTCTTCCTAAAATACCCCTATTTAAACATAAAACTCTTATATACCCTTCTTTCCCTCATTCTCTCTAATCATAACACACTTTCATCGACCTTCTATCACCCTCCGCCGTCGCCCTCCTTCTCCATCGCCTCCCTCGATCTCCACCACCGCGCTTCATCTCCACCGCCGCCGCAACGCGCAGGCACTATGCTCGTTTTGTATATGTATGTAATGCTAGCTCTTATTTTCAGATTATGTGGATCACGTCATTGGAAAGTCATGTATAATAAGGAAAATTCAGGTTCAAGTGTTTGAAAATAATCTATTTTAATTTAGCTGCTGGTATTGGTCTGTTTCCCGGCTCGCCAGAACAACCTGTTTTGCCACAGATGCATATCACATATAGATATTGTTTTGGATAATATCTTTCCTAACTTGATCATATTGAAACATATCTAAATATCTAAATATCTTTCCCAACTTGATCATATTGTAACCATTAAGTCTAATCATGCGTGTCGAACATTCATGTCTATCATTGGCGGAGTGATTGCTTGAAAATTTGGGTTTATTGGCCTCGTGGGGTTTGTCTTTTATTTACTTTTCATGGCTATCATATCAGTCTGTCTAAATGCCAAGGCAGGTTTCTCGATCCATTTATACCTTAATACCTGCAATAGGGTTTTGCTGTACCAATTTCTAGACGGGCTTTTGGTAAATTTCTCAAAATGGTCGGTTGTGCATTGATAATTTAATACCTTCTCCATGGTTTGTATATTGATCAATCAAATATGTTATTTTTGTGTGTGTGCGTGTGGGGGGGGGGGGGGGGGGGGGGGGGGGGCAGTGATTTGTGCTGTTAAGGACGTATCCTTTTATTTCTGCTCTTTTTCTTATCACACTCTCCCCATATGAATATGTTTTGTGTTGTATGTTACGAATCTCTGAGTATGTAGATTAGAGGGGGCAATCTTGATGTTTTTGATCTATAAACCTCTATAAAGCATATTGGTTTTTTATTTTTAGAAATTAAGCACTTTTTTCAGTATTTCCACAATACCCCTTAAGCATATCTTTTCTTCCTAAAATACCCCTATTTAAACATAAAACTCTTATATACCCTTCTTTCCCTCATTCTCTCTAATCATAACACACTTTCATCGACCTTCTATCACCCTCCGCCGTCGCCCTCCTTCTCCACCGCCTCCCTCGATCTCCACCACCGCGCTTCGATCTCCACCACCGCGCTTCATCTCCACCACCGCCGCAACGCGCAGGCACTATGCTCGTTTTGTATATGTATGTAATGCTAGCTCTTATTTTCAGATTATGTGGATCACGTCATTGGAAAGTCATGTATAATAAGGAAAATTCAGGTTCAAGTGTTTGAAAATAATCTATTTTAATTTAGCTGCTGGTATTGGTCTGTTTCCCGGCTCGCCAGAACAACCTGTTTTGCCACAGATGCATATCACATATAGATATTGTTTTGGATAATATCTTTCCTAACTTGATCATATTGAAACATATCTAAATATCTAAATATCTTTCCCAACTTGATCATATTGTAACCATTAAGTCTAATCATGCGTGTCGAACATTCATGTCTATCATTGGCGGAGTGATTGCTTGAAAATTTGGGTTTATTGGCCTCGTGGGGTTTGTCTTTTATTTACTTTTCATGGCTATCATATCAGTCTGTCTAAATGCCAAGGCAGGTTTCTCGATCCATTTATACCTTAATACCTGCAATAGGGTTTTGCTGTACCAATTTCTAGACGGGCTTTTGGTAAATTTCTCAAAATGGTCGGTTGTGCATTGATAATTTAATACCTTCTCCTGGGTTTGTATTAGTCAAATATGTTTTTTTGCAGTCATTTGTGCTCTTAAGGACGTATCCTTTTATTTCTGCTCTTTTCTTTATCACACTCTCCCCATACAAATATGTTTTGTGTTGTATGTTACGAATCTCTGAGTATGTAGATTAGAGGGGGCAATCTTGATGTTTTTGATCTATAAACCTCTATAAAGCATATTGGTTTTTTATTTTTAGAAATTAAGCACTTTTTTCAGTATTTCCACAATACCCCTTAAGCATATCTTTTCTTCCTAAAATACCCCTATTTAAACATAAAACTCTTATATACCCTTCTTTCCCCATTCTCTCTAATCATAACACACTTTCATCGACCTTCTATCACCCTCCGCCGTCGCCCTCCTTCTCCATCGCCTCCCTCGATCTCCACCACCGCGCTTCATCTCCACCGCCGCCGCAACGCGCGGGCACTATGCTCGTTTTGTATATGTATGTAATGCTAGCTCTTATTTTCAGATTATGTGGATCACGTCATTGGAAAGTCATGTATAATAAGGAAAATTCAGGTTCAAGTGTTTGAAAATAATCTATTTTAATTTAGCTGCTGGTATTGGTCTGTTTCCCGGCTCGCCAGAACAACCTGTTTTGCCACAGATGCATATCACATATAGATATTGTTTTGGATAATATCTTTCCTAACTTGATCATATTGTAACCATTAAGTCTAATCATGCGTGTCGAACATTCATGTCTATCATTGGCGGAGTGATTGCTTGAAAATTTGGGTTTATTGGCCTCGTGGGGTTTGTCTTTTATTTACTTTTCATGGCTATCATATCAGTCTGTCTAAATGCCAAGGCAGGTTTCTCGATCCATTTATACCTTAATACCTGCAATAGGGTTTTGCTGTACCAATTTCTAGACGGGCTTTTGGTAAATTTCTCAAAATGGTCGGTTGTGCATTGATAATTTAATACCTTCTCCATGGTTTGTATATTGATCAATCAAATATGTTATTTTTGTGTGTGTGCGTGTGTTGTGTGTGTGTGTGGGGGGGGGGGGCAGTGATTTGTGCTGTTAAGGACGTATCCTTTTATTTCTGCTCTTTTTCTTATCACACTCTCCCCATATGAATATGTTTTGTGTTGTATGTTACGAATCTCTGAGTATGTAGATTAGAGGGGGCAATCTTGATGTTTTTGATCTATAAACCTCTATAAAGCATATTGGTTTTTTATTTTTAGAAATTAAGCACTTTTTTCAGTATTTCCACAATACCCCTTAAGCATATCTTTTCTTCCTAAAATACCCCTATTTAAACATAAAACTCTTATATACCCTTCTTTCCCTCATTCTCTCTAATCATAACACACTTTCATCGACCTTCTATCACCCTCCGCCGTCGCCCTCCTTCTCCATCGCCTCCCTCGATCTCCACCACCGCGCTTCATCTCCACCGCCGCCGCAACGCGCGGGCACTATGCTCGTTTTGTATATGTATGTAATGCTAGCTCTTATTTTCAGATTATGTGGATCACGTCATTGGAAAGTCATGTATAATAAGGAAAATTCAGGTTCAAGTGTTTGAAAATAATCTATTTTAATTTAGCTGCTGGTATTGGTCTGTTTCCCGGCTCGCCAGAACAACCTGTTTTGCCACAGATGCATATCACATATAGATATTGTTTTGGATAATATCTTTCCTAACTTGATCATATTGAAACATATCTAAATATCTAAATATCTTTCCCAACTTGATCATATTGTAACCATTAAGTCTAATCATGCGTGTCGAACATTCATGTCTATCATTGGCGGAGTGATTGCTTGAAAATTTGGGTTTATTGGCCTCGTGGGGTTTGTCTTTTATTTACTTTTCATGGCTATCATATCAGTCTGTCTAAATGCCAAGGCAGGTTTCTCGATCCATTTATACCTTAATACCTGCAATAGGGTTTTGCTGTACCAATTTCTAGACGGGCTTTTGGTAAATTTCTCAAAATGGTCGGTTGTGCATTGATAATTTAATACCTTCTCCATGGTTTGTATATTGATCATCAAATATGTTATTTTCTTTTTGGGCAGTCATTTGTGCTGTTAAGGACGTATCCTTTTATTTCTGCTCTTTTTCTTATCACACTCTCCCCATATGAATATGTTTTGTGTTGTATGTTACGAATCTCTGAGTATGTAGATTAGAGGGGGCAATCTTGATGTTTTTGATCTATAAACCTCTATAAAGCATATTGGTTTTTTATTTTTAGAAATTAAGCACTTTTTTCAGTATTTCCACAATACCCCTTAAGCATATCTTTTCTTCCTAAAATACCCCTATTTAAACATAAAACTCTTATATACCCTTCTTTCCCTCATTCTCTCTAATCATAACACACTTTCATCGACCTTCTATCACCCTCCGCCGTCGCCCTCCTTCTCCATCGCCTCCCTCGATCTCCACCACCGCGCTTCATCTCCACCGCCGCCGCAACGCGCGGGCACTATGCTCGTTTTGTATATGTATGTAATGCTAGCTCTTATTTTCAGATTATGTGGATCACGTCATTGGAAAGTCATGTATAATAAGGAAAATTCAGGTTCAAGTGTTTGAAAATAATCTATTTTAATTTAGCTGCTGGTATTGGTCTGTTTCCCGGCTCGCCAGAACAACCTGTTTTGCCACAGATGCATATCACATATAGATATTGTTTTGGATAATATCTTTCCTAACTTGATCATATTGAAACATATCTAAATATCTAAATATCTAATATCTTTCCTAACTTGATCATATTGAAACATATCTAAATATCTAAATATCTTTCCTAACTTGATCATATTGTAACCATTAAGTCTAATATCTTTCCTAACTTGATCATATTGAACATATCTAAATATCTTTCCTAACTTGATCATATTGAAACATATCTAAATATCTAAATATCTTTCCTAACTTGATCATATTGTAACCATTAAGTCTAATATCTTTCCTAACTTGATCATATTGAAACATATCTAAATATCTAAATATCTAAATATCTTCCCAACTTGATCATATTGTAACCATTAAGTCTAATCATGCGTGTCGAACATTCATGTCTATCATTGGCGGAGTGATTGCTTGAAAATTTGGGTTTATTGGCCTCGTGGGGTTTGTCTTTTATTTACTTTTCATGGCTATCATATCAGTCTGTCTAAATGCCAAGGCAGGTTTCTCGATCCATTTATACCTTAATACCTGCAATAGGGTTTTGCTGTACCAATTTCTAGACGGGCTTTTGGTAAATTTCTCAAAATGGTCGGTTGTGCATTGATAATTTAATACCTTCTCCATGGTTTGTATATATATCTGATGTTTTTATCTATAAACCTCTATAAAGCATATTGGTTTTTTATTTTTAGAAATTAAGCACTTTTTTCAGTATTTCCACAATACCCCTTAAGCATATCTTTTCTTCCTAAAATACCCCTATTTAAACATAAAACTCTTATATACCCTTCTTTCCCTCATTCTCTCTAATCATAACACACTTTCATCGACCTTCTATCACCCTCCGCCGTCGCCCTCCTTCTCCACCGCCTCCCTCGATCTCCACCACCGCGCTTCATCTCCACCACCGCGCTTCATCTCCACCGCCGCCGCAACGCGCGGGCACTATGCTCGTTTTGTATATGTATGTAATGCTAGCTCTTATTTTCAGATTATGTGGATCACGTCATTGGAAAGTCATGTATAATAAGGAAAATTCAGGTTCAAGTGTTTGAAAATAATCTATTTTAATTTAGCTGCTGGTATTGGTCTGTTTCCCGGCTCGCCAGAACAACCTGTTTTGCCACAGATGCATATCACATATAGATATTGTTTTGGATAATATCTTTCCTAACTTGATCATATTGAAACATATCTAAATATCTTTCCCAACTTGATCATATTGTAACCATATCTAATATCTTTCCTAACTTGATCATATTGAAACATATCTAAATATCTAAATATCTTTCCCAACTTGATCATATTGTAACCATTAAGTCTAATCATGCGTGTCGAACATTCATGTCTATCATTGGCGGAGTGATTGCTTGAAAATTTGGGTTTATTGGCCTCGTGGGGTTTGTCTTTTATTTACTTTTCATGGCTATCATATCAGTCTGTCTAAATGCCAAGGCAGGTTTCTCGATCCATTTATACCTTAATACCTGCAATAGGGTTTTGCTGTACCAATTTCTAGACGGGCTTTTGGTAAATTTCTCAAAATGGTCGGTTGTGCATTGATAATTTAATACCTCCTCCTGGGTTTGTATTAGTCAAATATGTTTTTTTGCAGTCATTTGTGCTCTTAAGGACGTATCCTTTTATTTCTGCTCTTTTCTTTATCACACTCTCCCCATATGAATATGTTTTGTGTTGTATGTTACGAATCTCTGAGTATGTAGATTAGAGGGGGATCTTCATGTTTTCCAATTAAGATGGTTCATTTGGGTTGTAATTGGCTTGCAACGGGTAAAAAACTTAGGTAAAATAGAAAGGGTTCAAATGGGTCGACGGGGCATAGTGGATTAAAAACTCAACCCAAAGGTTTTTTAATTCCTAAAGCTTCCTAAATTGGTTTATTGAAGGAAATTAGATTATTACATGTAAATTCGTAAGAAAATCATTACTGGATAAAAAAAGTGTTGACAGGTTGGTCCAACTTGACCCTTTTTGAAATTGTTCCCTTTTTGACCAACACCTGTATTGTCTGATTACCCGACCCAGACCTGTTGCTATCTAGGATGAAGATATAATTTCTATTGTTGCTCTTCTCATAAAGGCTAGCTGTTAAACAACATGAATGACCAAGTTTCTATGTGTTTGTGATTAGACCGTCTTTCATCTGGTTTGTACATCTTTGATTACCTTCAAAAGCAAGATTTGCTTATGGTATTGTGCATATCTTCAAAACGATCTCACATTATTAGGATTCTACTTTCTGGTATTGGTGATGTTTTCTAAAAAAAGAGGGGTTTCGGAAGATGGGTGGAGCTGAGAATATAGTGTAGCTCTTCAACTGTTAGTTCCTTGAGTATTTGATGAAACTTTATACTGTAAATGCTATAGGACCAATATTTATTTTTAAAGAGAGTATGCTTATAAGTATTTTACTGTTTTAGCTGGTTTTGTATAACTCACTTTTTGCTATGCAATGTGTGAATCACTAGCTATGCTTATAGTGTAATTTGATATACGGTACAACATGGATGGGGGTTTTGTAAGTAAATACGCTAAGAAGGTTATATTCGTTAAACGCATATAACCGGTAAATTGACCAACTGACAAATACCAGCACATCAGCTACATGATGTTGAATGCAATGTGCAGACTCACTTTGTGCTATCCAGATTTAATCCGTGGCTATATCTGTGAAGTCCTCGCCTATGGAACCAATTAAGCTACACATTTAGAAGCTCATCCTAAAGCATGTATCTGGCTATTGAAACTCTAAACCTCCATCGGACGATCCAAGCCCCTACCACTAGGCTACCTTTTTGAGATTATATATCACTATTTTCTAAAATTAACTACTCGTTTTGAAGTTTGAACACCTTTTGAAACCCTCCATAAGACTATAATCACACTAATAAAGTAATAATAAAACATTAGCACATGAACCCTTACCGAATTAGATAGTCTCTGATATAACTTGTTTAACTACAATTTGCTTTGTAGAGCTACTTCGGATATCAGAGAACAAGACATTTGACGCCACTAAAAACATGAGATTGCTTAAATAGTTAAATGTGATTAAGTTCTAAACTACATGCGATTAAAATATGTGCAGATTTTGTGATTCCGATCTGAACAACTTTTTTAAAAGCCCAAATTGGTTCAATGATGATTTTGCAATCGTAAACTTTTTTTCATTATAAAGTTCACTGCAGAAATGAGCAAATCTATTATTTTGTCAAGGTTAACGGATAAAATATTCAGTTTTAAAATGACGATTCTATCTAATCCAATATAATGTACTTTTTATCTGCTAACATATTAACTATTTTATTTTAAGTTTAGTTGGATATATTTGGAAAACAAGAATAATAACATGGTATAACCTAGCAGTGCCGACCCAATAAGGGCGGACGGAGTGCCCCGGGGACCATACCGGTACCCGTCTGGTACCGGATTGAACACCAATCCGTCCTACCGGTACCGGTAGGGTGGGGAGTGATTTGGGGACCGTGGTGCCGGTTTCCTTGCATATGAATTTGACCGTTACAAAAAAAAATAAAAAAAACGGGGCCCACATCTAACTTTCGATTATCTCTCTCCCTTTCCCTTCTTCTTCCCTTTTTCTTTCTTTTTTTCTTTCTTCCTTTCTGCTTCTGCCGATTTCTTCTCTTTTTTCTTTTATTTTTTTCAATAACAATCAAACAACTACAAAAATCACTAAAATGAATCGAGGGAGGGGTAATCCAAGACAAAAAAATCCAGTTTTCTCCCAACTTCCAAAACGTCGCAAAAACCCACCGCCCCCAAACAATCGCGATTCAATGCCACCTCCTCCTCCGCCACAAAACACCACCGATAATGTTTACATACCGCAGCCCGCTGATGATTTCTTGAGTCAGATGGATCCGTTTTTTGATACTTCCGGGTTTTCGCAATATGCGGGTGAAAATCCATCGGGTTTTTCGCAATTTGCGGGGGTGGTTCATCACAACAATACCAAGATGTCGAAGAAGAAGTAGAAGAAGAAGAACAGGAGGTCGAGGAGGAAGAAGAAGAAGCAATACCCGAGACCCAAGTCCCGGTTAAAGGAAAAAGAGAGTGTCGTAATTGGGGGAAGAGGATAAAAAGCGAGCTCGGGAGGAGAAGCTTCAGATTCAGAAGGCAATGATGGATAGTTATATGGCGGCGGAGGAGGCTAGGAAAGTACGGGAGGAGGAGATGACACGTATGGTCCAAAGTCAACAGCGGCAGAACGATATGGACTTCGTCATCAGGTCACACGATCACCTCACCGGGCCGATGTTGGAGATGGTGTTGGCGCAGAAACGCGAGATTTGTACGAGATACGGATGGCCGATGCCCTAGTTTATATGTTTAAGTTGTTTATGTTTTAGTTATTCATATTCTTAAGTTGTAAAGAATGGAAAAGAAAGAGAAAAAAATTGTAATTTTACAATTATATCCTTTTTATCTTTTATATATAACTACATCAGTCTTAAAAAAAACAAACTACACGAACATGCTAAATTGCTAATATGAATGTGATATAACTACGGCAGTGTTGGTACGTTACATTTTCAATCGTTACATTTTCAATCGGGTTACATTTTCAATCGGAATCTAACAAATTGCACCTAGAAATTTGTAATAAGTGAATTCTCGACACGATAGTCCATTTGCAATAATTACATTATAAAAACTCATATAAACTATTGAAAATAAAAATTAACTAAATCTATATTGAAATCAAACTGATGCTGCTGCTATGTAGACGTGGTGGTGTTACATTGAATAGCGGTTTTGAGAATGTTAATATATACGGTATATTTTTTGAGATAAATATGTCATTCTCTTTATGAGTTGGTAGTTATCATTTCTAATCTTTCCTAATCATCTCAAAAGTGGGCAGAAAAAGGTGGAGCATATATAACTTAGAACTTTCTTCTCTAATAATCTCCTCTCTTTTCCTTTCCATGACATCTAAAACTTAAGAATGCAATTTATTTTTTTTCATCTCCACTCATTTCCTTTCCCTTAAATAAAAAACTTAACAATACAGCCTTATAGTGGTGGCAGAAAGTTACCTAAAGTCTACTATTAATTTCCCATTAGTTTTATTATATAATAACAATTCACAAAAGTCAACCTTGTGAGTGCTTACTGTAGCTAAGCCGCTACTGTAGCAACGCTGTAACAATATTTATTTTTATTTTTTTTGTGTCTGTATTCAAAATGGCAATTTCGTAATTACCATCAAATCTAAGGCCAAATACACAACCACCAATAAACACCATTTTTGACATATACTTACATATATACTGATACACATAATGACATAAACAAAACCAAATCTGAAATAACCACCGTCAACGACCCTTGCCGGAACAGCTACCGCCAGTAACCACAATCGGCCTCCGTTAATCGCGGTTGACAATCACCTACAACAAACAACGATGGCTACAGGGGTTCTCCTTCACTTCATTGACAACCATTTGCTTATGCATCATCCGCACCGCCGGTGAAGGATCGAGACAAAGGCCATAACCTGAATTGTTATATTATATATATATATATATATAATATATACACACACAATTTATGAGAAACTAACTCAAAGTAAGGAGGATGTTGAGCAGCAACTAAAAAGTTACCGTGGACAAAAAAGGTGTTATAAAATAATTATGAAAGTTCAAACTAAAAAGTGTGAACTTTTAGTTCTACACACTTTTTAGTGTGGAGAAATTTCTACACACTTTTATTTCTATATATTTTTACACACAAAAAAGCGTGACAAAATTTTTAATTTGTTCACACTCATTAAAAGTGTAAATAAATGCAATATTGTTTGTAGTGATTTATGAATATTACTTATTTATTTCACTATCATTTTATTTGATTGAGATGATATTCTGGCACTATGAACACGAAGTTAAAGTTGGTGATTCACTTGTTGTATTGTTGGTGTGTTAAAAATTTATGATAAATAGTTATTTGATCCATTTAGTCTGCCTTGTAATAAGTAGTGTAAATGTGTTTGTTTATTATAGGATGTAGATGATTCACTTACCAAGAAGACCGTCTCCCGAGTAGTATGAGGTGATTCAATTGACCATAGAAGACCATCTGTGAGAACAAGACCATCGACAACAAATGATTGAATAGCAGATGTGTTGAGAAGATGAACCCTAATTGAAAACCCGATACTCTCATCCAATAACTTTTATATATAACACCAACCACGGAACGGGAGCATGCATTACACACGTCGTTAGCTAGGAGACGCAAGTAGAGTAAGATAAACTTTATATTAATATTTTAAGCATTTTTTACACATACAAAAAATAGATTTTTTTAACTCCATCATCATTTAAAACATTATATTTTATTCAAATCCGGATAAAAGAATAGAGTTTTTGTTAAAAAGTTTAAAAACCCCCTAAAATCAGTTTTGTCTAAAGCCACTAAAAAAGTCTAGCCGATCATGTAACCTAGTTTTAAACAAAGATATATTATTCATATTGTATTTAAGAAACTCTAAAATAATATATGAAATAAAAAAATAGTAAGTAGCACAAATGTTAAATCTATCATATATTTATGTAACGTGTGTTGTTGCTCTCATACAAGAGGATTCATGATGCGCATCTTCTAATTTCCAAAAGGTAAAGACTAGAGAGCGTAAAATAGAGTGAGATCTTAAATTTCAATGGGAAGATTGTTATAGTCTAAACTATTTAACTTATACCTTGTTGATGTTTAGAGAAATGTTGAGCTTTTTTTCTAAGTTCCAGTCGAGTTAGGAAACGACCCATACCTAGCCGAAAATATTAACTTTGATAGGAGCCCAATTGTTCCTTCTAAATTGGGCCCAAAATAGGATTATGGGTCTTGACCTGAATTTGGTGTCGTGTCCTCCAAGTACTCATGTCCTTATTATCACTTACAGGCACAATGGGTTAGTCTTACTTACTCCTCCTAGTGGAAAACGCAGCTTGTCTTTTGTTGTAAATCTCGCGACACATAAGATTTTCAAACTCCCAATTCCTACTGGTTGTAGTTACTTCTTTGGGTTCCACCAGTCTAGAATTGAACATTATCCATTAAGAAGCCTTTTCCTGGAACCACCAATTCAAATGTTGTCGAGTTTATGATTTACTCTTTGTCGACTTATTCTTGGAGAAAGATTGAGGAGGAGTTTCCTTTAGATATTACTGGCGATCCATGGCTCAATAACTACATAGTCGGTCTTTGTGTCAATAGTGTTATATATTTGATGCTTATACATCTCAACAAAATTTTGGCCTTTGATTTAACAACAGACAAGTTTTCCACTATTGACATTCCTCGGGATGCTATTCCCCATGAAAGATATACCTTGTTGTCTATTTCTCTGGGCGTGATGCATGTCAAATTGAATCATCCTTACCTCATCAATATCGATGGTTGTCTAGGACTTGTTTCTCATGATCGTGTAGTGGAAAGGAACGAATTATATTTCTGGAAATTACAAGACTATGATGGCTCGTGTTTGGGTTAAAAAACTGCTACATTCTCAGAGTCTTGGATTGATTTAAATGGTATTGACTCAGTAGCTATTTATGATAAGGACAAGATAGTGTTTTCGGTACGTCGGTTGTCTTCAGATGAGGTGACTGTACCTATATATGACATTAAGACTAAAGATTTAAAGCTTGTACAATGCACTCTCGGTCACCAGTTTCTTCGTTCTGATACAATGGAGTTCGGTAAAGTTAGGACTTACGTTGAAAGCATCTTGCCTTTAGAGAAGAATGAGGAAGGACTTCATGGAGATGATAATCAGGTTCCATAATAAAGTAAAGCTTATTGTTGCAGAAGGTTTTGAAAGTACTTGCTTCTTATTACGTGAGTCAGCTTTGCAATTATTTGGTATTTTGTTGGTAGTCCTAGTTGCTATATGTTCTTTTTAGGTTTCTGAACAAACATAGTATTAGCTCTAAGAAATCTAGGATTGTCGTTAATTTGCTTTTAACTATGGTATTTACTTTTCAACTCTTTGTAATATTATGGTCAACGTTATCAATCTATCAACTTTTTAGTGAATTTAATCCCATATGTTCATGAGTTTCAACATTTAAGTTGTATGGTACACTCTCATGTGAAGATCAGGTAAAACATTGGAGACCTTTAGTTTTCTACAATGATATGATCAAATCAGAAATTTGGGTCTTATATAACCATGCCCAACACCATGACGTTGTTTGGCATTTTGTCAAACTGTGTATTGACCTACCTTTTACCTGTTTCTTGCTGGGTGATTGATATATGCTTTGAAAGTTGGTTATGTAATTGATGACTTGTACTCTTAAGAAGTTTTAGTCTTAGCAAGTCCTTTAAATGTGCTATTTGTGGTCTATCATTGTGGTATGTTTTGGAAGGATGTATACTTATGATTGTCTTTTAAATCCTATAAATGGTGTGCAATGCCTTCAAATTTAGGAAGTGTTGCGGTAGGTTTTGTAATGTTAAATTGGAAATTAATGGTAGGTTATATGTATGCTCTATGTTATTGCGCCTGAAATTGTGTTAACTATTTCAACTTTGTTAATTTTGTGTATTTGTGAAAGTAAACCAATCTTCTTGTTAGTGGTAGTTGATATATGTTCTTCTGGTGTTTCTGATGTTAAATAGTGTTCCTACCAAAGCTTGTATTTGAAAGAAGTTTCCAGTGAAGCTCAAGTAGTGTTTTTTGAATAAGTGTTACGTAGTCTTGATCTTGCTACTCGTCGAGGTTTAGGCTAGGTTGATGCCACAAGCCCACAACATTATTAATATTTCTTGGCTTTCAATCATTCAATCAGTTTAGTTGCAGCATGCTGCTGAACTCGTGTAACGTTGAAAGGTAACGAACCTCGATGTCAAGGGCTTTTTGGTGCTATACGAATGAGCACAAGATAACACACCAACCATTGAGGTTTTTGAGACACTTGCAGGTCTTGATATGTTATTGGCAGAACCTATTATGAAACACACTGTTGGAGTGTTAGATAACCCGAAGTTGCAAAATTGGCTACCTGTATGAATCAAATTACCCAAAGTGAATCAAATGCTTAGCTCAAAACAGGTCAAATGGGCTGAAAGTTGCCCAATGTGAATCAAATGCTTTATCTCCAACCGACATTACCAAATTGACCCGTTTTGGTCTGTTTACTAGATCGCCAGAACAACCTATTTTGCCACAGATGCATATCACATATAGAAATTTTTTTGGATGATGTTGCTTCCTAACTTGCTCATATTGAAACATATCTAGATATCTATAGGTCGGGAAAAAACCTGAATCCGAAACTGAACCCGAAAAAACCCCGAAACTGAACCGGGTCAAACCCGTGTTTGACTAAAACTGGTTCAGGTTTTGGAAAACCCGGCGGGTTGAAACCGGTTTGGATTTCGGGTTTTCGGACCGGATTGAAATCGGGTCGGTTT
Source organism: Erigeron breviscapus (assembly GCA_034093135.1). Classification (NCBI taxonomy): domain Eukaryota; kingdom Viridiplantae; phylum Streptophyta; class Magnoliopsida; order Asterales; family Asteraceae; genus Erigeron; species Erigeron breviscapus. The sequence goes on from CM067168.1 coordinate 79,830,192, forward strand.
CGGTTTTTGGCAAAAAAAACCCAAGAAACACCTATTTTGTCTGATTACCCGACTGAGACCTGTTGCTATCTAGGATGAAAATGATATAATTCTTATTGTTGCTCTTCTCATAAACAACATGAATGACCAAGTTAAACAACATGAATGACCAAGTTTCTCTGTGTTTGTGATTAGACTGTCTTTCATCTGGTTTGTACATCTTTGATTACCTTGACAATCAAGATTTGCTTGGTATTGTGCATATCTTCTAAACGATCTCATTATTCGGATTCGACTTTCTGGTGTCGGTGCTGTTTTGTGAAAAAAGAGGGGTGTCGGAAGATGGGTGGAGATGAGAATCAAAACGGTTCTTGTAGCTCTTCAACTGTTCCACCAGTCTAGAAATGAACATTATGTATTATCCATTAAGAAGCCTTTTCCTGAAACCACTAATTCAAATGTTGTCGAGTTTATGATTTACTCATTGTCGACTTTATCTTGGAGAAAGATTGAGGTTAATGAGGAGGAGTTTCCTTTAGATATTACTGGCGATCTATGGCTCAATAACTACATAGTCGGTCTTTGTGTCAATAGTGTTATATATTTGATGCTTATACATCTCAACAAAATTTTGGCCTTTGATTTAACAACAGACAAGTTTTCCACTATTGACATTCCTGGGGATGCTATTCCCCATGAAAGATTTACCACGTTGTCTGTTAGTCTGGGCGTGATGAATGTCAAAGTGAATCATCCTTACCTCATCGATATCGATGGTTGTCTAGGACTTGTTTCTCATGATCGTGTAGTGGAAAGGAACGAATTATATTTCTGGATGTTACAAGACTATGCTGGCCGTGTTTGGGTTAAAAAAACTGCTACATTCTTAGAGTCTTGGATTGATTTAAATGGTATTGACTCAGTAGATCCTATTTATGATATGGACAAGATTGTATTTTCGGTACGTAGGTTGTCTTCAGATGAGGTGACTGTACCTATATATGACATTCAGACTAAAGAATTAAATTCACCATGATGTACAACAGTGTGTGGCATTTTGTCAAACTCTGTATGGACCTACCTTTTAACTGGTTTCTTGCTGGGTGATTGATATATTCTCTGAAAGTTGGTTATGTGATTAATGGCTTGTACTCTTAAGAAGTTTTGGTCTTACCAAAATCCTTTAAAATGTGCCTTTTGTTGTCTATAGTTGTCGTGTGTTTTGGAAGGATGTATACTTACGATTGTCTTTCAAATCCTTAAAATGGTGTGCAATGCCTTAAAATTTAGGAACTGTTGTGTTACCTTTTGTAATGTTAAAATTGGAAATTAATATATGGTAGGTTATATGTACGCTCTATAATGCTATTGTGTCTTAATATTTGTGAAAGTTTACCAATCTAGTTGGTAGTGGTAGTTGATATATGTTCTTTTAGTCTTTCTGATGTTAAGTAGTGTTCCTACCAAAGCTTGAATTTGAAAAAAAATTCCAGGGAAAGTCAAATGCTGTTTTTTGAATAACTGTTATGTAGTCTTAATCATGCTAATCGTCGAGATTCAGGCTAGGTTGATGCCATAACATTATTAATGTTACTTGTCTTTCAACCCTTCAATGAGTTTAGCTGCTGCAGTTGCTGCTGAACTCGTGTAACGTTGAAGGTAACGAACCTCGATTATAAGGGCTTTTTGGTGCTATACGAATGGGCACAAGATATCACACCATTGATGTTTTTGAGACACTTGCAGTTATTGGCAGAACCAGTTTGAAACACATTGTTGGAGTGTTCAGATGAGTGTTCAGATAATCCGAAATCAGCTAACTGTAATGATTCTTAGGTTAACGAAACCATTGAGGTAACGAACCTCGATGACAAGGGCTGTTTGGTGCTATACGAATAAGCACATGATAACACACCATTGAGGTTTTTTAGACACTTGCAGGTTATTGACAGAACCTATCATGAAACACATAGTTGGAGTGTTCAGATAACCCAATATTGCAAAACTGCCCAACTGTAAGTTAACGGGAAGAAAAAAAAAGTGTGCTTTTATGAGTTGCATTTGATAGTCGACTAACTAAAATACGAAATGTCGAGGTATTTTTTTTAGGCCAATGTTTTTTCAGATACCAACCAGAATTTTACTTGTTCACTCCAAAGTCCAAACATCTACATGAACAGAAGCAATGTTCAATCTTCAGATTCTACTCTTCATCCCAACTTTCAAAGTACAACTTTCATAGTTCAAATTGCTGTTATAATTGGTATTTTTGAATCTTGATGCATGTGTTTAGTATCAGTTCGGTTACATCATCGAGGTTCAGGCTAGGTTGATGCCATTACATTATTAATGTTTCTTGACTTTCAACTATTCAATCACTTTAGTTGCTGCAGTTGCTGCCGAACTCGTGTAACATTGAAAGGTAACAAACCTCGATTATAAGAGCTTATTGGTGCTATATGAATGAACACGATATATCACACCATTGAGGTTTTTGAGACACTAGCGGTTATTGGCAGAACCAGTTTGAAACACATTGTTGGAGTGTTCAGATGAGTGTTCAGATAATCCGAAATCAGCTAACTGTAATGATTCTTAGGTTAACGAAACCATTGAGGTAACGAACCTCGATGACAAGGGCTGTTTGGTGCTATACGAATAAGCACATGATAACACACCATTGAGGTTTTTTAGACACTTGCAGTTATTGGCAGAACCAGTTTGAAACACATTGTTGGAGTGTTCAGATGAGTGTTCAGATAATCCGAAATCAGCTAACTGTAATGATTCTTAGGTTAACGAAACCATTGAGGTAAAACGGTGCTTCAAGCTGTATGAGTTGGCACTTTATCGACAACTAACTGTGACTAAAAGTCTTGATTTTTAACCAGAATTTTATTTGTTCATTCTAAGCATTTATATAAACAGCAACAATCTTAAACCTTTAGATTCTATTCTTCATCCCAACTTTCAAAGAACAACTTTTATAATTCAAATTGCTGTTATTAGTATCAGTTCGGGTTACATCGATGGACACAATATGAAATTAAAAATCTGTCAGAATCAGGATACCCGAAGCTGCCCAAAATAACAGAGTTGGATTCAAACTAAATCAATCAACAATATTTAAATACAGAGAATAGAATCTACCAAAAAAAAAAAGTTCCCATCACATTACCAATGCAATTCACACTACTCTCTTAATGTACAAGAAAATACACATCTACTTACCCCCACTAAGCAACATATACAGTTTTCTTTACACCAATAGCATTCATAGGAACATAAAGAATTAGGGTCGGGGATTATGTTGTTAAAATGTCGGGCAGTGTTGTTGAATGAGCTCCAATAATTTTACCTCCAAGATCTGGAAAACTCTCATAGCCAGGCAAGGAATCCACCTTCCCTTCGGAGTCAACTTGTAGAGGATACTTAAGTATATGACCTTGCAATTCTGAAAACTCATCATCAGTAAATTTTTTCCAGTTGGATTTGGCTACTTCATTAACCTTCCTCACACACTCCAGTGTCTCTCCTTCCTTGTAACATTCCTCTAGTATACCAAGATGCTCAGCCCATAGCGACATTCTATAGCCATATATCTGAAATTATACAGAATTTTTAGCAAAAATTAGCCAACTCCAATGTAAATGATGAAAAGGTAAAATATTTGAAGCCTATATAAGTGATGTAAATTGAAACAGTTACGATGTTGTGATTTAGATTGCATACTACTAAAAAATCAATCAAGTAAAAAGCTTCTTAAATGCATAAGATACAAAAATTTACTGTACAAGATTATAAAGTAGGGTATGAAAGCCATTCGTTTAGTGACATTAGTCCTTGTTATTCCTATCATAATACTTATTAGTTATAAATTTACTATTGACAGAAAGAACTGTAAGAACTTACCTATAAATTTACTATAAGCACTACCAAAATGACACTAAATAGTAAGTTTGGTTTGTACCACCTAGATCATTCAAAAAAATTTAAGAGGTTTACCCACTCAGGTTTCAGTCTCTCCACCTTCAGGTAGGGGAATGATTGTCTACATCATACTTCCCCATTATTTTGTATATTGTTGCCCTTGTAACCACTCAGGTTTCAGTTTTGTTCTTCCAATGTTGTGAATCTTTTTTACAGGACAGCTGTTGGTTTCGTTTGCTCATATATATGTGACATGCATGTGTCAAAACTCAAAACAGTTGCATGTAAATTTGGTACACAGAATTCAGGTGAACAAAACCGCAACCCAACATACAGTAATACACACACCGGGGATTTCTCTGTTCACCAGCTTTTAAAAAACATCCAATGCCAATATGCCACAGTTTTGACACACAATAGAACTAGTATACCGTAAAATATTTTAACGAACTCGGCACTAAAACCGAGTGGTCAACCCGTTTTGAAAAAGCTCAACTTAGCTGTAACAATAATGCTGAAAACTCGATTTATTATATTTGTACTTTCTTGTCACCAATGTACCAACAGTCCTAAGATAGATAAGAACAATGCAGATCTAATCACTGGAAAATAAAAAATGCATAAATCCACAGAATACACATAAATATCAAAATACTGACACATGAAAATACCAAAAAAGAAATGTTTTAGTTTCTCTGAGAATTTAGATGGTAACTAAATACCAGATATGTAATTAGGCCCACATTGACATTTGACAAGGTGGGGCGAAAAGACTGACATAGGAAATTATATAGAATTTAATTTAGTGTTCAGCTTTCATAAATTTTGAATATCTTTTATTGGATAATCCGCTATACATTTGAACTATCGCAGCTTAGAAAGGTTTCTATCACATAAATCATTTAGCGTATAACTTAAAACAGAGTAATTGGCGGACCTGTCCATGTGGATGCCGCTTCTTAGCTGCCCAAGTGTGATGAGGCTGATACGAACCCATGGCTATTTCTGTGTCTTTTGTACCAGCTAAAGATCTTTGATTAATGTTCGCAGATCCTATTATCACATATTCATCATCCACTATCATTCCTTTAGCATGCACATATATCATAAAGCGTTTGAACTTCTGTGAATCTGAGACCTATAAGCAATTCAAAAGCAATTTCTCACAACATTGTATATGACCGCATTGAAATAAATATGTGCATAAGTAGAGCAATAAGTATCCAAAACAATTATACCTTACCCCCAAACAAAACAAAAAAAAGGAACCTATTATTCACCAATGTGAACTAGATGTGCCTGCCTATAAATTATGTACAAGTAATTACTTTTGGAGAGCTCGTTAGTTAAAAAGGGGAGTTTTTAGATTTAGAAATACCTTCTCATCAGGCTCTTGACTCATTTCTGTAGGTAACTCTTCCCGGTTGCCAAGACAATAGAAATTTAAATAGTCTTCAGGATGTGCATCCAGTTGCATAGCCTTGATTTCATGTGCTATAATGCTATACATTGTTTGCATTGTCTGGCTCTGTATGATAGTAGATATGAAAGTCAAATAAACAAACAAAACTGTCGTGTCCTGATATTATCTAGGAGATGGATATAAACATTAATCACAAACTTTTAAATAATACAAGTAGACTTTGAAGGGTAAAATAATAACAGTACCTGCCAATAGAGAATTTCCTGCACAGTAGCAGATGCTGGAGCACCCTCAGGCCACATTGGTATGACAACGTAAACAGCAAACCTCTCACCGGCTCTAATCTTACTAGCAATTTTTAGAGCCAACTCCATTGGTATCAGATTATCAGCTCCTAATTATTGGATAGAAAGCACCACCCTCGTAAACACAATACCAAATAAAAACAGAGGTTGATAGATAAAATACATTTTCGGTGCCAGTTGAGATCGATGAGGAACATTAATTCAGCATTCAAAAGTGGGCATTCTATCAAGTTAACTCTCACCCACCCATACTATGAGGTCAATGACACGATCAACAGAAATAGAAAAAGATACTAATTATAAAACTGAAAAAGACTAAAGAAGTAGACAAGCCATTTACTCAAGTATACAAGCCAACATAATATTCTCTTTTCAATATGTAAATTACCACAATTAGCTATCAGTTCAATATATAAATTAGAACTGGAGTTCATTGTATCGTCAATTAGCTAGCACAACCAAGATTCATTTGATTAGCCAAAATCAGCAATCAGCAAGGCCAAAAGATAATGATTGAAAGATGTATATGATTTCACTTAATTTTCTACCGAGCTATTAAGCCAATGGAAGTGGGAAAAGACAGAAGGCTCATTTGATGTGTCTTGAAACATGGCATCATCCAGTACTGTTAAAAATGAAATACAAGTACTACCTGCATCTTTGTAATCAGGCCATGCATAGGATGATCCAATGAAATACTGGTTTTCGATATAAATGAAATGCTGAGCTGAGCGAATGGCTTGGATGTATGCTGTCTGAATGCTTTTGTCTATCACCAGACTTTTTGCACTAATAAGATTCTGCAGAGTGGAAATGAAAATGAAACATATTCAGCATTGATCGAAATGGAGTACTAGAAATATACATATAATTACCAAGATGCTTTTGGCCCATTGCACAAAGCAAGTTTATTTGTAGAGGTGTGCCAATTGGCAAGTAAGTTTATATTTCGTCCTTAGAAGAAAAGAACGATGCATATAACTGAGAGGTTTCTAAAAGAGGACTGTAACTAGTTGTCAAGTTAAGTAAAAAACTCAGCACATGCTTTTGGTGTATGGGGACGTATTTCCTCTATCTATTGTAAAAAATAACAACATATTTAGAAAGGATAAAAAAATGAAAGAGATTTTGACCTGTTCCTCACAGACATCAACAGTTTTGGGAAATCCTTTTAACGATCCGGAATCAATGGACCTAAAAATCTGCAGGATGTAAGAGAAGTTCATATGATTTTGTTATTCTCTGTCAAATATGGAAAGGTTGGGGGAAGACCATCTTCTAACCTGCACATGCCAATTATCAGGGGAATCTTCACTGGAAACATGCAATATCGGATCGTCTTTAGGAACTATGGAGTGATCTCCATGTTTTGCAGCAGGATAGGTAGGACTGACAATCCACGATATCCGCTCGATCTTTATCAATGCATCGTCTTGCCACTGAGCCATTTTCTTGGCAAGGAGTGCAAATTCTCTCCACTTAGTAGCTTTTTTCCAACGCTGTTCAAAGTTCATAAGGACATCATATGCAGCAGGACCATCAATCTTGCAGTGCAAATCATGCCATGGCTGCCTTGGGGCCTTAGTTCCTGCCTGGTATTGATAGTTAATAATAGTAAGTGGTTAAATCATAGCTAAGGCAGAATCGAGAACACTAAAATTATTTTTCTCACAAATGTCATAATCAAGAATTTCATAACAAGAAGAATCACAGTGCTCGAATAGGTAAGAGTGCTAGTTTCAAGAGTACCAATGCAGAAATGGTAAGAAAATGAAATTTGTTCACTAACCGGGTATGATGGCTGGTGAACATCATCCTTAAAAACTGTGTCTTGATCATGAAATAACCTATGCTCTGGTGTGTCATAACGGCCATCACAGAGATCAAGACCGCCTATAAATGACGTAACCTTTCTATTATTACCAGATGCCTGTGTATCTACCAGCACACATTTCTGATGGTGTGTAAAAGCAGTTCCAACAACCTGAGAGATGGATCAACAACATAAGCCAACTCCAACGTGGTACAAAGTTGAAAGGTTCACATATTCTTTTAATAAAACCAAGGTAAAGAAAAAAAGAGCAACAATTAGTGTTTGCATATTCAACACATGTCACAGTAAGAGGAACTCTAACATGACAATTTTGTTGCCCATATATAGGTTTAAACGTTTAAGAGATTATATTGACCACTATAATATCAACATTCGTATTCATGACTCTAGGGTGTCCCTGTTTCTTGATCCAAACCAGCAGAGGGTAAGTTCTACAATGACCATCCAACAAAGCAGTTAAATTCGCAAAAATGATAGATCGTGTTATGTGACAGCAGATACACAATAATCATAAAAACATGGATGTAGGTTGAGACACACTCGTGTTAAGGGCTATGTTGACCAGATGAGGCAGATCACCCTATTGTAACCAAAAAACTTCCAAACAATAAGACATGGACTACATACCAACTTGGGGAAAGTAATAAGGTCCCGAGACTAGCCAGTGCATACCACTCAAATGATAAGTAGGGAAATGGTAGTAGGGGTGAGCAAAGAACCAACCTGCCTAAACAGATATGAAGTAGGAAAATGGTAGCTATACTTTCAAACTTTCGATAATCGAATACTTCGGCTTACTTATGTATATGCCTAAACAGCCAAACCATATTAACCAAACTGAGCTAAATATGTTTTAACAAGATATATAATATTTACATATACTTAACAAGAGTGAAGGACCTTTGACTTTCTCAACAGGGGTCTTGAGCTGAAGTCCTCCACACCTCATCATTATTTTATTTTTTCATGGTTCTCGATCATTTATATTCTAAATTTATTAACTGGTGGTTAAACAATAACTGGCCCAAAAAGTACCTAATAACTGATTGACCAGAATACCAGGTGATTAGCAAAATTCATAACTCAAACTAAAAACAAAAGCAAGCCAACTCAAATAACCTGTGCACAGACATGTGCACGTCTGATTGCCTCCCTTTCAATGATAACTCTAAAGAGAAGTTGAATGAGCATACAATATACTGGAGATTTTGGTAGAACACTCATGAATAATACTAAACAAGAGAACAGAGAGAGCAAAAACAAACAGTTAGCAACTGCCAGAAACCAGCCTGGAATTTCCAAACTAGAAGCTCAAATAGATATGAAGAAAGTTTAGAAGATTTGAGGTGAATCACAGATCATGCAGGTAGTGCCAATATCAGGTTTTGCCTAGGCTCTCTAACCCAGCAGAGTGGAGCATCACATCTTGAGGTTCCTCATGCTTATGGCTTCCAAAAGCACAATAAAAGAATGACATATTGGGTTGGGTGTAATAGGCAATGATCTCTGTTCCAGGCATGTCAAGATTATTATTTTTTGTAAAAGACCAGGATATGGCTATTAAATATCATTACATAAACTAGCAACTAGTCCACTACAACTGCGGCATAAGCAATGTTTCATATAAATGGATTAAAACATACAGGTAAAGCATACGTAAAGTAGACCGAAAATTTCATAATCACGTCACAGGGCACCCAGGGTACTTTTCATGGTGTATTATGTTTCACAGCAATGAATGATTCAATTAGAAGGAAACCACAGTTATATATATCAAAATCATAGGAGAAAACAAAAGCACCTAAAACAACAGAAGCACCTACCTGTTGCTTGAAAAAACTAAGTTTATTGCTTGCATAACGAGGCGATAACACACACATTACAGAAGAATGTTTGAAGAACTTCCTGGTTTCTTCATCATGAGTTGCCATCACTCCAGTCTGCGACAAAAGTGATAAATGACATCACTTAAAACATGATTTATAATCGAGAAAACAGATCTATTCACACCATCAAATCATCTGCTTTGAAAGTGTTATCCTATTAACAAAAGCTATGTCTCAAATTTTCTCTTACCAAATAAAAAGTTGAACCAAGGAAAGAAGACCTAACAGTTATCCATAAGAGAGTAACTTCAAGTCCAGTATGTTTTTTTATCAATCACCGTGTTACATGCCCTGTTAAGAACTGCCTATGTATACTCGACTAACAAATTCCCTGTATTTCTAAACAGTATACACATTGGCAACTTTAGTGCCATACAAAGCTAAATGTAACAAAACTAGGTTCCAAAAATCGCTTAATATATAACTACCAACAATATAGAGTTCTTCGATACAATCTCTTTGTAAAAAAAAAAAATTTCAAGTTAACTAAAATTCTTCATCAACTGAAGTAACTTTCTTTAACTACTCGAATCTAACACTTTCCTTCCTAATTGCATTCAGTAAATCAGTAATTTCTCAAGCAACCAGTTCGCATTAAACATCTATTGGATCCCTTGATATTTCAACAAATGCTTAAAATAACCAAACAAGTCTAATGAACAAAAGCTACCAAAATCAACAAACATAAAACTATACTAGTTTTTAGAGATTCTCACCGTGTTGATAAAGAACTTATTATGGGAAGTCTTATCATCCCAAACCAACAACAATACTCGAACCCCTTCTTCGGACTTATACTTCAACAAGTCACCAAGTGTCAAATCCCCACCTCTTGGCAAAGGCTTAGTTGGTTCACGAATCAATTTAATCTTATGAAAAACCGACCAACCAACAATATATATCATATGATGAGCCTCTGAAATAGCATAACAAATATCCTCCCAACATGTATCGTGCTGAAAAACCTTACCACCATCTAATTCAATTTTCGGCAAATTACATTCAGGTCTCACATGTGCATCCTGATACAATGTCACTTTAGAACCTATCCTAACTGGAAAATAAGTATTCCTTACACCTTTATGGGCCGGATCACCCGCAATTCCGTGTCGATAAAGCGGATTCTTCTCACACGAAACAAACCTCATCTCCAATTTAAGCTCAGATTCCTTCCTTCTAGAATTCTCCATTTTGAACCAATCCGAAATCACCTCACCAACAGCAAGCTTCTCAGCAGAAATCCTAACTATCCCCAACACGTCAGCACCGAACACGTCATCATCCTTAACTTGAAACTCTAAGTTAGCAAGCTCATGAGCTAACGGAATAATAAATTTCTCATTCCACCTAGGGTTTTTAGAATTCTTCAACACGCGCGTACGCGCCACCGTTGCTTGCGGTACCGACACCTTAACATAAGGATCACTTGTTATAATTTTCCGGCCACCGGAACGTAACTTAGTATCCGTCGTAACAGTGCCGCCGCCGGTGGAGTTCCGGCAAGCTTGAAAAGTAACGCAACTGCGGATGTGGCCGGTGAATACATCCATATTAGGTAAGTTACGCGCTTCAATAATGTTTAGATATAAGTCGCCGTGTAAGTATATAACCCTCTCCGACGAATCCTCCGCCATTTATTATTAAAATGAGAGATTTTTAGGTTTTGGATTTGAAATTGAAACAGAAGAAGGTGAATGTATGTATCTGTATGTATATGTATCATGTATGTATATATGTGTGTGTGTGAGAGGGTGAGAGAGAGAGAGAGAGGGAGATGATAATGGCGTGGGGGTAGGTTTGATTGAAGTTTGATTTTGAGATTTTGATTAGGTGGCGGATATGGCGGTTTTATTTGAGTGGGGGACCTCTTCTGTTAACAGCAAAGCAAAGATTTGACACCGTAAGTAATAATAATTTAATAATACTACAGTAATAAATTTCTGTTAATTTCTATGGTTAAAACTTAAAAGGCTTCTTTTTCTTTTCTTTTTCCCCGTTAATGTTTGTTTAGATATATGATGTTTGTTTCAATCGGATGGGATAGTCAAGTTGGGGAAATCTTGACCCTTTAATTAAAATCAAGGGACAAGATTTAAAGATTAACTTTGAATCTTGTCCTTTGATTTTGATCCAAAGGTCGAGATTGACTTAACTTGACCCATCAAGTTATAAATAACTTTAGGGAATCCCCACCCGTTTCAATAGGACTTTTTGCTTTTTATATGTTATGATTAAACTTAAATTAATAAGATCCCTCGTCGATTATCGGATTTAAAGTTGGTGGACAACCACACACTCGTGGGTTCACGTTTAATATAAAAAAAGGCTGTCATTTTACTTGTCTTTTACAATTTTTTAATGACTTTATATATGTGATTTTTTTTGGGACGGGAATTCTTTTAAATTGGAACAATTTAAAGGGGTATTTGATAGAAGGGGACAATAAAAAATGAAAATGTAAAAGAAAATGAAAATAATGTGAAAATAAATAAGTATTTTATAAGAGTAAGATTTCATCGTTTAATACAAACAAAGAATGAATATAGAAAAAATACAAATTTAAAACTAATATGTTACATGCGCAATGCGGCGGTGTGATGATGGCGACGAATGGTGATGGTGGCGACGGCGTCAAATGGTGTAGGTTATTGATGTTAAAGTATTTGACTTAAAAGGGATAGAAGAGATATTTTATAATATAAAAGAACTGATAATCTAATTTAATATTGAAGGTTGGCGGTGATTTAACTCATTAAAGGTAATTTTGTTAATTCGCATGTCTCATTTTTCTTAATTTCAACACGGTGTCATAATTTTTATATACTAGTATTGAAGTATTGATATAGATTGTAATTTTAATTGTCAAAGTTATAAACGGTGCCACCGCCTACGTGGCATTGTTCTGTTGGTCCATTTTAACCTCGCATCATTAGTTGGATTTTGTCATATATGATCTCGTTCGAGTTTTTTTTTCCCGGTTTTTCTTGGTCATTCACACAATTCTTTTTGCTTTTGTCTTTTCTATTGTTTTATCTTATACCCCGCATCACTATTTGAATTTGTCATATTGATTTCCGTTTGGTTTTTTTTTCTTTTTTTTCTTAGTTTTTTCATAGATTTTGCTTTTGTCTATTCTCAACTAATATATTGGAAACTTTTACTCAACATTTTTTTTTCTTTCGTTTTTGATTTTTGGTTTCTTGCACAAACTAAATGTATGTATTTAATATTGCAAACTTTTTGATGCGGTTTTCTAATTGGTTTTTTCGCATAAACATTTTTGTTTTTTTAAAGTTATTATTTAGTTTTTTTCACACTTTTTTTCTTTTTTGAATTTTCAAGTAAGTTCAACGCAAATTGACTAGCATAACGAAAACGTATCAACACGACAATTGAAGCCCCGCAATGTGGGGCCTAAACCTCACTAGTAATAATTAAATATAATGATTGAACTACTTTCAACTTGACTAGTGAAGTTAGAGGAACTTGAGGAGATATTAATCCTTAGATGTTAGTTTAAAAAGTTAATTGAAATACCCATTTTTCTTTAAAAAGAAATAAAATAAAAAGGCTAATTAAAAAACTTGAGGAGTTATATATAAACCTCATATCCGCCGATGTTATTTTTTTTATTTAGTAAATCCAAAATTTATTTTACCAATTTCACAAGATACCATATCCGTACTAAGCATTATAGCTCAGTGGTTAAGTACCAGTTTTACATACTAGAGGTCTCGAGTTCGATACATGAAAAGACATTTCAGGGACTTTCACTAATCCAATAGATGTTTCAAAGGAAAGGGTGGAATACTAATTTTACGGTTTTACCAAATTTTGTATATCGCCTATTATTTTAGAGCCATACATACCTTGACAAAACGATATCTTTTAAGACTAATTTAAAGATTAGCTATTTAAGTTTCTTATAAATTCTAAAAAAATATTTTAAATGTACTTTGAGTCCGTTTTAAATATATTTTAGAGATATAAATCGATTACTGTATTACGAAAAAATCATCGTCTACACTAAATCGACATTATTTTTTAAATAACAGATGTCATTCACAAGTAAATTACATATCATTGCAACTGATAAACATTTCTTTTTAATTCGGTGTATGTCATGAAACTTGTTGACCACATTATGTCATAACTTAGTTTTACATGCGAGCAACTATATAGCTAAGGCATTTATATATCATAAAAGGATTGAGATCCGATTGTATTTTGTCATTTAACTAGTATGAGTATAGTTCTTCACTTCTTTGTATCTCTTATTTTGGATCTAGCTTGTAATTCTTATAATTCATATCAATAAAGAAATAGACGGTCAAAAGTTATATCTTGATCTAAATGTGAGCGTTGGACTACATATAATCTGATTGTGATTGTGAAATATCTAATATACAAGTTTTTGAAAAGAGATTAAAATAAGTATTGAAATTAAAACATCTTATATGTACGGTATAAGTGCATTAGAAAATCAAGATTGACATAAAGTTTAAACATAAAAAAGAAAAATAAAAAAATAAAAAAAATACGAATACCCATATGAATGGTTGAAGTAAGAATGGTGAAATCGGTATTTAAAAGTTTAGATCCTAAAAGATTTCAAGTAGTTAAACTAAGTATATGGCAATTGATTAACCCTTTAAAATCATTTATTTTAAATTCTATTGTATAATAAACTTACAAAAGAACTAAACTTACCACACAAAAAAACAATATAAATATTATATTAATTTTTTCAAAATAAAAGTTAGTAAATTACATAAACCGTTTATGTGATCAATCGATTTTTTTCATTATCCATCTCTGGTTATAAATTTTTGTATAAACCATTCATGTAAGGGTAGACTAATGACATAAACCCCTCATCCAATTTGAATGACTAAATTATACTTTTTCAGTATCTTAATACTTAATACACAGTATTGCCGTTTTAAAAAAAATACTTAATACACAGATTTTAAGCAAGAGAAACACAAAAGTAGCAAAAGCATACAGGTTAGGTTGTAGATTGTTTTTACGTAGTGAGTTTTGTTGGTCTTAATATAAATTAGTGTAACTGTATTCCTTCTAAATATATTAGTTTTGTAACAACTACCAGGTCATTTTTTTTACTTTTATCTTTTTTTTGGCTTCTCATGTAGTTTAACGGATAAAACAAACTATCATCACTCTTGAAAAAATTTTAAAACTACAAACTTAATTTATTTGTGATCGAACCTTTAAAAAGAAAAAAAAAGACCCGCATTTAAGAAGTTTAGATCGATATATAATAAAAATAATATATATGATATAACATATAAATTGATAGTATAAAAAATAGTTGCCACTTTACATTGCTCATCTTTAAGATATAAATGTCTACACTTATTTTTATATGATTGCTAAAAACGTTGTGGTAAAAAGAAAAATGAGAATAATCGTGTAGAAAAATGATGGAGCATACGGGGATGAAAAACAGAAAATTTTATTATGTTTAAGTATACTTAAAATTGTAATCAACTATTAAAATTTTGAAATACAGGTAATTTAGTTATTTAAGTTGAATGAGGTGGTTTGTACGTGTCATTAGTTTATCCTTATAGGGATGGTTTATGAGAACATTTTCAACGAGGAATAGATAGTAAAAAAAATTGACAAATCACATGGACGGTTTATGTAATTTACTCTAAAGTTATATTGATTCACACATTCAATTTGAATATACTTTTTCTTTGGAAGAGCACTTCTCAATTTAATTATACGACAAGAGCCTTTAACATCATCAAACTTTTTAGTGGTGTTGGTTATCCTTATCCTTATATATACTAAAAGACAACTGACCTAATAGCTTATTAACCAATCATAAACCTCAATTTGATAAAATTAAGATTTGATGATGTCATAATTCCTAATAAAATATAAATTATGGACCCACATAAAAATATTATATAGTAAAAACAACTACAAGTAATTTTTAAATAATGTTTTCTAATAAAAATAAAATAAAGAATACGTAACTTTTAATGCTTAATTACTCCATTGTTTTAGATATACACACTACGTATTTTTGAAGCTTATCACATGCTTATCATATATTTGAAATATTTATATTTATAAATATTATCTCTTGATTGTCTAATTCTTTTTAGCATCAAATAATTGTGGGTTTTTATTGACAAAAAAAAATATTTTCTATTTATTTCAACCATTAGTTATCAATATTAATAATAATAATAAACTTACCTTATTTATCAATATTTTAGAATATATTATTTATTAATTTCGTTAATATTAAATATTAATTATTTTTTCTATATAAAGTGAACCTTAAAAATAAAATCACAAGACACGAAATCATTGAAAACCCCACGAATCAGCTGCTACTTTTATTGTTTTTAACAACCATGACTATCGAAAATAAAATTACTTTTTTTGCAAGACATTAATAAGAACTCAGTCAATTGTGTAATCAAAGTTAAGATATTGCTTTCGTGGAAGAGTTTGTATAAAAGAAACTCTGCTACACCATTCAGCCTTGATAGTTGATATGATTTAGCATTCGATATTTACATTTGAATATCTCAATTCCTTTTTAAGTATATTTTTACATTTAACGTATAAACATTTTTTTTCCATATATCAATTCTTATATTGATAATGTTGTAAACCCGTGTATTTAACACGGGTCTAAAATCTAGTTTAGTATGAATGTTATTTACTTGGGATTATATTAGTAGAGTGGTTTTAGTCTAAAGCTTTAATAATTTAAGCATTTAGTGGCGTTACTAATTTTATTTAGTGGTTTTAGTTTAAAGCTTTAAAAATTGAAGTATTTAGAATTGACTAAAATAATCCATTGACATTTTTCCCCCCAAAGAGTATGTTTGGCAAAAGTAGTTATACCTGGTAACTGTAGCTTCTAGCTGTAGCTTTTAGTTGTAGCTGTAAGCTGTAGCTTTTAAACAAAGCTGTTAGTTGGAGCTTTTATTTTTTAGAGGTGTTTGGCTAATAACTGTAGCTGCAACTTGAGAATTTAATAGAATACCAGATTGCAAACTCACTAAGTTAATCAATGAAAGATGCATGACGAAAGAAAATAAACTTGAGAATTTAATAGAAGGTCAAAAGCTTTTCTTTTTTTTTATAATAATAATAGGGTCATAAGGAGGGCTGTTTTAGTACATTTGTAGTATGAATTAAGGTCGTTCCCAACCCGCCGTCGATGCACTCATCGATGAGGACAAGGATGGCAGCGCCCTCATCGAAGCCCTCATCATCGATTGCCATCGATGGGCCAATGAGCGAAGACGGGAGAGAGGAGCGTATGTGTGACCGTTGAATGTTTTTTTTCCCCAAGGTTAACGAATATATAAGTCCCAAATATAGATAATTAACCCGACTGGCAAGCAATTCTATTCTGAAAATAGACCAGTTCAGAATGCGATCCAGGTATGGATAAACAATAAGGTAAAGTACTGAAAGTAAATTGCAAGAAACAATAAGTGCTGAAACTATATAAAGTAATATATATAATCAAGTATGTAGCATTGAGACACGATGTACTTTTCAAATGTATTTTATTAATTATGTTAAATAAAATACAAAGGTTGTTGCGGAACAAAGATAAACACCAAAGTGTAAATATCTAAACAACCTTAGAAATACAAGTGATCTAATAACTTGGAAATACTCGTAAGGATTACTTAGAGTATATCTCACAAGTTGCAATGCTAAAGTTTCGAGCACTTTGCAAGTTGTGAGAAGCCTTGTATTTATAGACCAAGTCCATGATGACGTGGAACAGGTCGTACAAATTATGGTTGGGAGCATTTAAGGATTTGAGAGTCAAATCCTTAACATGCTTGTTTAAGGTTATGTGTGAAAGTCACTTTGATGTGACCTTACACCTTTTATTCCCGACACATTACCCAACCATGTACTTTCCCATAGATAAGGTTATTATCCGGGTAAAGAATGGTAAAGTACAAAGGCTTTCTCGTAATCAGTGTAAAAGTGTTGTAAGTACTTTCACACTGAGATGCTTCAGTCTTCGATCAGGTAGAATCTTTTCTGTGCTCTGCTTCTGAGATAATTCTCTTTCTTCAGTCTTCAGTCTTTGACTTCAGAATGAATGCTTTCAGTTTGGGCTGATTTGAAACTGAAGTGAAGCTTCAGTGAACTTGATTCTGAAGTGGTTCAGAATCCTGTACAAGTATCTTCACTGAACTTCAACTATTTCTGAACAAATTATACTTGGTCGATTTTCGACCCAACAAATTCCCCTATTTGTTCTGAAATAGTGCATGCATCTCAGACTTCTATCTATACATGTTTGTAGGTCTGAAATGCAAGTTTTGTTTAAGTTGTAAAAATTTTCTAAAGACATCTTATACATCATTGATGCCTCAGAATTTTCTTGTTGTTTTTCTAACTTAAACTTATCATCTACTTTTTCAGTATCTTAATACTTAATACACAGTATTGCCGTTTTAAAAAAAATACTTAATACACAGATTTTAAGCAAGAGAAACACAAAAGTAGCAAAAGCATACAGGTTAGGTTGTAGATTGTTTTTACGTAGTGAGTTTTGTTGGTCTTAATATAAATTAGTGTAACTGTATTCCTTCTAAATATATTAGTTTTGTAACAACTACCAGGTCATTTTTTTTACTTTTATCTTTTTTTTGGCTTCTCATGTAGTTTAACGGATAAAACAAACTATCATCACTCTTGAAAAAATTTTAAAACTACAAACTTAATTTATTTGTGATCGAACCTTTAAAAAGAAAAAAAAAGACCCGCATTTAAGAAGTTTAGATCGATATATAATAAAAATAATATATATGATATAACATATAAATTGATAGTATAAAAAATAGTTGCCACTTTACATTGCTCATCTTTAAGATATAAATGTCTACACTTATTTTTATATGATTGCTAAAAACGTTGTGGTAAAAAGAAAAATGAGAATAATCGTGTAGAAAAATGATGGAGCATACGGGGATGAAAAACAGAAAATTTTATTATGTTTAAGTATACTTAAAATTGTAATCAACTATTAAAATTTTGAAATACAGGTAATTTAGTTATTTAAGTTGAATGAGGTGGTTTGTACGTGTCATTAGTTTATCCTTATAGGGATGGTTTATGAGAACATTTTCAACGAGGAATAGATAGTAAAAAAAATTGACAAATCACATGGACGGTTTATGTAATTTACTCTAAAGTTATATTGATTCACACATTCAATTTGAATATACTTTTTCTTTGGAAGAGCACTTCTCAATTTAATTATACGACAAGAGCCTTTAACATCATCAAACTTTTTAGTGGTGTTGGTTATCCTTATCCTTATATATACTAAAAGACAACTGACCTAATAGCTTATTAACCAATCATAAACCTCAATTTGATAAAATTAAGATTTGATGATGTCATAATTCCTAATAAAATATAAATTATGGACCCACATAAAAATATTATATAGTAAAAACAACTACAAGTAATTTTTAAATAATGTTTTCTAATAAAAATAAAATAAAGAATACGTAACTTTTAATGCTTAATTACTCCATTGTTTTAGATATACACACTACGTATTTTTGAAGCTTATCACATGCTTATCATATATTTGAAATATTTATATTTATAAATATTATCTCTTGATTGTCTAATTCTTTTTAGCATCAAATAATTGTGGGTTTTTATTGACAAAAAAAAATATTTTCTATTTATTTCAACCATTAGTTATCAATATTAATAATAATAATAAACTTACCTTATTTATCAATATTTTAGAATATATTATTTATTAATTTCGTTAATATTAAATATTAATTATTTTTTCTATATAAAGTGAACCTTAAAAATAAAATCACAAGACACGAAATCATTGAAAACCCCACGAATCAGCTGCTACTTTTATTGTTTTTAACAACCATGACTATCGAAAATAAAATTACTTTTTTTGCAAGACATTAATAAGAACTCAGTCAATTGTGTAATCAAAGTTAAGATATTGCTTTCGTGGAAGAGTTTGTATAAAAGAAACTCTGCTACACCATTCAGCCTTGATAGTTGATATGATTTAGCATTCGATATTTACATTTGAATATCTCAATTCCTTTTTAAGTATATTTTTACATTTAACGTATAAACATTTTTTTTCCATATATCAATTCTTATATTGATAATGTTGTAAACCCGTGTATTTAACACGGGTCTAAAATCTAGTTTAGTATGAATGTTATTTACTTGGGATTATATTAGTAGAGTGGTTTTAGTCTAAAGCTTTAATAATTTAAGCATTTAGTGGCGTTACTAATTTTATTTAGTGGTTTTAGTTTAAAGCTTTAAAAATTGAAGTATTTAGAATTGACTAAAATAATCCATTGACATTTTTCCCCCCAAAGAGTATGTTTGGCAAAAGTAGTTATACCTGGTAACTGTAGCTTCTAGCTGTAGCTTTTAGTTGTAGCTGTAAGCTGTAGCTTTTAAACAAAGCTGTTAGTTGGAGCTTTTATTTTTTAGAGGTGTTTGGCTAATAACTGTAGCTGCAACTTGAGAATTTAATAGAATACCAGATTGCAAACTCACTAAGTTAATCAATGAAAGATGCATGACGAAAGAAAATAAACTTGAGAATTTAATAGAAGGTCAAAAGCTTTTCTTTTTTTTTATAATAATAATAGGGTCATAAGGAGGGCTGTTTTAGTACATTTGTAGTATGAATTAAGGTCGTTCCCAACCCGCCGTCGATGCACTCATCGATGAGGACAAGGATGGCAGCGCCCTCATCGAAGCCCTCATCATCGATTGCCATCGATGGGCCAATGAGCGAAGACGGGAGAGAGGAGCGTATGTGTGACCGTTGAATGTTTTTTTTCCCCAAGGTTAACGAATATATAAGTCCCAAATATAGATAATTAACCCGACTGGCAAGCAATTCTATTCTGAAAATAGACCAGTTCAGAATGCGATCCAGGTATGGATAAACAATAAGGTAAAGTACTGAAAGTAAATTGCAAGAAACAATAAGTGCTGAAACTATATAAAGTAATATATATAATCAAGTATGTAGCATTGAGACACGATGTACTTTTCAAATGTATTTTATTAATTATGTTAAATAAAATACAAAGGTTGTTGCGGAACAAAGATAAACACCAAAGTGTAATATCTAAACAACCTAGAAATACAAGTGATCTAATAACTTGGAAATACTCGTAAGGATTACTTATAGTATATCTCACAAGTTGCAATGCTAAAGTTTCGAGCACTTTGCAAGTTGTGAGAAGCCTTGTATTTATAGACCAAGTCCATGATGACGTGGAACAGGTCGTACAAATTATGGTTGGGAGCATTTAAGGATTTGAGAGTCAAATCCTTAACATGCTTGTTTAAGGTTATGTGTGAAAGTCACTTTGATGTGACCTTACACCTTTTATTCCCGACACATTACCCAACCATGTACTTTCCCATAGATAAGGTTATTATCCGGGTAAAGAATGGTAAAGTACAAAGGCTTTCTCGTAATCAGTGTAAAAGTGTTGTAAGTACTTTCACACTGAGATGCTTCAGTCTTCGATCAGGTAGAATTTTCTGTGCTCTGCTTCTGAGATAATTCTCTTTCTTCAGTCTTCAGTCTTTGACTTCAGAATGAATGCTTTTAGTTTGGGCTGATTTGAAACTGAAGTGAAGCTTCAGTGAACTTGATTCTGAAGCGGTTCAGAATCCTATACAAGTATCTTCACTGAACTTCAACTATTTCTGAACAAATTATACTTGGTCGATTTTCGACCCAACAAATTCCCCCTATTTGTTCTGAAATAGTGCATGCATCTCAGACTTCTATCTATACATGTTTGTAAGTCTGAAATGCAAGTTTTGTTTAAGTTGTAAAAATTTTCTAAAGACATCTTATAGATCATTGATGCCTCAGAATTTTCTTGTTGTTTTTCTAACTTAAACTTATCATCTACTTTTTCAGTATCTTAATACTTAATACACAGTATTGCCGTTTTAAAAAAAATACTTAATACACAGATTTTAAGCAAGAGAAACACAAAAGTAGCAAAAGCATACAGGTTAGGTTGTAGATTGTTTTTACGTAGTGAGTTTTGGTCTTAATATAAATTAGTGTAACTGTATTCCTTCTAAATATATTAGTTTTGTAACAACTACCAGGTCATTTTTTTTACTTTTATCTTTTTTTTGGCTTCTCATGTAGTTTAACGGATAAAACAAACTATCATCACTCTTGAAAAAATTTTAAAACTACAAACTTAATTTATTTGTGATCGAACCTTTAAAAAGAAAAAAAAAGACCCGCATTTAAGAAGTTTAGACGATTATAATAAAAATAACCAACCGATTGAATGATGAAACAAGTAGTACTTATAGACAGACAGAAAATGTGCAATTCGACCTTTGTCATAAGAAATCAATTCGACCCTAAGAGTATCTCGACCCTATGGTCGAATTTGACCTCCAATGGTCAAATTTGATCACCTCCAAATCTTCCAATTAAACCAAACGAACCTCTTTTCACGAACACAATCTCTTCCAAGCAAGACACTGCCGAGATTAATTTGTCAATTGTTGAAATCACTAATCCCAAACACGATCAATGGCTCTGATACCACTTGTTAGTCCCTTTATTAGCCAAACGGATCTATGAGATTAGTTAACAAATTATAGAGTGCGGAAATTCTCTATAACTAGCAAACAACAATAATGAAGACACAAACAATATATAATGAACAATATATTGTTTTGGAATAATAAGCTTTGTATTATTGATAATAATCTCTATTATGAATAACACACAAAAGCTAGAAAATGTGAAACAAAGGACTAGGAAGATTAACCTTAAACATAAAGGTTTAATCTCCTATATATAGTCAATGGATGGTATGGTTCGACCTTGGTGTCAAATTCGACCTTGAGGTCAAATTCGACCACCACCATGCCATTCGACCTTATTTAACGCTAAAACATATCGTTCAATACACAATTAACTTAAAACTATATTTCTATAATCTGTTGTCACTAGAATATGTACCAACAAATTACTCCATTGTTTTAGATATACACACTACGTATTTTTGAAGCTTATCACATGCTTATCATATATTTGAAATATTTATATTTATAAATATTATCTCTTGATTGTCTAATTCTTTTTAGCATCAAATAATTGTGGGTTTTTATTGACAAAAAAAAATATTTTCTATTTATTTCAACCATTAGTTATCAATATTAATAATAATAATAAACTTACCTTATTTATCAATATTTTAGAATATATTATTTATTAATTTCGTTAATATTAAATATTAATTATTTTTTCTATATAAAGTGAACCTTAAAAATAAAATCACAAGACACGAAATCATTGAAAACCCCACGAATCAGCTGCTACTTTTATTGTTTTTAACAACCATGACTATCGAAAATAAAATTACTTTTTTTGCAAGACATTAATAAGAACTCAGTCAATTGTGTAATCAAAGTTAAGATATTGCTTTCGTGGAAGAGTTTGTATAAAAGAAACTCTGCTACACCATTCAGCCTTGATAGTTGATATGATTTAGCATTCGATATTTACATTTGAATATCTCAATTCCTTTTTAAGTATATTTTTACATTTAACGTATAAACATTTTTTTTCCATATATCAATTCTTATATTGATAATGTTGTAAACCCGTGTATTTAACACGGGTCTAAAATCTAGTTTAGTATGAATGTTATTTACTTGGGATTATATTAGTAGAGTGGTTTTAGTCTAAAGCTTTAATAATTTAAGCATTTAGTGGCGTTACTAATTTTATTTAGTGGTTTTAGTTTAAAGCTTTAAAAATTGAAGTATTTAGAATTGACTAAAATAATCCATTGACATTTTTCCCCCCAAAGAGTATGTTTGGCAAAAGTAGTTATACCTGGTAACTGTAGCTTCTAGCTGTAGCTTTTAGTTGTAGCTGTAAGCTGTAGCTTTTAAACAAAGCTGTTAGTTGGAGCTTTTATTTTTTAGAGGTGTTTGGCTAATAACTGTAGCTGCAACTTGAGAATTTAATAGAATACCAGATTGCAAACTCACTAAGTTAATCAATGAAAGATGCATGACGAAAGAAAATAAACTTGAGAATTTAATAGAAGGTGAAAAGCTTTTTTTTTTTATAATAATAATAGGGTCATAAGGAGGGCTGTTTTAGTACATTTGTAGTATGAATTAAGGTCGTTCCCAACCCGCCGTCGATGCACTCATCGATGAGGACAAGGATGGCAGCGCCCTCATCGAAGCCCTCATCATCGATTGCCATCGATGGGCCAATGAGCGAAGACGGGAGAGAGGAGCGTATGTGTGACCGTTGAATGTTTTTTTTCCCCCAAGGTTAACGAATATATAAGTCCCAAATATAGATAATTAACCCGACTGGCAAGCAATTCTATTCTGAAAATAGACCAGTTCAGAATGCGATCCAGGTATGGATAAACAATAAGGTAAAGTACTGAAAGTAAATTGCAAGAAACAATAAGTGCTGAAACTATATAAAGTAATATATATAATCAAGTATGTAGCATTGAGACACGATGTACTTTTCAAATGTATTTTATTAATTATGTTAAATAAAATACAAAGGTTGTTGCGGAACAAAGATAAACACCAAAGTGTAAATATCTAAACAACCTTAGAAATACAAGTGATCTAATAACTTGGAAATACTCGTAAGGATTACTTAGAGTATATCTCACAAGTTGCAATGCTAAAGTTTCGAGCACTTTGCAAGTTGTGAGAAGCCTTGTATTTATAGACCAAGTCCATGATGACGTGGAACAGGTCGTACAAATTATGGTTGGGAGCATTTAAGGATTTGAGAGTCAAATCCTTAACATGCTTGTTTAAGGTTATGTGTGAAAGTCACTTTGATGTGACCTTACACCTTTTATTCCCGACACATTACCCAACCATGTACTTTCCCATAGATAAGGTTATTATCCGGGTAAAGAATGGTAAAGTACAAAGGCTTTCTCGTAATCAGTGTAAAAGTGTTGTAAGTACTTTCACACTGAGATGCTTCAGTCTTCGATCAGGTAGAATCTTTTCTGTGCTCTGCTTCTGAGATAATTCTCTTTCTTCAGTCTTCAGTCTTTGACTTCAGAATGAATGCTTTCAGTTTGGGCTGATTTGAAACTGAAGTGAAGCTTCAGTGAACTTGATTCTGAAGTGGTTCAGAATCCTGTACAAGTATCTTCACTGAACTTCAACTATTTCTGAACAAATTATACTTGGTCGATTTTCGACCAACAAATTCCCCCTATTTGTTCTGAAATAGTGCATGCATCTCAGACTTCTATCTATACATGTTTGTAGGTCTGAAATGCAAGTTTTGTTTAAGTTGTAAAAATTTTCTAAAGACATCTTATACATCATTGATGCCTCAGAATTTTCTTGTTGTTTTTCTAACTTAAACTTATCATCTACTTTTTCAGTATCTTAATACTTAATACACAGTATTGCCGTTTTAAAAAAAATACTTAATACACAGATTTTAAGCAAGAGAAACACAAAAGTAGCAAAAGCATACAGGTTAGGTTGTAGATTGTTTTTACGTAGTGAGTTTTGTTGGTCTTAATATAAATTAGTGTAACTGTATTCCTTCTAAATATATTAGTTTTGTAACAACTACCAGGTCATTTTTTTTACTTTTATCTTTTTTTTGGCTTCTCATGTAGTTTAACGGATAAAACAAACTATCATCACTCTTGAAAAAATTTTAAAACTACAAACTTAATTTATTTGTGATCGAACCTTTAAAAAGAAAAAAAAAAGACCCGCATTTAAGAAGTTTAGATCGATATATAATAAAAATAATATATATGATATAACATATAAATTGATAGTATAAAAAATAGTTGCCACTTTACATTGCTCATCTTTAAGATATAAATGTCTACACTTATTTTTATATGATTGCTAAAAACGTTGTGGTAAAAAGAAAAATGAGAATAATCGTGTAGAAAAATGATGGAGCATACGGGGATGAAAAACAGAAAATTTTATTATGTTTAAGTATACTTAAAATTGTAATCAACTATTAAAATTTTGAAATACAGGTAATTTAGTTATTTAAGTTGAATGAGGTGGTTTGTACGTGTCATTAGTTTATCCTTATAGGGATGGTTTATGAGAACATTTTCAACGAGGAATAGATAGTAAAAAAAATTGACAAATCACATGGACGGTTTATGTAATTTACTCTAAAGTTATATTGATTCACACATTCAATTTGAATATACTTTTTCTTTGGAAGAGCACTTCTCAATTTAATTATACGACAAGAGCCTTTAACATCATCAAACTTTTTAGTGGTGTTGGTTATCCTTATCCTTATATATACTAAAAGACAACTGACCTAATAGCTTATTAACCAATCATAAACCTCAATTTGATAAAATTAAGATTTGATGATGTCATAATTCCTAATAAAATATAAATTATGGACCCACATAAAAATATTATATAGTAAAAACAACTACAAGTAATTTTTAAATAATGTTTTCTAATAAAAATAAAATAAAGAATACGTAACTTTTAATGCTTAATTACTCCATTGTTTTAGATATACACACTACGTATTTTTGAAGCTTATCACATGCTTATCATATATTTGAAATATTTATATTTATAAATATTATCTCTTGATTGTCTAATTCTTTTTAGCATCAAATAATTGTGGGTTTTTATTGACAAAAAAAAATATTTTCTATTTATTTCAACCATTAGTTATCAATATTAATAATAATAATAAACTTACCTTATTTATCAATATTTTAGAATATATTATTTATTAATTTCGTTAATATTAAATATTAATTATTTTTTCTATATAAAGTGAACCTTAAAAATAAAATCACAAGACACGAAATCATTGAAAACCCCACGAATCAGCTGCTACTTTTATTGTTTTTAACAACCATGACTATCGAAAATAAAATTACTTTTTTTGCAAGACATTAATAAGAACTCAGTCAATTGTGTAATCAAAGTTAAGATATTGCTTTCGTGGAAGAGTTTGTATAAAAGAAACTCTGCTACACCATTCAGCCTTGATAGTTGATATGATTTAGCATTCGATATTTACATTTGAATATCTCAATTCCTTTTTAAGTATATTTTTACATTTAACGTATAAACATTTTTTTCCATATATCAATTCTTATATTGATAATGTTGTAAACCCGTGTATTTAACACGGGTCTAAAATCTAGTTTAGTATGAATGTTATTTACTTGGGATTATATTAGTAGAGTGGTTTTAGTCTAAAGCTTTAATAATTTAAGCATTTAGTGGCGTTACTAATTTTATTTAGTGGTTTTAGTTTAAAGCTTTAAAAATTGAAGTATTTAGAATTGACTAAAATAATCCATTGACATTTTTCCCCCCAAAGAGTATGTTTGGCAAAAGTAGTTATACCTGGTAACTGTAGCTTCTAGCTGTAGCTTTTAGTTGTAGCTGTAAGCTGTAGCTTTTAAACAAAGCTGTTAGTTGGAGCTTTTATTTTTTAGAGGTGTTTGGCTAATAACTGTAGCTGCAACTTGAGAATTTAATAGAATACCAGATTGCAAACTCACTAAGTTAATCAATGAAAGATGCATGACGAAAGAAAATAAACTTGAGAATTTAATAGAAGGTCAAAAGCTTTTCTTTTTTTTTATAATAATAATAGGGTCATAAGGAGGGCTGTTTTAGTACATTTGTAGTATGAATTAAGGTCGTTCCCAACCCGCCGTCGATGCACTCATCGATGAGGACAAGGATGGCAGCGCCCTCATCGAAGCCCTCATCATCGATTGCCATCGATGGGCCAATGAGCGAAGACGGGAGAGAGGAGCGTATGTGTGACCGTTGAATGTTTTTTTTCCCCAAGGTTAACGAATATATAAGTCCCAAATATAGATAATTAACCCGACTGGCAAGCAATTCTATTCTGAAAATAGACCAGTTCAGAATGCGATCCAGGTATGGATAAACAATAAGGTAAAGTACTGAAAGTAAATTGCAAGAAACAATAAGTGCTGAAACTATATAAAGTAATATATATAATCAAGTATGTAGCATTGAGACACGATGTACTTTTCAAATGTATTTTATTAATTATGTTAAATAAAATACAAAGGTTGTTGCGGAACAAAGATAAACACCAAAGTGTAAATATCTAAACAACCTTAGAAATACAAGTGATCTAATAACTTGGAAATACTCGTAAGGATTACTTAGAGTATATCTCACAAGTTGCAATGCTAAAGTTTCGAGCACTTTGCAAGTTGTGAGAAGCCTTGTATTTATAGACCAAGTCCATGATGACGTGGAACAGTCGTACAAATTATGGTTGGGAGCATTTAAGGATTTGAGAGTCAAATCCTTAACATGCTTGTTTAAGGTTATGTGTGAAAGTCACTTTGATGTGACCTTACACCTTTTATTCCCGACACATTACCCAACCATGTACTTTCCCATAGATAAGGTTATTATCCGGGTAAAGAATGGTAAAGTACAAAGGCTTTCTCGTAATCAGTGTAAAAGTGTTGTAAGTACTTTCACACTGAGATGCTTCAGTCTTCGATCAGGTAGAATCTTTTCTGTGCTCTGCTTCTGAGATAATTCTCTTTCTTCAGTCTTCAGTCTTTGACTTCAGAATGAATGCTTTTAGTTTGGGCTGATTTGAAACTGAAGTGAAGCTTCAGTGAACTTGATTCTGAAGCGGTTCAGAATCCTATACAAGTATCTTCACTGAACTTCAACTATTTCTGAACAAATTATACTTGGTCGATTTTCGACCCAACAAATTCCCCCTATTTGTTCTGAAATAGTGCATGCATCTCAGACTTCTATCTATACATGTTTGTAAGTCTGAAATGCAAGTTTTGTTTAAGTTGTAAAAATTTTCTAAAGACATCTTATACATCATTGATGCCTCAGAATTTTCTTGTTGTTTTTCTAACTTAAACTTATCATCTACTTTTTCAGTATCTTAATACTTAATACACAGTATTGCCGTTTAAAAAAAATACTTAATACACAGATTTTAAGCAAGAGAAACACAAAAGTAGCAAAAGCATACAGGTTAGGTTGTAGATTGTTTTTACGTAGTGAGTTTTGGTCTTAATATAAATTAGTGTAACTGTATTCCTTCTAAATATATTAGTTTTGTAACAACTACCAGGTCATTTTTTTTACTTTTATCTTTTTTTTGGCTTCTCATGTAGTTTAACGGATAAAACAAACTATCATCACTCTTGAAAAAATTTTAAAACTACAAACTTAATTTATTTGTGATCGAACCTTTAAAAAGAAAAAAAAAGACCCGCATTTAAGAAGTTTAGATCGATATATAATAAAAATAATATATATGATATAACATATAAATTGATAGTATAAAAAATAGTTGCCACTTTACATTGCTCATCTTTAAGATATAAATGTCTACACTTATTTTTATATGATTGCTAAAAACGTTGTGGTAAAAAGAAAAATGAGAATAATCGTGTAGAAAAATGATGGAGCATACGGGGATGAAAAACAGAAAATTTTATTATGTTTAAGTATACTTAAAATTGTAATCAACTATTAAAATTTTGAAATACAGGTAATTTAGTTATTTAAGTTGAATGAGGTGGTTTGTACGTGTCATTAGTTTATCCTTATAGGGATGGTTTATGCAAAAATTTTCAACGAGGAATAGATAGTAAAAAAATTTTGACAAATCACATGGACGGTTTATATAATTTATGTTAGGACCAGTTTCGCTGAAACTGGACCAGTCTCCAGTTGCACCTGGAGACTAAGAAGATTTGTCCAGAAATATATTGAAGTCCAGTTGCAGCGTACAGTTAACGCAACTGAAGACTTCCTCCAGTTGAGAACTGACCTGTTGAAGAATCATTCCAGTTGAAGTCGAAGACAACAAGTGGAAGATAGAGAATGACAATGGCAGCGAGGCCCAGTTGACATTCTACTCAGTTACAAACTGGAGACCATCAGTGGAAAGCCCTTACAAAGCTTTACACTGATTACGAGGAATTGACCTTTATGCTTTATGTGCTAGTACACGGATAAAATGATTTATCTATGTATAAAGTACAAAAGGTACATAAAGCAGGTTGAGAAAAGTTGCTTTATTCTGTAACTTTACACAACATTTTTAAGGAATTAAATGCTATTCCTTAAATGTTCTCAACCATATTTGTACGGCCAAAGTTGACATCCCAATGTCAACTTTGCCTATAAATAAAGGTCTTTGCACAACAAGAAAAACACTTGCATAACAGACTTTGCAATACTTTGCAAACCTGCAATATTCTTGGTGAACTTGTGCAATATTCTCTCAATCATAAAAAGGAACATTTCACAACTTTAAGTGTTTCGATTGTTTAGAGAATTTCCAAGTGTAGATCAATTGTAGTTCATAGGTTGTTAGGATATTTACATACTTTGTATTATCTTGGTTCCGCAACAACCTTGTAATTTATTTAAAGTTAATAAATAAATTACACTTGAAAACTACATATTGTCTCACCAATTTACTTTACAAGTACTTTATATTATTGCATTGTCTTTTACTTATTGTCACTTAAATAAGTAATCTATCCAAGAACTTGGTATATACTCACTGCAACTGGTCGTCTCCAGTTCAGCGCTTATATTGCAAAGTAACTCCACCATTGACATTGAGGTGTCTTCAGTAGTACCATCTATTGAGTTGGGACTTACAAGTGGTATCAGAGCAGAAGGCTAAAATACTTTGCCTAGATCTGCTTAGATGACTACTACTGAAGGTGGAAATGGTTCTGGTCAAGGTGAAAACCCTCTGAATACTAATACACCACCTGTTCAAAATGTTAATACAAACCCTCCTCCTCCTCCTGCCCCAAACCATGTCCATGTACATTATTCTAACACTCCTGTTCCAAAATTTGATGGAAACAGTGAGACCTTCGGTACATGGAAGGCCATAATGCTTTTGCATTTTGGTGGGATAGAGAGATATATGCTGAAAATCCTTAAGGATGGACCGTATATACCCATGTCTCTAGGGGTAAGTCCTCTTCTTGATCCAACTGGAAGAAGAGGTTCCAGAGAAAAGCTCGAAGACCACTGGTCTGATGAGGATCGTAGACTTGTAGATCTGGACACCAGACTCAAGAACATGATCCTTGGAGCTGTCCCTGAAGACTTAATTCCAAACACTTGTGTTGTTCCCCAGTGCCAAGTCAATGTGGGATGAATTAGTCATTCAGTTTGAAGGAGGTGATGACACTATTGTCACCAGAAAGGTTGCCCTGAACAAGAAGTATGAATCCTTCTTTGCTCTACCCAATGAAAGTCTAACTGGTTCTTACACCAGGTTTTCTAGCCTCATTAATCAGTTGAGAGGCTTGGGCGTAGAGAAGGATAAGGATATTCTTCTTGGGAAGTTTTGTGATATTCTTCCTTCCAAATGGGAAAACATGGTTCTTGTCTTAAGACAAGGTAAAACCCTGTACAGTCACACTCTTGCATCGCTCTATGGAGCCTTCAGATTCACTGAAGATAATAATGCAGCAAGACTGGTGGCTGAGCAGGATGCCATGAACCATGCCCAGAGTCCCAAGGTAGCTAGTGTAACTGAGCGACCTTGTGCTGCTTTAATGTCTGCAGAGAGTGTCCAGTCACACTCAATGAAGGAGATGTTAAACAGTTTCTTGAACTCTGGCCTGACCACTGAAATTAGTGATGGTTGTGATGAAACTGACGATGATGATCTGGTAGCCATGATTGCTAAAACTTTTAATAGGTTTAAGCATAAATCTAAAAGATTTAACGGCCCAAACAATGCTTCCAGCTCCAGCTCTCTGGATAAAACCAATCTTACCTGCTATAAATGCGGTAAGAAAGGTCATTTTATGAAGGAATGCAGATCTAGTCAGATAAACAACCAAACTAGTCCCTCTGTCCCAAATTTCAATCGGCCTGATGATAGCTATAAAGCTAAATATAAGAAGCTTAAGGCCCAGATTGCCCTCATGTCCATGGAAAAAGAAAAGGATCAGTGCTTGATGGCACAAACGGAGGGAAAATGGGAGTACTCTGATGACTCATCAGTTGATGATGAAGAGGAAAGGGACATGTGTTTCATGGCCTTGGAAGATCAACAACAGCATGTGGCAAAGGAAGATGTCATCACTGGAAGATGGGTGGACATCATTTAAAAAAGGTATGTGATTATGACAACCAGGTTGACCCAGAACTGAAACTGGACCTTGCTGAATCATTAAGTGGTGATTTGGCTTTGTGGAAACTGTTAGAGCAGATAGTGAAAGATATCTGGATACTATCTTAATTGAACTGAACAATGTTAAACCACAACTAAATGATTTACAAAGTGTCCAGTTGGCTCTTAAGGAGTCAGTTTTGAAAATTGAGGCTTTAGATTTTGAAAATCAAAAATTAGTTTCTGATCTTGAAAAAGAACAATTGATTATCAAGTCATGGGTAAAAGCATCTGGAAAGAATTATGATGCATTTTCTAGAACAATTGATGCCCAGAAAAATGCATGGAAATCTGGAGATCTTAAAATGGCAGCTCTCATACCAGATCTTCATGCATTGCCTCCAGCTCTCAGGGTTGAAACTCCATATGATCAACCTGAGACTGTCAAAACTATACCCATTGAGACCACCCCCATTGAGGTTAAACCTGGAGCCAATCAGGCTAGTGCTCCAGTTAAAAGGGCCACTGGTAACAAGCCTTTGCCTCAGAAGTCTAAGGAGCCCAAGACCCAAAAGACTAAAACTCCAGCTGAACCAAGGTCCAAGGTTCAGCAGCCTGATGAAAACAATATTTTGTTTAAACTGGAAAGTCAACTCCAACTTTTGTCTAGACAGGTTCAGAGTTGTACTGCCCGGATTAAAAATCTGGAAGGAGGTTCATTACCTCCAGTTGAAAAACAAAATATAAAACCCCCTTCTAAACCAAAACAAAAGAATGTTCCATCTGGAACTAAATCTGATAAGAAAAAGGGGAGCAAGTATCAAATACCAATCGTTTTTACTCCTGCACCTGGATCTGGTGAAAAAGATCCAGATGTAGTCTTCAGTTTACCACCACAACAATCAACTGAGACTTCTGTAGAGAAGTCCAGTGAACCCATCAAGAAAAGATGGGTCCACAAAAATAACTGATGATTTTTGTAGGTGTGCAGGGCGATCGAAAGAAGAACACCTGGTATCTGTACAGCGCAGCTGGCCGGACTATGACCGGATGTAAGCCCCTGCTTGAAGAGTTCACTGTCCAAGATGGACCGGCAGTGACGTTTGGTAATGATCAAAGTGGAAAGACTGAAGGATATGGTGTGCTCAATAACGGACAGGTCGAATTCAAAAGAGTTGCATTTGGTTTGAAATACAACCTGATCAGTGTCAGCCAACTTTGTGATGATGGCTACAGAGTTTTGTTCGATATTGCTCAAGGCACCATATTTAACAAGGATTGGAAAGTGGTGATGGTTGCACCAAGAAAAGAAAATGTGTACATCATGGATATGGAACCAGCTCCAAAAGAGCAGTGCTTCTATACCAAGGCTGATGAGGACACCAACTGGCTGTGGCATAAAAGATTATCCCATCTTAATTTCAAAAATATTAACAAGTTGTCTCGCAAACAACTGGTTGATGGAATACCTCAGATTTCTTTCAATAAAGAAAAGCCATGTCCAGGGTGTGAGATGGGCAAGCAGAAGAGGGCCAGTTTCAAAACAAGGCAAAACTTTAGCATCACTGAACCTCTTCACATGCTTCATATGGATCTCTTTGGTCCAGTGAATGTTCAAACTAGAGCTGGAAAGAAGTCCACTCTAGTTGTGGTCGATGAATTCACCAGATATTGTTCGGTGGTATTCCTCAGATCCAAAAGTGATGCACCTGCTGAAATCATCTGTCTCATCAAAAGAATTGAACTCAAGTATACTCGAAAAGTCTGTCAGTTGCGAAGTGATAATGGTACTGAATTTCAAAATAAGGTACTTGAAATATTTTGCAATGACACTGGCATCTCTCAAAACTTCTCATCAGCACACTCTCCAGAGCAGAATGGAGTTATGGAAAGAAAGAATCGCACACTGATAGAAGCAGCCAGAAGTATGCTATCTGAATCAGGTCTTCCCACCAGTTTCTGGGCTGAAGCAGTTGCAACTGCTTGTCACACCTAAAACCGGTCAGTCTACATCAAGAGACATAAGAAGACTGCCTATGAAGTACTCAGGAATCGTAAACCAAATATTGGATATTTTCATGTATTTGGTTGCCCAGTTTATATTTTAAACGATTCCAGTCAGCTTGGAAAGTTTGATGCAAAGCTGATGAAGGTGTATTTTTAGGCTATTCAGATATTCGAAAGGCCTTTAGAGTTTATAATTATAGACTCCAAAAGGTTCATGAGACAATTCATGTCACATTCGACGAATCAACTGATGCAATCAACAAGAGACCAAGCCTTGATATTTCTCCAGTCGTCCCAATAAATTTTGGTGAAACTGACCAAGTTCATCAGTCAGTTGTTTCACCAAAAGATGTTTTCAGTTACACTCAATTGGAACCAGTTAAGAAGAAGAGCACCCCCAGTGACACTTCATTCTATCCTTCCATCAATTTCAACTTACCACGGGAATTGGTGATTGGATCTGATGTACGTGCCACTCCAATATCAGCACCAATTCAAACTCCAACTTCTCCAGTTCTTCAAGAAATGCCTTTTAATGAAGAATTTCATGATGCAAATCGTGAACTCATTGACTCTGATGAGGATGTTGAAGTAGTTTGGACTGATCCTTCTCCAGAAGCTGCTGCAACTGAAGAAGATCGCCAGGTGACTTGCACTGATATTGTTTGCACCAGCCTAGTCAATACACTAGATGGACTCGAGCACATCCAATTGAACAGATTGTGGGAGATCCAAGTAGTGGGGTTCAGACTAGAAGAGCCACCAGTGAGCAATGCTTAAACGTCACCTTCTTATCACTAATTAAACCGAAGAAGATTGACGAGGCTATGGCAGACCCAAGCTGGGTGGAAGCTATGCAAGAAGAGCTCATCCAGTTTGAAAGGAATAATGTGTGGGAACTTGTTCTTTGTCCACCAGGGTTAAAGAAAGAACCCATTAGTACAAGATGGGTCTACCAAAACAAGATGGATGAAGATGGCAATGTTGTAAGAAACAAGGCCAGATTAGTTGCCCAGGGTTATTGTCAAGCAGAGGGCGTTGATTTTGATGAAACTTTTGCTTCAGTTGCAAGACTTGAAGCCATCAGAATATTTCTGGCTTATGCATCCCATCTGCAGTTTAAAGTTTTCCAGATGGATGTCAAAAGTGCGTTACTCAATGGAACATTGGAAGAAGAAGTGTATGTTAAGCAGACTCCAGGCTTCATCAATGAGAAGCATCCTCACTGAGTCTATAGACTGAACAAAGCTTTGTATGGTCTTAGACAAGCCCCAAGAGCCTGGTATGATACTTTAACTAAACATCTTCTTAAAAATGGCTTTGAAAGAGGTGCAATAGATAATACCTTGTTTATCTTGAAAGAAAGAGGTAATATCTTATTGGTACAAATTTATGTTGATAACATTATATTTGGTTCAACTGATGATGCAATGTGTAAAAAGTTTTCTAAAATCATGTCATCTGAGTATGAAATGAGTTTAATGGGAGAATTAACATTTTCTTAGGTCTTCAGATTAAGCAAACTGAAAATGGAATTTTCATAAACCAAGGAAAATATGTCAGAGATTTGTTAAGAAAATACAAATATGATTCTATCCCATCGAAAAACACACCTATTGCAGCACCTTTAAATTTGGACTCTGACCCATCTGGCAAACCAGTGAACATCACTGAATATCGTGGAATGGTTGGTTCACTGATGTACTTAACTGCCAGTCGACCAGATATAATGTTCGCAACGTGTCTATGTGTCAGGTTTCAGGCTAACCCTAAAGAATCACACTTACATGTTGTTAAGCGTATCTTCAAATACCTGAAAGGGTGTCCTAACCTTGGTCTTTGGTACCGGCTCAGGGTTAGATCTAATGGGTTATTCAGATTCAGATCATGCAGGTTGTAAGATAGATAGAAAATCAACAACTGGTGGTTGTCATTTCCTTGAAGGAAAACTGGTAAGTTGGACCAGCAAAAAGCAGACATCAGTCTCTATGTCCACTGCTGAGGCAGAGTACATTTCTGCGGCCAGATGCTGTTTCCAGATTCTCTGGATCAAGAACCAGTTACTAGATTATGGTCAAAAGTATACAAGGACCACAATCTTTTGTGACAACACCAGTGCAATTGCTATATCTCACAACCCAGTGATGCACTCTAAGACGAAGCATATTGACATCAGGTATCATTTCATTCATGATCATGTTATGAAAGGAGACATTGAAATTCATTTCATCCCCACTGACAAACAGCTCGCTGATGTTTTTACAAAACCTCTTGATGAGAAAACCTTTAAAAATCTCATCAGTGAACTGGGAATGTTAAACCCTTAAAACTGGAGATTTTTGTTATGAACGCGTCAGTGACACTGATGAAGCTCTCCAGTTGAGGAGGTCCAGATAATCTTTGCTCGCCAGGCTATCGAACGCCTTTGTGATACTATCCTGGCACTAATCGATTTCTGGATCATCATTTTAGGGAAAAAATTTGTTTTGTTTGAAAATGACAACTGGAGAACTCTCCAGTTGGAAACTGGCACTGGAGTAATCCTCCAGTGTCCAGGTTCAGTCTTGTCTTAATTTTTCATAACGTTAGAAAATACTTGGTCAATATCTGTGACACGTGATGGTACTCGAGTGTTTTAACCCACTTGATATCGTCATTTGATGTGTTTAAAGTCATTTTGGTAAATGACAACTGTTTTTATTGGGAAAATGAAAATTAGTGGGCGCGTGGGTAAGTTAAGCCGTCGTAGCATTTAATGCTGACACGGTGAATTATATTTTCGGTTCAAAATTCAAACTTCTTTTGTAAAAATATCTACAAAATTGATTTTTGTTAATAAAATATAATTTTTGGTATTTCATTGGGATCTTGAATTCCTTATAAATACCTTATTTACTCCGATCACATTTACTTCCCTTTACATTCTTTCATTTACTTCCAATCATCATCAAACTCTTCATTTCTCTTTCTGCTTCATCAATCAAAGCCCTAATTCTAAAATCTTCAGTTTCATATTCATATCTTTAGAAAATGGCACCTAAATCTAGAAGTAGGGATGTAAATCTGCTTACAGTCCCTTACAATCCATCGAATAATGTCAAACAAGCCAGTGGTGCCCCGTCAAATTCCACAGCAATAATATTAAATCCGAACAATCCAATGGCCAGTTTGAGAGGGACTCAAGCCCCCAATACTTTAATCGGGAGAATCCAAACTTTTCTTCGTGATTCTCCCCTTGGCGAGTCCTTTTCTCTCAACCCACGCAAGTTGTACCATGAATACTTGTGTGAGTTTTGGTACACAGCAGAACTATCAGAAGACTGTTCATCTATCTCTTTCATCCTTAAAGATGGATCAGTCCAGTGTGCCATTACAGTAGAAACGATGAGGGATGCTCTACACCTCAACTACTGGAGAGAGGGTGAATCTCCAGTTGTAATATCCCAAAACATCAATTTTCGCCAAGTACTCCTGGATATGGGGAATAAAGAGTGCTTGGAGAATGGGGTATTGAAGGTTAAAGGTGCAATGACGATGACGGGCCTCTCACCATCCTGGAGGTACTTCTTTATTCACCTAGTTGAAAGTATGGGTGGGAGTTCTGGTGGATTGGACCAGATCAACTCCACACAAGCAGAGATGGCTTACTGCTTGTGGAATGGACTCAGAGTGGACTTCGCTGATATTTTGTTCAGAAGCCTGGTGATTAAACTGAAGGGCTCCAGGGGATTATGCATCCCCTTCTCCAGGTATTTGTCACTCTGTTTCCTTCAACTTCTGGGCAGTGAGGAATATCACAACAATCAATCACTGTACACTGTCCCAGAGTTGTTGAGGAATCTTGACTCCCTAACATCTATCGATGGGGAGGTTGAGATCCCTCAGAGAATGTTGCTGGCATTCTCTAAAACCGGTGCACCAGTCCAAGGTGAGTCGGAAAGACAACTGGGCGGGCCTCAAAACAATGAGGGGCCCACCGGTTCGTCTGCTGGAATTGTGACCATTGCCGAACCCGGGCAACAGTCTAACCCCTCCAGCTCCAGCGTGTCTGTCCCTGAAACCATTTACCCTGGAGACCTCCCAACAGGTCCTTCAGGTGTTCCAAAGGCAAGAAGAACACGTCGCCCTAGGACTCACTAACAGTAGAAACCCAACCAGCCCTCCAGTTTCCTCCCAACAGGAACCTGGAAAAAGTCAAATGGGACAACCGCAAGCAGCCACCCTCGCAATTTCTGTAAGAGAGGGTGGTGAAGATGATACTGGGCTACCCCAACCCAGATTAGAGTTTGAGTCTACACAAAGTGTCCACGGCCTATCTTCTGACACTTCTATTACACGAACTGACGACGTCTCTGGCCAGTCACTGCTGGAGACTGAGGTTCCAAACTCTGCGGCTGATGATGTTATGATTGTGGATAGAGCAATTATAACTGAGGCAACCCAAGTGACCTCTATCCCTGGTGAAGTTACCTCGGTAGCTGATCCTCCAACAGATGCAACCTTCCAGAAAACTGGAGAAGGTCATCTGGAGACTAACCCATCTGGTCAACCCTCAGTTACATTCATGGATCTGGACATGAATGTTAATGACGAGGAAATCCTTATTGAATTTTCGGATTCTGAAGGTACTGCATCAGACTTTGAGATTTTTGATTATTCTGTACAAGATCAAAACCCTTCATCTCAAGTCTCGCCTCCAGATGCTTCAATTTCAATTTTACCATCACAAGAAACTGAGCTTACTGAAATTCCATTTCCCACATATAACTATATGTCTGGAAACAGACGTATGGCACCATCACCATCTGGGCAGTTCTCACTCCTTCGAGAAATGCCACCACCACCGCCGCCGTTGATCACACCTGAGCATTCTCAGCATGATCAACACATTGTTACTTCTGTTCCTTCTTCTTCTACCACTCCTATTATTACTCCCTCGACTGCTGCGACGTCAACTGGGGAGGCTTCTCTCAATTTTCCTCCTCCAGTTACTCCAGTAGTAACTGCTGCTGGTCCAGTGACACCTTCCCCTCCGTCACTGGATAGTCAATTTGTGTCTTTCCAAGCCGATATCCAAAATCTTCTTACCAGGGTGGAGGATATTCAAAAGACACTTGACAAAAACACCAAGTCTTTCTCCAGATACCACAAGGATCATTTGACCAATATTAAAGTGGGTGATCTGGGGATTAACAAGTTTTCAACCAATGAAGACTTGGTGTTCAAGAAGCTCAATGAGATGGTCGGAGGCTGCAATAATCTGGCAACTTCTCTAAAGGAAGCCTTCGACCTCACTCAGTCAAAAGTCACTACCTCAATTTCCAACTTGCTGGGTAACACTGTCAGACAATCAGAAGTTGATTTGAAAGAAATTGAGAAGCAGGTTAAGGAGTTGGTTGAAAAACCTGGCTTGAATGTGACTGAGCTTGGGCAGCAGTTGATGACTTCAGTTGGTCAGAAAATTGATGATACGCTGGGTGCCAGAGAAACACAATTAATTGAAAAGGTGATAGCTGAGATCACCAAGCTGGCCACTCCTCAGGTTGATCTGGCCCCACTCACTAATGAGATCAACCAGTTGAGGGGCAGCATTGATAACTTAAACACCCAGGTATCACTTCACTCTCAGTCTATTGACAAACTGACAACTAAAGTAAATAATTTGAAGCAAAAGGATGAAGAGGTTAAGGATAAGGTGGTTTCTGGTCTGGATGAAGATTCCAAGACTTTGAATGAACTGAAGACTGGTCAGCAACAAGTTGCTGCAAATGTTTTGACCCAGTCTAAAGAGACCAACCATCTGTGGAGGTCTTTCAGGATGATGTGCGGAATATTTAAAGAATGCAAGGACATACAATCATGGCAGCCTCTTGACCGGTTGCCATCTCACCCTTCTGAATGGGAAGTTATAAGGGCAGGTCTAGATGCTGCCAAGGGGGAAAGAAGTGTAGTCCTTGCACCAATCGCATCTGGAAGTGCTCCATCTGGAAGTCCAATTGGTAGAGATATGATTGTGGCTGCCAGTACTGAAACTGGTGAGCAAAGGGTTGAAGGTGATGAAGATGTAATTGATAGGGGGAATGTGGATAAGGGTAAAGGTTTAGCATCTGATGAAGCCCAGCCGGCCACTGATGTACCACTGTTGGAAACTGGCAATGTTGATTTATTTCATCCAGTCTCAGAAAGCGATAGCAAACATTTGGCAAGGCTTGGAGATCAAATTAAAGAAAGAAAGAAAATGAAACAAGCAAACCAAGCTGAAGCCAGACAACATCTGGCCAAGATAAAATTGCTTGATATTAGTGACGCTCACTTGTTGGGAATCACTAAGGAGGAGTATGCTAGAGTGAAATATGATGCCAGGATAGTGGGCATGTTGAAAGAAATGCTTGATATTGAATTAGACAGACACTATCCTGATGATGAAGCTGAGCATGATGCCATAAATTTGAATATATCAGTGGAGAAGGCAAAAGAGAATCGGGCCAGTGGGATTTTGAAAAGAATTGAAAATGTGAAGAAGGTTGTGAAAAGGGTATTGAATCCACCAAGAAGGAACCCTCAACCAAGAAAACCACTGCATAGAGATGCTGATCTTAGTACCTTCCTTGAACCAACTGGCGAAATCTCGAATGATGACATCAAGGTTGCTGTGCAGGCTGCTGGAGCTGGGACTATTAAAATCTCGAATGAATATGAAGCTAGAAGCTATTATTCCCAGATCATGGCAACCAGAAGGCACAGTGGGGCAATCAATGGTGTGTTTGTAACAATTACGCCAGGCACCAAGTACTTTCACGTTGAAGTCAGTTATGCTAGAGGGCCACTAGTTAAAACTGACAATCCTGGTGTGATGCAATTTGGGTTCTCGGAATGGGTGGAAATGGTAAACTTTTTGGAAGCAAAGGCACAAAAGAATAGGTTTGAGAAAGCTTGGGTCAACTTTTTAAAGGGCAAGATTCAACACAAAGAGAATCTGGAGCTGAAGTTGAACATTGACCCTGAAGACTCTCGTCCTATCTCTTCAGTGTCAAAGAGAAGGAGAACTGGCGAAGGGCCATCTGATTAAGTTCTCTCTTCAGTTTATCTGCTTGTAATTTTATTTACATTCTGTAACTTATGTAAATTTCATTTCCTTGTATAAATGAAGTTACCAGTTTGTAACCACAAGATAGATAAATAGATTAAATCTAACAAACTCAAAAGAAAAACCCAAGGCATTTGTTGATCTATAAAAATGCCTTGGAAAACTTAGATAGGTTTAATCGAACAAGTCCTTCCAGTTCATACTTGTATAGATACAAGAACTGAAAAAGACTTGGTAATATTTCAGGACAAATAGGGGGAATTTGTTAGGACCAGTTTCGCTGAAACTGGTCAGTCTCCAGTTGCACCTGGAGACTAAGAAGATTTGTCCAGAAATATATTGAAGTCCAGTTGCAGCGTACAGTTAACGCAACTGAAGACTTCCTCCAGTTGAGAACTGACCAGTTGAAGAATCATTCCAGTTGAAGTCGAAGACAACAAGTGGAAGATAGAGAATGACAATGGCAGCGAGACCCAGTTGACATTCTACTCAGTTACAAACTGGAGACCATCAGTGGAAAGCCCTTACAAAGCTTTACACTGATTACGAGGAATTGACCTTTATGCTTTATGTGCTAGGACACGGATAAAATGATTTATCTATGTATAAAGTACAAAAGGTACATAAAGTAGGTTGAGAAAAGTTGTTTTATTTTGCAACTTTACACAACATTTTTAAGGAATTAAATGCTATTCCTTAAATATTCTCAACCATATTTGTACGGCCAAAGTTGACATCCCAATGTCAACTTTGCCTATAAATAAAGGTCTTTGCACAACAAGAAAAACACTTGCATAACAGACTTTGCAATACTTTGCAAACCTGCAATATTCTTGGTGAACTTGTGCAATATTCTCTCAATCATAAAAAGGAACATTTCACAACTTTAAGTGTTTCGATTGTTTAGAGAATTTCCAAGTGTAGATCAATTGTAGTTCATAGGTTGTTAGGATATTTACATACTTTGTATTATCTTGGTTCCGCAACAACCTTGTAATTTATTTAAAGTTAATAAATAAATTACACTTGAAAATTACATATTGTCTCACCAATTTACTTTACAAGTATTTTATATTATTGCATTGTCTTTTACTTATTGTCACTTAAATAAGTAATCTATCCAAGAACTTGGTATATACTCACTGCAACTGGTCGTCTCCAGTTCAGCGCTTATATTGCAAAGTAACTCCACCATTGACATTGAGGTGTCTTCAGGTAGTACCATCTATTGAGTTGAGACTTACAATTTACTCTAAAGTTATATTGATTCACACATTCAATTTGAATATACTTTTTCTTTGGAAGAGCACTTCTGAATTTAATTATACGACAAGAGCCTTTAACATCATCAAACTTTTTAGTGGTGTTGGTTATTTAGTATGAATGTTATTTACTTGGGATTATATTAGTAGTGTGGTTTTAGTCTAAAGCTTTAATAATTTAAGCATTTAGTGGCGTTACTAATTTTATTTAGTGGTTTTAGTCTAAAGCTTTAAAAACTGAAGTATTTAGAATTGGCTAAAATAATCCATTCACATTTTTCCCCCCCAAAGGGTATGTTTGGTAAAAGTAGTTGTAGTTGGTAAGTGTAGCTTCTAGCTGTAGCTTTTAGTTGTAGTTGTAAGCTGTAGCTTTTAAACAAAGCTGTTAGTTAGAGCTTTTATTTTTTAGCGGTGTTTGGCTAGTAACTCTAGCTGCAACTTGAGAATTTAATAGAATACCAGATTGCAAACTCACTAAGTTAATCAATGAAAAATGCATGACGAAAGAAAATAAACTTGAGAATTTAATTAGAAGGTCAAAAGCTTTTTTTTTTTTTATAATAATAGGGTCATAAGGAGGGCTGTTTTAGTACATTTGTAGTATGAATTAAGTTCGTTCCCAACCCGTCGTCGATGCACTCATCGATGAGGACAAGGATGGCAGCGCCCTCATCGAAGCCCTCATCATCGATTGCCATCGATGGGCCAATGAGCGAAGACGGGAGAGAGGAGCGTATGTGTGACCGTTGAATGTTTTTTTTCCCCCAAGGTTAACGAATATATAAGTCCCAAATATAGATAATTAACCCGACTGACAAGCAATTCTATTCTGGAAATAGACCAGTTCAGAATGCGATCCAGATATGGATAAACAATAAGGTAAAATACTGAAAGTAAATTGCAAGAAACAATAAGTGCTGAAACTATATAAATAATATATATAATCAAGTATGTAGCATTGAGACACGATGTACTTTTCAAATGTATTTTATTAATTATGTTAAATAAAATACAAAGGTTGTTGCGGAACAAAGATAAACACCAAAGTGTAAATATCTAAACAATCTTAGAAATACAAGTGATCTAATAACTTGGAAATACTCGTAAGGATTACTTAGAGTATATCTCACAAGTTGCAATGCCAAAGTTTCGAGCACTTTGCAAGTTGTGAGAAACCTTGTATTTATAGGCCAGTCAGAATACGATCCAGATATGGATAAACAATAAGGTAAAATACTGAAAGTAAATTGCAAGAAACAATAAGTGCTGAAACTATATAAATAATATATATAATCAAGTATGTAGCATTGAGACACGATGTACTTTTCAAATGTATTTTATTAATTATGTTAAATAAA
Source organism: Erigeron breviscapus (assembly GCA_034093135.1). Classification (NCBI taxonomy): domain Eukaryota; kingdom Viridiplantae; phylum Streptophyta; class Magnoliopsida; order Asterales; family Asteraceae; genus Erigeron; species Erigeron breviscapus. The sequence goes on from CM067168.1 coordinate 79,873,512, forward strand.
ATACAAAGGTTGTTGCGGAACAAAGATAAACACCAAAGTGTAAATATCTAAACAATCTTAGAAATACAAGTGATCTAATAACTTGGAAATACTCGTAAGGATTACTTAGAGTATATCTCACAAGTTGCAATGCCAAAGTTTCAGCACTTTGCAAGTTGTGAGAAACCTTGTATTTATAGACCAGTTCAGAATACGATCCAGATATGGATAAACAATAAGGTAAAATACTGAAAGTAAATTGCAAGAAACAATAAGTGCTGAAACTATATAAATAATATATATAATCAAGTATGTAGCATTGAGACACGATGTACTTTTCAAATGTATTTTATTAATTATGTTAAATAAAATACAAAGGTTGTTGCGGAACAAAGATAAACACCAAAGTGTAAATATCTAAACAACCTTAGAAATACAAGTGATCTAATAACTTGGAAATACTCGTAAGGATTACTTAGAGTATATCTCACAAGTTGCAATGCCAAAGTTTCAGCACTTTGCAAGTTGTGAGAAACCTTGTATTTATAGACCAGTTCAGAATACGATCCAGATATGGATAAACAATAAGGTAAAATACTGAAAGTAAATTGCAAGAAACAATAAGTGCTGAAACTATATAAATAATATATATAATCAAGTATGTAGCATTGAGACACGATGTACTTTTCAAATGTATTTTATTAATTATGTTAAATAAAATACAAAGGTTGTTGCGGAACAAAGATAAACACCAAAGTGTAAATATCTAAACAATCTTAGAAATACAAGTGATCTAATAACTTGGAAATACTCGTAAGGATTACTTTATTTTAGGATAAATATATAATAGAAATATATAAAAGTTGAGGAAGAGATGAGGAAGAGGTGAAGAAGAGGTAAACTTGGTAGTGAGTGAGGAAAAAATGATTTAGGAATAAAAAAGCTAATGTGAAAAAAAGTAAGAGTTTGGAAGGGCCTAAGTATCAACTTTGGTGAAATCGTCAATAGGCACAAATAGTACATGCCAAAGTTGAAGAAAATGGAAGACCCCATTCCTTGCAAAATTTAGGATAGTTATTTTAATTTGTCAACTATATGTTGGATTATTAGGCATTTAAAATAATGAAATATCGTGTTATCTGATATAAATTTATACTTTAATTATGATTATTATTATGATGGATTTCATCATGAATTACTTCTTTCTAATTAACAAGTATAACAGTTCAGCTATCAAAATGAAAATTATTTAGCTATGTATAACACGGGTTCAATCTAGTTCATAGATGAGTTGAAGATGATCTTTGAACATACTAAATCTATGATGATTATTAGTGTCATACTTATGATATAAAACGGACCAGTCAAATATTTCATGTTATAAACTTATTTTTTAATTGTGAAAGTAGAAACTCTATATACATAAAGCATTTCTAAAAGTAGAAATGCATCTGTGGTTATTATGAAAAGTAAGCATAAAGAAACAAGTGGCCTAGGCCCACTGAACATGGCTTCACTTTTGGCTTTAGTTCTAAAATGGACAAGCTACCTTTTAAAGTCAAATTTTCAGAATAACATATTTCCACATTGAGTTCTCACCTTTAAAAAATATAAGAGTTAATTTCAAAAATCGTCCTTGTGGTTTTACCAAAAAATCACGTTTCATCCTTTAAACTTCAAAATGACACTGGTAGTCCTTTATACGCGGATAATGGTCATGTTTCGTCCTTTAGTCGACCGTATAAAGGACGAAACGTGTCCATCATCCGTTAGATTAAAGGACGAAACGTGACCATCATCCGTTAGATTAAAGGACGAAACATGACCATTATCCGCGTATAAAGGACTACCAGTGTCATTTTGAAGTTTAAAGAATGAAACGTGATTTTTTGGTAAAACCACAAGGACGATTTGTGAAATTAACTCAAAATATAATAACTCTATAATTGGTCTGTTGATAAGTAAGATTTAAACAACCATCGTTCGGTTGTTTTATATTGATTTGGAATAAAATGTTCATTTGAAAACTAGAATTTTTGTGAAAGCTAAAAAATTGGTCAAAACACATTGTGATCTGAATCTAACACAATGTGTTTTAATTGTGTTTTCTAAAAACACAATGTGTTTTTATTGTGTAATCTAAAAACAATGTGTTTTCTAAAAAAAATTAAAAACACATTGTGTTAAATTCAGATCACAGTGTGTTTCGGTCAGTTTTCTAATTTTCACGAAAATTTTTAGTTTTCAAATGATCACAACCCTTTTTGGATACCAATAAACAAGAAACCAACATCGATGTTTAAAAAAAACAAACAATAAACCAAAGTTTCTTGAAAATGATAATTTCCCTTTTCTTCAAACGAAAGTAAAAGGGTAGGTTTTCATTGAACCAAATCATCAATAATATTTGACTCCTCACTACCAAAATATATTTCGTTTAATTCTACAGAAGTTGAAATAAATACTTTTACAAACTGAGACCTCTTCAAAATTCGAAGAAAGTGACTTAAAAGAGCAGGTTCAATTTTTGATTTTTTTTACTTGTTATTTTAAATTATTATTTTTTTTAAATTTTTTTTCATTTTTTTTAATAAACATTCCAAAAAAATCAAAAAAAATTTTAAAAAATTTTTTTTTAATAAAAACATACAACTTACACATGTATAGGGAATTTTATTTTTATTTTTTTTGATGGGTTTTACTAAAAAAATAAAAAAATTAAAACGGAAAAATAAAGGGGGAAAAAAAATTAAATTTCAATCTTCTCTCCCTTCTCTCAAGCACCTTTGCATTTGATTTTTATCCTATATATATATATATATATAAGAAGAGAAATTTAATCAAAGTGTAATATGAGTATATAAAAACTAAATAAATTATAAGTTTGATAAAATATACTAAAACATCAACAAAGAATATTATCAGACACATAAACACCATCTGGTGTTTCTTTTACAATGAGAATGATAGCTTCTTAAAAACAAAATTATCAATTCTAATTCCGACCAACTTCCCCATAATATATTATGGGCAATCATTCAATGTACATTATCAGATGGTTTACAAGCAAAGGTGCAACCAACTTCCGCAAATTTATTCCAACTACAGATTGGAGTTTGCGTCATAAAAATGCTATATTATGTAAAATTATTTAATTAGGTAATACTCCCTCCGTCCCATATTAATTGTCCTAGTTTGACTGGTCAAGTCTTTTTC
>CM067168.1:79884206-79939714 GCA_034093135.1 Erigeron breviscapus
ATATATATATATATATATATATATATATATATATATATATATATATATATATATATATATATATATATATATATATATATATATATATATATATATATATATATATATATATATATATATATATATATATATATATATATATATATATATATATATATATATATATATATATATATATATATATATATATATATATATATATATATATATATATATATATATATATATATATATATATATATATATATATATATATATATATATATATATATATATATATATATATATATATATATATATATATATATATATATATATATATATATATATATATATATATATATATATATATATATATATATATATATATATATATATATATATATATATATATATATATATATATATATATATATATATATATATATATATATATATATATATATATATATATATATATATATATATATATATATATATATATATATATATATATATATATATATATATATATATATATATATATATATATATATATATATATATATATATATATATATATATATATATATATATATATATATATATATATATATATATATATATATATATATATATATATATATATATATATATATATATATATATATATATATATATATATATATATATATATATATATATATATATATATATATATATATATATATATATATATATATATATATATATATATATATATATATATATATATATATATATATATATATATATATATATATATATATATATATATATATATATATATATATATATATATATATATATATATATATATATATATATATATATATATATATATATATATATATATATATATATATATATATATATATATATATATATATATATATATATATATATATATATATATATATATATATATATATATATATATATATATATATATATATATATATATATATATATATATATATATATATATATATATATATATATATATATATATATATATATATATATATATATATATATATATATATATATATATATATATATATATATATATATATATATATATATATATATATATATATATATATATATATATATATATAAGATGGGCGTATTTTTAGCGGTTGCTCTTAGTTAGGGTTTTGTATCATTCTATTTATAGATAAACCACTTGCTGAAGTTGCGCAAGCTGCAATTGCTTTCCGTGATACAGCACAACAAAATCGCCAGGAACATGAAATTGCCCTGAACGACACCCTGCAGATTGAAGCTGGAAATCGTAACTTACAAGTAGATGGATATCCATTGCCTTGAATCTTATGGAGGTTGGATATTGTTTTTTTCGTTATTCATTTGACATGCTTGTCATATCTATACTAAAACAAAAAGTTTTGAGTTTGAATCATAAATGTCAAATGAATAACGAAAAAAACAATATCCAACCTCCATAAGATTCAAGGCAATGGATATCCATCTACTTGTAAGTTACGATTTCCAGCTTCAATCTGCAGGGTGTCGTTCAGGGCAATTTCATGTTCCTGGCGATTTTGTTGTGCTGTATCACGGAAAGCAATTGCAGCTTGCGCAACTTCAGCAATGATATTAATTATATCCTGGGTTGCGACCACTATCACCTGATCAAGTCTATCTCTGTCTGCTGATTCCTATTCGAGACTTCTTGCAGTCCGTCTCGCATATTGAGTAGCTCAGCCAATTGTGTTTGACATATAGCAGTTATCTGACCAATTAGTTGATTCTCGGCGTTTCTCATTGCTTGGAAAAATGCCACTTGCCTTTCTAACAGTTCAACTCGTCCTACACTTCCACGCAAACGATCTTCTTCCCGGAGATCGCATTCTCTTCTTAAAGCTCCGACATGAACCACTTGATTTGGGGGAGTTAACTCTCGAAATCGACCAACCATGTGACGTGCTTGATACGTGCTTGTAATGATGTTGTAGTTTTCTAGCGAATTTGCGTTTGCCTGTGGAAAGCCATTAGTAAATTGACAATCCACACGACAAACTAGACGATTGAGGCTTTGGCAACGACCACAAACCATTGAAGATGGGCGTATTTTTAGCGGTTGCTCTTAGTTAGGGTTTTGTATCATTCTATTTATAGATAAACCACTTCCAAGTTCCGCCCTCTAGTTTGAGTTGCCCGGATTTAGCCCATAAATTTTATCAACATCTAAAATGTAACGGCTTAAGTCCCTCAACCTTTGCCCTTGTCCTTTTCTAACTTGTTCTCTTTTATTTACCTTTTAAAGTAAGATCTAAACAATTAATATTGATTTGGATACCAATAAACAAGAAACCAACATCGATGTTTAAAAAAAACAAACAATAAACCAAAGTTTCTTGAAAATGATAATTTCCCTTTTCTTCAAACGAAAGTAAAAAGGCAGGTTTTCATTGAACCAAATCACCAATAATATTTGACTCCCCGCTACCAAAATATGGAGAACCAAAATGTATTTCGTTTATTCTACAGAATTTGAAATAAATACTTTTACAAACCGAGACCTCTTTAATTATTTTAGTTTAGAGTTAATTACAGAAATCGTCCCTGTCGTGGACCTCCACTTGCAGCTTTTGTCCCTAAGTTTAACAAATTACAGTTTTAGTCCAAAAAACTTTGCCGCATCAACACTTTTGGTCCTGAGTGGTAACGTCCGTTTAAAAACCCATTACATGCCCTGCACATGATGGGTATAATAGTCTTTTTCTTTACACAGGACCAAAAGTGTGGACTTTTTTTTTATCACTGACCAAAAGTGCAATCAAGCCTCGTATCATTTTCTTCTTTATCAACTACTATATCTATATCTATAGATATACAAATCTATACAATAGGTATATACATACATATCCATCAAATAGAAAACTAAAAATTTCAGCCAAAAACATAAGAAAAAAAAACAAAAATAGTGAGCAAATCCAAAATTCCATAGTAAATTTCACAACTTAATAAAATTCCCCTTTCTATATATTTGACCCAATTAAATTCCGTTTCTATCATCATCATCAACAACAACAACAAATTCAATAAATATCTACATAATAACTATCTACATACATACACAAACGTGGAAATCAGGACATCAGATAGTGGTGTTTCAGAAGCAACACCACCACCAATGAAGGTGTTTCACAACTTGGATCTAACAAGAAAAAACCTTAGATCTAACAAGAAAAAGAATGAAAGATGAAGAATATATAAAGAAAAGGAAAGAATAGTGATTGGTGTGCGTCGATGGTGTTAGTAGTCGAAGCCCGTTGTGGTGATGATGTTTCCAGTGGTGGTGATGGTCGTTTTCCGGCCATCATTTGAATCATATGTATCTATATCTACGATTAAAATATATATCATATATCTATATGTGGATGTAGATGTATTATGTATAGATGTAGATAAATTAAGTTATTGGTTGTTATAGTTTAATTGTGTATATTGAACTATGTTATCAATTTCGGTGGTATACCAGTGGTATACAAGTTTTTGGTGCTTCCATGTAATTTCGGTTTCAAATTCCGGTTAGTATTTCGTTTCCGAAATTTTCGGTGGTTTTGACCGAAATTTGACAGACTTTTCAATTTCGGTTGTATCAGTAGTTTTACTGGTTTCATTTTTTTTCTTAACTTTTTTGGGTCAAAAATAATAAAACAAAGGAGAAAATAAGATAGAAGCAAGGTTGTAAAAATGGTGACTGGATGAGACGATTCTGTAGGCGGTGGTCAACGTCGGTAACGGTGGTCAACGGCTAAAAAATGGTCACGCCGGTGGAGATGGTGGTGGATAAAAGAGGGTAGAGAGAGAAGAGAGTAGAGAGAGAAGAGGGGGGAGAGGGGGAGGCAGACCTGTCACCTATCCGATGTGCGATGGTTGGTGGTGGTCCATGTTTCCGGCCATAATGGTCTCCGATGATGGTGGCACCGGACTGTGTTTTTGAAGATTTGTAAAATATGTTTGGATTTTAAAGTGCAAATGAAAGTGAAAAGGATGGCTGATAAAGACTCGTATAAGGGGCTACCCAATGCCCACCACTCATCCCCCAAGGACTAGTCCCTGTCAGCGCCACATCAGCAAAAAACACTCCAAGGACTAATCCCCCAAAATGCACCCAATGCACTCATCCCTCAAGAACTAGTCTTGGACCCACTAATTTTTTTGTCTTCTTCTTTGTATATAGGATTAAAAAAAAAAAAAATAAAAAATCCCAAACACTCGTCCCTGCAGGAACGAGCCCCCGAACGAACCAGGGACGAGTCCCACCCAACGGTGTGGACTCGTCCCTGGAGGGCGGACGAGCAGCCACACGAGGGCGCTGGGTACGCTCTAAGAAGATATAATTGTTAATGTAAAGCACGTTTTAGATATATAGATCTATGATCTATATAGATATAGATATATATAGATATAGATATAGTAGTTGATAAAGAAGAAAGATGTATGAGGCTTGATTACTTTTGGTTGTTACACTTTTGGTCTGGTAAGAAAAACTCCACACTTTTGGTCCTGAAATATAAAAAGACCATTATACCCATCATGTGCAGGGCACGTGATGGGTTTTTAAATGGACGTTACTACTTAGGACCAAAAGTGTTGACGGGGCAATTCTGTAATTAACTCTTTAGTTTATTTATATATAATGACAATGAGTCGGGTTTCGGGCGAGTATGCCCAAAACCCGACCACCGATAAGGAAACTCTATTTGAATAATAATTACCAAAACTTATATGATTTGGGTATAATATTTATTTAAAACTAATCAGTTATAAGTATATAAATATAGATATTAATATAGATATCTATATAGATATAGATATAGTAGGTGATAAAGAAGATGATGAATGAGGCTTAGATTACACTTTTGGTCTGGTAAGAAAAACTCCACACTTTTGGTCCTGAAATATAAAAAGACCATTATACCCATCATGTGCAGGGCACGTGATGGGTTTTTAAATGGACGTTACTACTTAGGACCAAAAGTGTTGACGGGGCAAAGTTTTTTGGACCAAAAGTGTTGACAGGGACGATTTCTGTAATTAACTCTTTAGTTTATTTATATATAATGACAATGAGTCGGGTTTGGGGCGGGTAGTGTCCAAACCCGAATTCCGATAAGGAATATGCGACCTGAACCCGATACCCATCGGGGATAAAACTATGCCCAAAACCCGACCCGATAAGGAAACTATATTTGAATAATAATTACCAAAACTTATATGATTTGGGTATAATATTTATTTAAAACTAATCAGTTATAAGTATATAAATATAGATATTAATATCGGGAAGGGTCGGGGTAGACAGGCCCCAGTCCCTGAACGGGTTCGGGTATCGGGATTCCCCATCAGGTCGGGGTTTTTTTCCATCCCCATATATACAAGAAGAGAAATTTCATCAAAGTGTAATACGAGTACATACATACATAAAAATACGTCTCACAAAGTTAAATATTCGTGTATTAAAAATACTAAATTAAACCTTTCTGATGAACCGGTTTGATAAGATATACTAATAACTAGGTGGTTCTTTGCCGCTCGTTAAGCGCCGTTGGTTAGTGGGCGATTTTGTGTAGTAATGTGTACGTCGTTTTGCAATTCGTTGCTGATAAGTAACTTCATCTTTTTTTCCTATTTATTAATTCCAATTTATTTAATAAAAAAACCCACAATCAATATCTATTGGTTGTGGATTGTGAGCAAAGCCACATAGGTAGATTCGTAATGGGTGTAAGAAAGATTGGGCCAACAGTCAGGGAAATTGCATAAAAGGTAAGTTTGTGCAATTGTTGTATCTTGCCCAAAAAATAGCAAGACTTTTCCCATGTTTATCCATAAAAGAGATATGGGTAGCGAAATTGAATGTATATGAATGTTGATTCTAATTGGGTTCGCAAAGTTGTCCACAAAACAATATTATTTAGTAAAAGATAACCTGGGTTGAAACTATCATGGCCCCATACCCTTTGACTTTCTTCTAAATATTCTTACCAAAGCAATATAAATGGGGAAAAGAGGCAACCATACCTATATACACTTCGTTGCAAGCAAACTTTATAAAAAGTTTAGTACATAATAAAGTGGAAAAAAATACCGTGAATGAGATTGACTTATACCCATCCGAGGGATTATCCAGCGTCAAAATATAAGGTGCGCTAACGTTCCTGTCTTATTATGGCCGGAATTACCTCTACTCGAGATTTCAGCAAAAACCAAGATAATAAGCCAGAGTTCCATGACTCCATCAGCCTTAAACAAAGCATAATTCCTCTCAGAAGTCCATTTCTCACTAAACAACGCAAAAATAATCATTGTATTAAATCCAAGTAAATAAAAAGGAACTATAGGAGCCAAGGTTGGAAATTTACCAAAACAGGAACTATAACAGTTTTCATTAAACAATATGCTGTTGTTTCTTATAATGCATTCAAAGCAAATTTGTTAGTATAGAATGAACTATGCTGAAATTTGTTTAAAGCAATGCTGACGTAAAAGAGACTGCAGGGCATTTGAAAGATTTTGGTCAAAAATAGCTAGGAAAGTAAATAGAAAACCAGCTAATTTTTGCATATGAACTTACTGTTTGAGGCTGCAAATAATTTTTACCAGCGGCTGAGAAGCTCCTCATCCTATAATATGTATAAAAACATATCTTTTCTATAGTCTTTATATGTTCATTCTTATTGGACTAAGATTATGGACAAACTAGAATTGTAACCCGCGCGATGCGCGGAGTTACTACCATTAAATCTGATGCAGTTTTTCTTAGCAAACAAATGGCTCAAAACACTAAGGATGAATCAAAGACATAAATTGAACCAAAAGGGTTCTAAGAACACACGTTCTCTATTTTTATTATAAAACTCAAAAAACTATGTTACAATGAAAAACCTTCTGACATTTAAAGGAAAACAAATCCTAGATAAACTAGGAAACAAATAATATAAAATAAACAATAAAAATAGATAAACTTAAAATAAATCAAAGATCAGCACCAAGAAACATGTCCTCATAATTTGCCTCCATGAGCTGGGCCTGCCGATGGGCCAAGTGAACTGGTTGGGCTTGCCATTGCATCATTCTACTCTTCTTCGAAAAAAACTCGTCCTCGAGTTTTCCTCAAGCTTGACAACACCATGTGAACCGCATCCACCTTCCACCTGGATCAAAAGGAACATCAACATAATTCCCATTCATTATTATCATGACGACCCGGCTAAATAGCTTAACTTCATGAGTCATGTCGCCCGCCTCAAGACTTGTATCACTTTGTTCAAACGGAACATCGAGTTGCCTCTTTTTTTGCTTTGATGACAAAAACTCGGTATTGACAACTTGTTGCGGGCATGTGACCACTACCATAACAATATTGCAGACCTCTATTTCCGAAACAATATATCCAACACTAAGTTTGGAAAGAGAGATAAATGCATTTAATGTGAGTAAAACTTGATATGCAAGAGTCTCGACACTCAAATTGAGTTTCAAAAATGGATTAAATTTTTGTGATAGGTAATTAAACTCAAGAGCAATTTTGAAAGTCAAGTACCGTAAATTAAGGCAGAAGATGGTATTTTTCCAAATTAATAGCACTTTGAAAAGTATTAGTAACTTATCATAAAAGAATTCCCCAAAATACGAGAATTGTTGAGCCAATCTTGCATGATCTTTACTTCTTTTTTGATATTCAAGTCCACCTTTATCATCAAACAAGTTGCCCAAACTCTTCACAATCCCATCAATTCCAGCCGCCTTCAAATTCAATACTCTAAATGCATTCACATGTAAATCAACGTATTTTAATGCAAATAGTTTATCACCAACTGAGACCTTATAGTATGGAACACGTTGAGTCGAGGAAACCATCACGATAAATACAAACCAAGTGCCACAGCTGATGGATGAGATTTCCTTATCTTTTTGAACCCCAAATGGATCTGATTTCTTTTCACCCTCTACATTGATATGATCATCTTTCACGTACCCATAAAATAATGTGATAGCAAGAACAAAAGGTTGGATTTGCACCACACGATTGACTTTCTTGAACTCCTCCAATCCGTCAAAACACAAAATAGACGGGTTATACTTTGCAATCAGAACTTCACTAACACCACCATTTAACCACAAATACCATTCCTCGTCCGCATATTCATCAAAAACAGGTAAAGAATCATAAATAAAATCACACCTACCGAAAGGATCCTCCTCTTCCCCAAAGCTTTCGTCCCGGACGTAACCTTCTGGGTCGGTTTCCTTAAGCGGCCGTGTTTCCGGATCTAGGACTCGTTGCTCTAGTCTTTCGATCTCAAAATCCCGTGCGTCAGCAAAGATATCATCACTGCCTCGGTTGGCGAATCTGTGAACAGAAAATCCATCTTCAACACGAACACGTGAATCGAAATCATCTATGATGTTGCCTCGTTCGGCGATTCTACATACATGAGAGTAATCACTATCACGTTGAGCCATTTGATAAACCATAGCTCTGATACCACCTGATGCAGTTTTTCTTAGCAAACAAATGGCTCAAAACACTAAGGATGAATCAAAGACATAAATTGAACCAAAAGGGTTCTAAGAACACACGTTCTCTATTTTTATTATAAAACTCAAAAAACTATGTTACAATGAAAAACCTTCTGACATTTAAAGGAAAACAAATCCTAGATAAACTAGGAAACAAATAATATAAAATAAACAATAAAAATAGATAAACTTAAAATAAATCAAAGATCAGCACCAAGAAACATGTCCTCATAATTTGCCTCCATGAGCTGGGCCTACTGATGGGCCAAGTGAACTGGTTGGACTTGCCATTGCATCAAAATCACTTGTTGTTTACCATTGATTTACAACAGCCTTGCAAAATTTACAAAGCTAGACTAATCTAAAATTAATGGCTTGTCAATTGTTTCCTTCATCCTGGTCATAAGCTTCTACCTTTATGGTTGAGTCATGATAAATGGAGTTCGAACTTCATGGAAATTTCCAAAGCCATTTAAATCCCCAAGTCCCAGCTAAAAACCTGCAAGATCCCCAAGCCGATAAGCTAAAAAGAGATAGTTTCCAATGCAGGGATAAATTGTGTAATTCATTAACATTAAAGTCAAAGGAGAAACAATCGCACCAAATACTTGTGAAAGCAAGAAATCAAAATACAATAAGAGTCAATTGCCTCCTACTTTAACTGTTAGATATACCCCACAAGTGTTTAGCAAACCTATAGAATCTCTTTTGAGTTTTGATACAAAATATGGATTACGTTGAATACTAAAGGCATGTACTGGTAGCTCTTTTGATGAGGTTGCATCAAATTTGTATGTCACATATCTATAATATTATTATTATCTTTACAAATCAAAAGCACAGTCATAATCAACAATGCAAATTCGTCATGAAGATTACCCGTTTCTCTGCACACTCGCAATACAACGTGATCTCTTCTTCACAAAACGGCTCAATATCATTAATTTGCAGGCCTACAACAAATTCTGAAACCAAAAAAATGAATTATGGACGTATACGCATATATTTAGATAAGCATATAGTATTATTTATGTTATCTTAATAGAAATCTTGTTATAACTATAGATTACTGAAGCTGAAAGCAAAAATATACCCAAATAAAATTTTGAGATCATGAATAAAGAAACTTGTTAGGTCTCGTTAACCCTTCCCAAAAAAACATCCTTAATTAATTGTAGACATGTTACCATGAGGGATGACAATATATTACTCGTAATTCCAGAATCAAGAGGACTAAAAGGATGAGATATATATTATTGGAAGTTGTATATAAGACCTCTGTAAGTAGGGATCCATAACATGTTCTTGTTCAGTTAAATAGTAAAAACCAGATGCATAATATAACCAATGACCTATGTAGTCAATTTCGGTGGTATACCAGTGGTATTTCGGTTTTCGGTCCTCCACTGGTATACCGGTCCAGATTTCTGTCCAAAATTTCGGTACCGAGATTTTCGGTGAAATTTACCGAAATCTCACCGAAATCGGTCAAATTTCGGTCCAAATTTCGGTGGTATACCGGTTTTCAGTTTTTTTCCTATTTTTTTATTTATTTTTTGTTGTCCAAACTTAAAAACAACATAAGAAACACTAGTTTTTGCAAGTATCAACACTAATCTATCAAATATTGACACTTTTAAGCTTGACTTTTGATATTTAGATTGAGTATTAACTTAACATAATTGCTATTTGTGTATAATTGCAATTGTTTATAATTATATATAATATTTTGCATAATATTAAAATTACCGAAATACCACCGAAATCCCACCGAGAAAACCGATATTTCAAATACCAGTCCTTGACCGAAACAGCGGAATTTCGGTCTTTAACTACTTAGCCAATGACTGCTAGTTAAGAATCTGCATTAACAAAGCCAACTACAAAATACTACTTTTCTTGTTGTTTGATCTCTACATACGCATAAAACTTCACATTGTGCAAACAAATCCATGGATACTAATCCATTTATGTATTCAAACCAATCAGAATCCATCACGAGCATGAAGCATAGGAACAAAAGGTGTTCATCACAACATTATTTCTATTCACTCAAGCACCCCTAACTTCACACCTCATTATTCATTTCAACTTATACGAAAAACGTCAAAAATCAACATCTATCCACGAAAACTGAATCACTACTTAGTACTTACAACATAAAACAACGAAGAAAACACTTTTACGAATTTACCTCTTGTTTGGTCAAACAAATTGTAGCCATCCACAGTAATCCCATTCAAAGTAGTATCACCAATTTCCTCTAAACAACCAAATCAGCTTTTTCCATACTTTATGCCCGTAATAAGCATATTGTTGAGTATGAAACACTATATCATCTACACAATAAAAAATACATATTAATATTATTTTTTTTATCTATAACCAAAATCGAATTCTCCAAAACAACATAAACATATACATATATATATATACATGTTGGTTGTTACAATAAAGGAGTAAAATTAAAATGGGAAAAAAAACCCTAAAAATAAGGGTACTTGAGAAATTGGGGAATTTCACTTTATTGTAATTAAAACCATACCAGCCAAAAACATGAGGAAGAGCAACTAAGAAAAAGAAGGATAGAGTTTAGAGGTTAATCAAGCAACAGATTCTAAGCTAATATCTCTGCTTGTTTAGAAATTGATAGGTAGAAGAAATCGGTGGGGATTTTTTTTGTTTTTGGTAGAAAGATGGCTTCGTGTCAGGGGCTTAACAATTGAAGTACACGAATTGAGAGTGAGAGATTCGAATTCGAATGGAGAAGAAGGGGGGCTAAAAGAGTGACTGGGAGATGGATGTCGGTTGAGGGTGAAAGGAAAAAAATAATAATTTCTAACTACAGTAGATGCTACCGTAACTTACCACACACCACCGATATTCATGATTTGTTTGTTATATAATTCGGGGGCTTATTTGAGTACACCCGATCAAACATGATTAGGGACTGAACCACTGACCATACATTACCAAAAAGAGGACCACTTAAATAGAGCATCATGTATAGCTTTGTTTCATATAATAAGAGAAGATTTATTCAACATTACTAGAGCATCACGTCCAAAAAGGCTCAACATTTTATTGGAAAGGGACGTGTGCACATGAGAACTAAATAGACATGAGGTACTATTGTTTGGACCACAAGTGCTCATAACAATCAAGAGAAGGACCACATGATATGGACATTTTTAAGATAATGGCCAATGTATAAGGCCTATTAAGTATTAAGTACATGATACTAAAACATATAAATAATTATAATTAATAGATATTTTATATTAATCATCAACATTAATACAACTTTACATTGTTTATAATAAATAACTTGTCAGATGTCAAAAAATATATCACTATATTGTATAAAATTAATGTCATTTTTTTGAAATTGTATTTGTCTTTAACTCAAAAATGTAACTAATAAATATTCTGTCAAAAGTTATATAAACCTGCAAAAATCATATCAATATTGTATATAAAATTAATGCTGCTTTCTAAAAATTGCATTTATTATTTAACTTAATTTGTGTAAGACTTAGAACTATATATTGTCTTAATCTATTTTTTTAGAATTTAATGTTCCTTTTACTTATTTTGTGAAAAAAATTTGAAAGCTAACATTTAATTAAAGCAAAATGGTACATAACAAAGCAATAACATTTAATTCCATATATATATTTTGATGATTTCATGGCACGTGATTATTTATGTTCAATTCAATTCTTCTTTGCTTTTATGTAATTTGTGTAAAGGAACTACTACGTACATCTACTGTCATCGAAGAAATTATGACAAAGTAATAGCAATTCTTACGTATTAAGGTGAAAGACAAATTAAAGAAAAGACAAAAGTTGGACCTTATGACAAAGTAATAGCAATTCTTACATATTAAGGTGAAAAACAAATTAAAGAAAAGACAAAAGTTGGACCATTCTATATTTTAAAAGGAGGGGTGTGCTGGAATATCTTGCCTATAATTCTTTAAATTATATAGGTACAGCAATGCTTGACAATAAGTTAATAAAGGTAAGTGATTCAGAATTTAAGATTTGCAGGGTAATCGTATAAAACAAATAATTTTATAAGCTACATTACCTTATTGTATTCAAACGCAACAGCAAATAACCAAACAGAGCAAAGATATGCTTGACACGACAACAACGACAAACTGCGAACCTCAAAAGTTACAAACCCAACAACAACCTTCCTATATGCCTGAACCCACAATAATCTCAAAAGTTACAACCCCGACAACAACCGTCTCTTGATACAACTCAACAGCAACAACCAATTGGGAACCTCAAAAGATTACGACCCCGACAAAAACCGTCTTCCACAACAAAATTGGTTACTTTGGACTGGTCACCTCACCTTTAAACTATCCAACTCCCAAGCTTTACGCATGAATCCGACAACCACACTTATATGGGTATTTTGTAACTGACTTTCAACTAAAACTAATCTTTTTCAACCATTTCACTTCAAAGTATATGAAATTTAATTTTATAGTGCATCATATATAAGTATTTTGATTCTCTTAATTTTCTAAGATTTAGTAACTTTGCAATAGTACGTTTGTGAAAAGATTACCTTGACCAATTGAAACAACAATAGCAGCTTGACCGAATTCTACTTCTTTTCAGTAGTTCCATTTTCGATTGTATCAGTAGCCTTGTTGTCTTGTTGAAGATCAAAATCACTTTTAATTTTCTTTTTTAATAAAGTTGACAATTAAAATTTCTATGCGTTTGTAATTGAAAGAAGATATGATTGCGTTTGTAATTGAAAGAAGATATGATTGCGTTTGTAATTGAAAGAAGATATGGCTGGGTTAGTCATTGTGCTTAGGTTTTTTTTTTTGGGTTAGTCATTATGTTTAGGGTTTGTTTTGCTTCAAACTGGTGTGGTTATTTGGATCAGGCCTAAAAAAAAATATCCCATTCATGGGATTTGAAGCCGTGACCAAAGATATAAAATGTAAGGTAATCACCACCTCTACCAAAGGCAACTTTGTTTGCTTTTTGCTATACTCAAACTATAGAATTCGTATTTTTTTAACCTTTTACTGTTCGCATTCAATTCTTTTATTAAAGAAGGTAATATCTTTATAATGCTAGATTATATTTCAAAAGAAAGTCAAATATATCACAATCACAAAAAAATATCTTCTCTTAGAGACGTTTTTACAATTGTATGTATGCAAAATATTCAATGATATTTAATAGTTACTCAAATAATCATCTTTACCATACCCGATTCTCTAAACAACAATTATTTAACGTCAAGTAGTTACATACAAGAAAAACAACAACAAAGACTATTATCAGACACATAATAACATAAACACCATTTGGTGTTTCTTCTACAATGAGAAATGATAGTACTTAAAAAACAAGATTATCCATTCTAATTCCGACCAACTTCCCCATAATATATTATGGGCAATCATTCAATGTACATTATCAGATGGTTTACAAGCAAAGGTGCAACCAACTTCCGCAAATTTATTCCAACACAGATTGGAGTTTGCGTCATAAAAATACTATATCATGCAAAATTATAATTAGATAACAATATCTAGTATAACAATTTAAACTTTTCTATTGGCCACATTTTCCAAATGTACAACAAAAAAGTATTAAACAAAAAACGATTTGATATTACCATTCAAAAAGATATAATATTCACTAAAAACAAACCAGCATTCAAGCCAAAATGGATTTTTCCTTCAAATGCTTTAGACTTGGAACTTTTAGAATTTTACTTGCTAGTTTTAGCACAATTACAGAACAAATGTATCTTTATTACCATTGCCTAAATACAGCCTGCTCATTTCGCACAATAACTAAAAGCTAAAAAGGTTTGTATCTATCAATCTAAAAGGGGTTCTTGACCAATGTTGGTCCTAAGAGGCTTGGTTAAGATTTAATTTCACATATTGACATATATGGCAACATCCCTTCCACGCTTTTGTACATAAAAACCTAAATATATGTACAGATGTATATGTACATCGTTTGATAATCAACTTTTACCAGAATGGACACCACCTGCAGAAAGCAAAGATTGGTTTCGTTAGACTCTGAGACATAGGCATCAACTCTTCTTCAAACTGCAATCAAAATGCATATACTGCTAAAAGTACGCTCACTTTATTAGCATGTAGTCTATAACTAACATTCACTATTTTAAAGTTACGCTGATCAGAGCAAAGAAGTTTATAATTATGAATCTCAAAAGAAACAGTCATAATAACTAACCCAAGCTCAAAACAATCAGGCAGTTCTAGCTCTTCTAATATTGGAGATCATGTATTAGAGAACTGCGTTGTTTAGATCAGGCTGTTTCGTATTCTTAAGTAAATAGTTGATGTTTTAGCTTTTAATCTCGCAAGTTAAGTGAGTAATATAAGAAGTTTGCTATTCAAAGCCCTTAGAATATGAAGTTGGATGAATTGTTTTAAATGCCTAAGGATGTGTTTTAAGTCAGCTGCAGCCTGCAGGCCTACTCAAAATAGGCAAGCGGTATGTTGATACATATAAGGGTTATACTGGAATCATACCCGACATAATTCTGGCACAAATTTTCATGTGAGGTGGCCTGTAAAATCAGCTTTTGAACTTGTAGTTTAACAGATAAACCATGATCCACTTCACGAGTATCTCCAGAAATTAGATTACTATTGTCTGGTTGGGGGGTGGTTGGTAATGTTGAAGAACAAGTTGAAAAATCACGCCCAGTAAGTTTATTACTCATCCTAGCCATGACCACCACCGCACGTTCATTCAGAACCTCGTTAGCATCACCCAGTTGATGAACAGCCTGAAAAAGTCACTAATTAGGCATAATTTACATGCATTTAAAATTGTAAGTCCAAGATAGATTATGATACAACCACCTGCAGAAGCTCCCTTTCACGAGCACCCCGTTGGGGTGGTAGAAGATGACTTTGAACAGTTTCTTCACTGTTTACAGCAGGCTGGACATTTGTGCTGGCTAAAGCTGACATTTGTGTAACTTCATTGAAGTTGAAAAGACGCCAGTTTATAAGTGGATCATGGACAAATGCCTAAACCAGATAAAAGAAAAACATTAGAACAATTCTCGACGTAGATAATAAGGATGCATAAGAAACACAAAGATGTAAAGTATCTAGTTAAAATATTTTTTTTGATAAAAGAGCATAACTAAATACACGAAGGTAAACCAGATACTAGATACACTATAATGTATTATGTATATACTTGAAAATACAACATATTCTCACTTATATTCCTATCAGAAGACATATCTAAAAATTGATAAATTAATATACAAGGACCAGCATTTTAGAAGGTTGAAATATATTGTGACTGGACGGCTGCACGAAATAATACACAACCGTTATCGATCCAATCATAAATATGTGGGTCAACAATGTCACATTTACTGTACATATGAGCTTTCTGGCAAAGTATACATAAACCACTAACATAGTTCACACAATGGTTTTAATTTTATGCAGATTCAATATAGCTAGATACAGCAAGGTTCTAGAACGCATACTGAAAAATATTATTACATTACATTTTATATTATATAATGAGAGATTCATTACCTCCATCATTGCCATTACACTATCTTTATTAGTTCGAAGAACTTGCATCACATTTTCACAAGTTGAACGAAAATTCCCTTCCAGGCCACTAACTTCCATCGCTTTTACAAGCATTCTAGTCAAACGAAAAGGAACCTACAAGGATAAAATGTTGATGGAACCTGTGGATAACTGAAAATGGGAAACAAGTACAATAAAGTATACTATAGGAGGATCAGGAACTTGTACCTTTTCAGGGAATTTCTCACGATTCATTGACGCTTCAAAGCAATCTCCAAAATCAATATGTAAGATCTTCCCACTATGTAACAGTATTCATATACTCAAAATATTGCCAATTATAGAATACAAATACATGCACCCACACTATCATTATAATATACCTGAAGCGATGTAGCATAAGATTGCTGGGGTGCCTATCACCTAAACCAAGAAGGTAACCAACCTGTAACATGTGCCAAAAATATCTTTAATGTTCAAGGTTGCATCAACATAGAAAGTATGAGAGGGTCCAAAAGAAAAGCTAGAAAATGATCCCATATTAAGGAATATCATACCATACTCATGACAGCCAAACTTCTCGTATAATTAGTTCTCCTGTCCAGCCATACTTCTGAAGTTCGGCTTTTTAGCCAAAGAACCTAGATAAAATACATAGATTAGAATAAGAGATGGATTTTACAAGCGGATCTGGGAAAAAAGGTTGCATAAAATGTTTCAAGTATAGAAACATGCATACCCTAGCCAAGTCATTTCCTTCAGTATTATCGAGAGCATACTCAAATACTTCCACTTTAGCAACAAGTGGCAAATGATCATAATCTGGAGCAAAGCTCAACATATATTTATGCTCTTGATTCAAGGTGATCTACAAAACAAGAAGCAACCAATAAGCAACCAACCAATAAGATTGAGAGATATACAAGAGTGCAACAGAGAGGGGTGGTAGAATAAACCTTTCGGGCATCCCTGTATTCTCGGATGAGTTGGTGAAGAGTGTCGCAATTTGGGACCCATTCAATTAACCCACTATTTGGAGATAAGGGTATGACCTCATATCGTTGAATAGAGAGATCTTTGTCTTCAGTTTTTCTAGAATTCTCCAGTAAGGTATTTACTAAACCGAAAAGCTGTTGAATGAAGCAAGTGCTTAGAAACTAACAATAATAGTAGATAGGCTATTTTTATATCTAGAGCAGCCATTATAACCTGCATGACGCGTTCGTCCTGGCGTAAATCTTCATGTCCTTTCAGCAAAAAGGCATAATCTTCTCCATCACTGCCATGAATAGTCAGCTTTCGAGGTCGCTGTTTGGATGTAATGACAACAAGTTGTGGAGCAAATGATGCAATTGTCACCACTGGTGAATCTGGATATATGAAGCAGACACATATATTAATAACAGTCCTGGATTTCGTATTCCAGTCAAAATATAGTAACATGAAAATAAAGTACCGGCAAGATAAGTCCCCGGAACAGCAAGCTCCAAGTCACGACACTCTACTAATTCTGGAGATACTGACTGGTATTGCAAGGAAGCAATCAAATAGCAACTTTCAATTAGAAGCAAAAACAGAGGAATACAAATTGCAACAAGGAGCCACAAAAAAGAGACCAAAATTAACCATGCCCGTATATTCAAAAAATATGCTCAGCTGAGTTTGCGCTAATAAATCTTAATATGAAAGCTCTCTACTTTAGTATGCCAGCATAATTTCCCCTTTAGAAAAAAAAACAAAGGTTTAAGCTACATGCTTTGTAAGAATCCAAGGTTTCCCCTTACATAATTACTCTTGCATACAGCAAGAACACATTTGAAGCAGTCTTCATGCTATTTTTTAACCCTTGTGAGAGTCTATCTAGGAATGATGAAAGATGATATGCAGAAATGCAGCTTTCCCTAAAGATAACGAACCATAGTACTACTGTATGATATTCGTTCATGTACTTTCCAAGCGTTCTAACATTATACACACTGGCCAAACATGTTTAGCACAAAAATTTAGGTATGTCCCAAGTCTTAGGCAAATGTCACAAATATTTTGCAAACATACGAGATGCATACAACCTTTAAAGTCATTTCTAAAAAGGTAAGTGCTGCAAAAGTACTTGCCTGTAGATCCAGCGTTGTAAGAGATTGAAGCTGCTTATCTATCCGCCTAAAGACATGATAATAGAGATCCCATGCCTGAAAAAAACACAATTGATTAGTCATCACCCTCTCTGTGGTTATAGGAGGTGTACTAATGGTAGCCTTACAGTGACTATGCTTGTAGACATGAATAGAATTTAACAGAAAAAGATGTCAAGAACAGAAAGATGAAATTTCGATATTCAATTATATTAACAAGGCTTTCTAATGACAGTTTAATAAGATTTCAAAACAAAGAAGGGATAAAGTATCATAATCATCATGGAAAATATAACTACAGTAATTTATACAAGTATAATTGCAAAGTAAAAAATAGTATAAAAAGAAACCATCGTCGCATAATAAATATATTAAAAAGAAAGAACATATATTTAAGTTGTATTCTGATATATGTGAACGTTAAAGACTACAAACACATGCTAGAGCTTAAAAGAAAGAACATATATTTAAGTTTGTATTCTGATATATGTGAACGTTAAAGACTACAAACACATGCTAGAGCTTGCTACTTGATTCTTTATTGAACAATAAAGAATGATACAATTAGTAATACTTCTGTTCAAGTACAAAAATATATGCAGCAATTATCTGCAAGTCAAAATGAGATTCCAAAATCTAACACATAGAATAAAAATATTCACTGTACCCGAGTAAGCTCAGCGTCTTTTCCGGATTTCTTATATTCCATACAGCATTCATATGCCTCCAATAATTCATGATGATATGTCTGAAATTGCATGCAGATGTACCAATTAATACAACACACTGTATAACAGAAGTCAGAAGATACATACATAACATGAAAAAAAAATATATCAGAAAACACTAAAGACAATCCCATTGCTAGACAAAGTGCAGTTAAAGAAAATTAACGAACCTGGATAAATGCCTTTTCTTTTATGGTTGTGTTGCTCCTCATTGCACCTTCTTCAAGCATTTCATGTAATGGCTCTAAAACCTTAAGCATTCCCTCAATGTTATGTTCACCAAAATACAAGCGACTAGCTTCTTCTAGTGCCTCATGCCACATTTCATGCCAAAGAATGGCAACTCTGATTAACTCCTCTGATACAAGTTGTGCCTTCACATAAGCAACTCCAGTTGTCAGCTAGAAACCAGAAAACCAAAACCAAATCACATTAACAGTCATCTGTTATAACTTTACCTGATCAACCAACAGACCACTGTGCTGGCGGACTTTATCAACCACTTCCTGAGCGGCAGCTTTACGTAAATTGCTTATTGATTTACAAGCCACAAGAAGAGGGTACATAAGAGCCTGGAACAGAATTTGTACATGTTTATCTGGTATATGGCTTCACAAAGAAAAAACCAAACAGAACAGACCACATATACAACCACTTTTTCTTTTCAACTACTTGACATGATGTTTGCCTACTAGATCAAATACTAGCGCATTGCTGCAAAAAAAATTAATAATAACGGAAGCAGACCTGTGGATGGCTTTGTCCAATGCGAACCAGAAGAGATTGTATTAATTCTCTCACGGCATGATTATTTGAATGTATTCTGGCAATGATTTGAGGTAAAACAACCAACCACGTGTTGATATTAACATGTGAAAATCCTATCTGTAATGCTGTTTGAACCTCCGCAGTAGATCCATGGTTGAACCATAAGGTGAGAAGACGAAGGATGTCCTAGAAATCACAGAAGTTACTTAAAAACATTAAACATACAAATGTCATGTTAAAGGATTTTACTTTTCTTACTTCAGAACATGCAAGAGTAATGTATATAACTTCTTATTTAACATAGCTAATAACATATGAACACCATGGTAGTGACCTCACCTGCAAGCTATCATCTACGCCCTTAGCATGTGCTGCACAAGCAATTGAATGAAAATATCCATTGACTGCGGCTACTACAAATTGTCCAGCATAGGTAGGATGACCTCTGAGTGTGTAATGCGACATCACTGCTGTGTTGAAGAGAGCCCAAGTATGCCAAGCTTTTGCCCACTTTGTGGCACAATGCGTTGCATGCCTGAACGAGCCAAGAATTTCTAGAAGATGGGCGCAATGCATTAGAATGGACGATAAGTACAGAAACTAATGTAAATAGCCCAAAATTTATCTGCATCAGAATAGCCACCTTTTATAGATTCGTCATCAAGGCCAGGGGAAAGAGCCCATTGCCATGATCCAAGTTTCAAATAAACACGGGCCATAAGTGGTACATTTGGAACGCCAACCAAGCTGTTTGGCGCAGATGCTTGAAGACCTGATGTACTTGAAAGCTCTAAGCCTAGAACCTGAAAATAATGAGAAAAGCCACCACTCATTTATAGTTGTTTTTTTATTGCAAATTCCAAGCACTTCAATGTAATGATTAACCTACCTGCAGCCTAGCAAAAGCTTCCTTGCGCTTCTGGTCCTCACCAAGTGACCATTGGTATTTTAAGTATGCATACATTACTTGTGGAGGCCCATGATATCTTAAAGTTTCAGGACGTGTTTCTGGGTCAAACTATGCATAGCAGCAACAAATAAATTACGGATTAGGAGGGAAGGACTATACTTACCATCTAAATTAACATTTAAAAAAACAAATATACCAACCTGCAAGAGTTTGATTAAAGTGGATTTTGCTTGACTAATCCTGCCACTTTTTCGACAAAGTGAAGCAAACTTCAGCCAGGTTTCACTATCCTCTGTAGGAGGTAATACAAGCGACCTGACCACCAAAAGAGCTTGCCAAACCTATAAATCAGAAATATAATAAACTCCATCAAGTCTGCAAATTCTCTAATTTACAGATCTATAGTATTATCCAGTTCCAAATGAATCAGAATTATCAAGATCAGGCAACACATATCCCTACACTAATTATGAAATACCTCAACATTTCGTTTTGTTCCTTTAATACGTTCATTCCACATGTTACGAATGAGTGCTCTTCGTCCCTCAGCGACAGAGTTGTTAATTGGAAGAGTACAATAATCAATGACCTGCACAGATATGAAGACATTGAATATCAGACTTTGAACAGAAACTCAGTTAAAACATCAGACCATAACTCCAAAAATGCATAAAAGATATACCTCCTCTAACTCTGACAACTGCTGAACACGAACCATATTACTGTATGCTCGTTCGTAGCTCTCAAGAACCTACACCATAAGGTAGTCAGCACAGAGAAATTCTACCAAATTCCATGCATGACCAACTACTTTCTTCCAGTATTGTGTTCAGTAACATCATGGCAGCATTGGTGCTCATACGCAAAATAAATAATCAGCCTATACTGAGTTAATGAAAAATAAAAAGAATCCTAATAAGATCAATTTTTTCTCAGAGTTGTTTACAGAAATTTGTCTAGGCGCCTTTTTACCACAAATTCAAACAAATGATCCAGGTAAAAAAGATGCACAAAAACCGACACAAAGGTATTGTGTTGAAAGAAATCTAACACAGAAGCTTATTGATTTAACAGGTTCATACAAACTAGGAATATAAAATGCAGCACAAATAAAAAAACTAACCAATGCAGCAAGCTCAGTTGCCAAACATTTCCTTGCTCTTTCAACATATTCACGCGCTTCATCATACTAAAAATAAAATCAGAATTAAAAGCTAGCACAAATCCAAATAAGTAAATAGAACTGAACAAATCCAGATTCCAAGAGTCACCTTTCCCCTACGAACTGATAGGACAGCCCTGAAGAATGTGCCATTGCTGCCTCCGTCACCTGTGGCGGCTGTGTTACCCAGCACTCTGAGTTTAGTTTCATCACCATCATCCAGTTTAGATACATATTCTGCCATCTGGTCCCACTCGCCCATGTTCCAAGCAGCATTAGCAGCCTGATACAAGGAAGAGAGTGTTAAGACTAAAACAAAAAAAGAAGGCATTAATGATGAGACACGTAAGTCATCAACGGACCATTGGTGCCATTTCTAATCGAGCAGCAGGCTCAGCAGGTGTCCAATATTCCCTACACAGGTTGTTAAGCTCTTCCCACCGAGCTAGTGCAGCAAGGCTCCTCATCCGACCTAAGAATAAACAAACTTCCATTAGATACTCGTTTGCACTAAAATATTGTATATTACTCATAAGATACAAGCAAAACAAAGAAAATATGTTCCTTGATCTAGACTAAAAATAAAATATACCTCACATGTACATATATCAACAAGAAAATTCAAGATATCTTAAGTTAAAGAATACCTAGTGTTGCGTCCAAAATGAGATGTTGACTTGATGCCTGGGTAGATTTTGCAGTGTATGCCTTAAGGGCATCATCCCACCGCTGTAACTTTTCATACCTAGCATGTCAGGCAATAACTACTTAGTAAAAATTGTTACAAAAAAATAAGCAACTACTTGGTAATAGTATTATTGAGGATCTTTTGTAGCACCAGAATCAAAATAAAAATGAAAAGAGGATGCTATGAGTGACATCAGATATGCAGATAAAATACCATGATTCCTTCAGCTGTACATCCAAACGCTGTTGAGCATAGGTTAATATCCCAACTGCAGCCTAAAAGAAAAGGCAATATATGTAAATATTCCAGAAAAAAAAACCCAAGAATATCACATATTCAAATTATAGACCAGAGAAGGAGAGTTAAAGAGAATATTATGTCCATGCACCTCATGCTGATGTAACTGATTATTTATATGAATGAGTGCTTCAACTACAGCAACAGGGTTTGCATCCATCTTCTTCGAAAGTGCACCTTCAAATTCCATCTCTTTGTAATGCAGAGCCTTGGCAAATGCTCGGCACTGCAGCAGAAAAATGTAGATAAACAGAAAGTTTCTTTCAAAAACAAAATGTAAGCTTACACGTCAGAAGTTTGTAGATAGAACTATCTAAGTCATCAAAACCTTTTCAGCAAGAGCACCAAGGAGCCGAATGTCAATCGGAAGAGGTTTCTCATCATGTTCCATGAACTCTGCCTGTATAATAAGTGTTGTCAATGAAAGAAGAACTCATATAGATATCTAAATTATATAGGGAATATTGAGACTAATCTTATTATTTATGGTTATCTTTCTCAGGAACGCTAAGGCGATTCTCAGGGTTTTTTTTGTTTCTGGATATCACATATGCTAAAACTCTACACTATACAAGAGGTAAAGAAAGTAAAAAATCTTGATTTCACATTTCCATGGTGGTCAAACATCGGCAGCTGATTCTGTACACAAGTGAGTATCTTTACCACATCCAACAAACGACACAGCAGATAAATCATGGAAATTTCAAAAATGCGTACTTTTAATGTTCCACGACCAGTATGCTAAAAGCATGCGGAACTAACCACTTTAAAAAACTTACGCACACAAAAAGTAAGAATAGCATACCAAGTTTAGTAATGTTGCGAGAATTTCAGGGGGGATATTAGGAGAAGAAAATGCCATCTCCAAGCTGCGTACAAGGGCTTTTTGACTAGACTCATGGAGTTGCGACCAGCAGCTAACAAATCCTGCTGCAAACAGCTCTCGACCAACAAATGGCTGAAAACATATTTGGTTAACATTGAATTTCACCTACAACAATTCACACAATAATTCATTTAACTACCTGTAACTGTGCAAGCCTAGCACACGTTCGTAGAGCTGGAGAAGGCGATTCTTTCAGTAATTCAATACTGAAATGCCTCATCCATTCTGCCCAATCTTCTTTTGTGCTACGCTGTGAAGCTTCTCCAGCAGCACGTAATCGAGCATCGTTAACCTGTGGGACTTATGATCAGTGAATAAAATCCTCATCCATGACTAATACACAGCACTTAAACTTTATATTCTGGCCTCATATTGTCATGTCACTTGAATGACTTAGATAAACATTGGCATGTAAGAACAGTGACAACAAGCCAAATGTTAATAATTATGTGGTTCTGAAGGGTTATGATTCATCTCATGCATGGTATTGACGATTAAAGATTCAGCTCAGACACAATATTTGATAATAACAACTCATATTGAGAATGGCATTGAAGAATAACGACTCAGATAAACGATATCAGAAAACAATTACTCCTCTCACGCCGTAATGTAATGAAAACAGAAAGTCGGATTCGACAGGGAACCAGAGTGATAAGATGTATCTTCTTACCTGATGCACTTTGAGTTGTTTGTGCACATCTTCATAAGGATCATTTTCCATGTCACTCAAAGGGTCACTAATAACCTCAACAGGAGGCTGCCGGATTGACTTTTGTGCTGCCACACTGCCTAAGTTAAGCGGCCCACGCCTTTTAAACCGTCCCTCGATTTCTTCAAATTCCTTGTGCTGAAAACAGAAGCATGAATATAAATTCGTACTCCACATAGCGAATGATTTCCACAACAATAAATAATGATCAGAAAAAATACCCGTAACCGATGCTTAAGAATAAGTTTGTGAATAGAGGGAATGAAGATAACGAAATCCTCCCCAAGAGCATGTGCCAAACAACAAAGTGCATCAACAGCATCCTTCCTTAGCTCGTCATTTTTTCTGCATAGATGAAGATAATAAGGACATTACAAATATGTGGAAAAATTCAAGCATCCAAGGATACAATGGCACAAGACATCACAAACTTTTGAAACAGAGAAGCATACGATACAAATAGTCAAACATCAATATTTGCAACAACAGATATTGCTGTTGATCTAAAAGGGCCAGGGATATAACTAACACGAAACTTTTGTATAATAAGACCACTTCACTGCCTGGTCTTATTCAGGTATGCATGCGATTTAGCAACTTTGCAAACAAGATACAATGATCACAGATTTCATTGCCTTATTTGCAGCCATAACTTTCAATCTCGGAGTGAGAACTATGCCTATAGTCTAAGGCTCATGAGGCCAGCCAAGAGAAAGTCTAGGATATGGTTCAAAATGAAGAAAAGGTTGTACAAGATACAACTTCCTGCTCATGCTTGCGAGGGTGAAATATGCATGTAGGCATGAGTCGTCATTTCCACATTTACTTTAATGCCAATTATAGTAGGGAGAACAACATACCCATCCAATACAAGCTTCAAGTGATGTACAAGTGCTGATATGTGACCTGTAACCTAATGAAAATAAAAGAAGCTCATGTCATTTAGTTAATAATGTATAATAATACATAAAGATATTCACAATAAGCCTGTGAAGTCCAAAGGTCACCCATCAACCTGAACACGGGGAATCAATCTTATCAGAGTCTTTATAGCAGCACGCCTTATGTCAACTGAAGCATCAACTTTAAATAATCGTATGAGCGCAGGAAGAAGTAGATGCATATGCTCATCCAATGTTCCTGTAGAGCAAAATTACATTGTGGAATTTGGACATGTTAGAGCATTACTACAGATCAAACTCAAAGAAATAGATGACATACTATTATTTCCATAATCACACTAACCACCAAATACTTCCAAGGTGCGAAGAATATCACGGACATAAGTATAATCATTACACCGTTCAGCATCACTCAGAACTTGAATACAGCATGGAAGAATGGTGGGAAGATATCTCCTAAATTCATCATTGAGAGCCAGGCAAAGTTGTTCAACTAGGTGAAGGATCTAATGGAGTCAAAAAGAGTCAAATTATTGGACAGCCAGAATACTTTATTATTTTGAATTAACTCAACCCTTTATACAGCACTAATAATATCAAGCAGAAGGCAAACCATTACCGGGGGGCCATGAATAGGACGGTTAGATGCTGGCAGACTGAATGATGACCATAACTCTGATATTAAAGAGAGCAACTCCGGTAGATATTTGCGAATATGCTACACACACAACCAATAATGATAAAGGATCCCCTGACAGTTAAAAACGATAATTTTCAGCATAAACAGCACATGGGATAATTTTACCTGCCGCACAATCGAAACAAGAGTTCCAAGCTTCCAGGTTATAAACTCCTTCAGACTATCTTCACATGTGCGGATAGTGTAGAAGAAGTCAGGTAAAACCTAAAATTTTAGAAAATATATCAGAGGGTTCAACGAAACTGTTTATAAACTCGCTATACAGAAATATCCCTTGACAGTTAAACGGTGAGTCGACAGATTGACAATAATAATAACTTCATTCTTGTGTAACACCTATAAACCTTTGGTATCTGCCTAAACAAAAAAAAATTAGAGTCTGGCTCTAGACAGTAAACAAGTAAGAACCTGCCATGTTCCTCTTCTTCAACTTCATTCAGAGTCTTGATGAATAAATTTTCCAACTCAAGGGTAACAACAACTCAATTTGTTTCCACTTCTAACATGCAGTATGGTTTTATATAGTAATAATGGTTGCTACCAGTTAATAAATTTCCGTCATTTGATACTGGCTACTCGAAAAATCTTATATACTGTATCTTCAACTACACCTATCTCAATCTTATCCCTTAGTCAAACGTGCTACCAAATACATAGCGAAAACCTTGCAAAGTTAAGAAAATCAAATGCATGGAGGAAACTGGATCTAGAGAAGGGTTGCCAATATCATGAATAACTTATTACTTATTACAAGTCAGATCACTTTTTTTTAACAGTGATAAGACCAGCTCATGTAAGACAAAGACAATTCTCCGTAACCTTTTTTTATCAGTACTAAAAACAGATTCATCACAACTGAACTAAACATAGTGGTTTCTTTGTCATAAACTGAAGCAACGATTGTGATTTCCTTGACAACACAAACTAAAGATGTAAATGTTCCAGCCTTTCCCTCAAAATTTCAACCTCCGTCATGAACAGTCGAGCATCCCAGATTTTGACAGCATCAGTCACATAAAAAATAATTAATAAACAAAACACAAGTTCATTTCCCTTCTTGTAACCACAGATGCTCCAAATTCAAACTATTCAAGCTATAAATATAACTAACGTGAAGGACATTGGGAACAAGGCAATCGTACTTTGTAGAACGACTAAACAAATAAAAACTCGTGATCGGTGAACACAGTAATGACAATATTGCAAGCACGTTTTCTGATACTAACAGAAAAATCGCAAATTTGCTGATAATATAAATGTTCTGTTGGTCCTAAACGGTGATAAAGAATGGACTCTTGTTTAAATGGTGCTATATTGCTTTTGGCACACATACACGACCAACAAAAGCCAAGGCAATGTCTTAATTACATGAATAAATGGACTAACCTTTGGCAAGTATGGCACACAGCCAAGGCCCATTGACTGATCTTGCACAAATAGATGAAAACTGGTATTAGCTATCAAAGATGCAGAAGAGTAATATTATTGCTGATGTATAGCATTCTCGAAGCCAACAAACCTTAAAAATAAACATGAGAGATCCAACAACTTTTTGATGATAACTAGAAAGAGATGGATCCCTTAGTATCCGAATTAGGGAATTGATAGCAACCTGCAAGTATCATGAGAATTAGACATGCATGTCGTTTTTTATTTGATTTTTCATTTTCAACTTACAGTCGAGAAATAGTCTTCTGATGTTGCAAATGATGGCCAGAGATCCATTGGCAACTCATCGCTGGACTGAATGTGTGGGCCTGCATCATTAGTCGCACGAGTACCATCACCAAGAGGACCTGGCAAGTTCCGCTGATTGCGCTTATGTACATGAGGATCCAAAGCACCCATTATGCCAAGAACCTAATCATCGTTATCAAAGTTTCAGCACAAGTCAATATACAGAAAGTAATAGAAGGCAATATAAAAACATACCTTTAGAACTTCCCGACGTGTGGACCATGCCAGCTCGCCATTCAACAACTTTAAGAGTAAGCCAAGCAACTGTGGGTACTCATTATATGGGGTAATGACATAACTACGAACAACAAAAGAATTTCTTTTGTAAGGTATATGGAAAAGAACTTAAAAAAGGGTTTATTGCTTAGATTTTCAACTTATTTTTGGTCCAATTAAGTCATTAAGACATAACTTTTGTGTCCCTTAAAGTCATTAAAACTATTAGAATCAATTATTTTAATATAACATCTATCATCATATGTAATATTAACATATTTGTGTATATGATTAACATCTAATTAAACAAGTAGCACTTCTAATATCATCGTTGTAAATTTAACGGTTGATGTTGAATTCTACATAATTTCCAACCGAATAGCAGAAAACGACATCCAAAATTGCAATGTGTGATGTACATTATAATACCATATGCGTATTAAACATAGTGACAAACTTAATTTCATTGAGTTAAAGCGGTCAACATACCCTGTGCTCTGTACAACCTGACCAAGTGTCGCAACAGCCACCTCACGTTTAGTAGCAGCAGCTCCATCCAGTAAAGCTTCCACAATTCTTGGCATAAGTTCGGGTATATATTCTCTCATAGCAAAACCACCCTGAAAACAAGTGAGAGTTAACAAAATGCATGGCATTAGAATCGGTTTTACTCGGGGACTACCTAACCATATTAAGACATCAAGATTGTAGAGATACAAACTAGGTATTATTTCTGGAGCATAAAAATTAAAAGTTTAACAATAATGTGAAAGACTACATTTTTCAAAGTACAAAGTTTGAACTTCAACTTGATACAAGCTTCCACTGAAAAAAGGAGGTCATGTGCACAAAAGTGCTTTGACAGTAATATATGTTTTCTTCAATCAGTGAAGGAAAGAGAAACCGCATTAACATTCCTTCATCAAAATGATTTATTGCCACTTACAGAACATCATATAAAGTAGGCCAAGTTATAATGGAGGTAAAATGCATGTCTTCTCAACAACAAATATTGTTCACCAAAATAAATCTAAGAACCAATAAGTACAAGCAAAGATACAAAAAATGACCTACCACTCTAGCAAGATCACCCACAGTCACTAGGACCCCACTGATGATGCCATTGTTTGCATTCACTCCTGCTGTTCCTTCGCATAGTTTAGCCAAAAGCGCCTGGAGAAAACTACTTGAGCTACAGACCATAACGAGCACCAAAAAAAAAAAGTACACGGTTTTATCAGAAGACCTTGTGTATTGGAGCAATATATGGAAGTATAAGCCGTTCACAACTGCGGATTAGGCAGCCCAATAACTTCGCACTCTCTTCTCGGCATTTGCTATCGGCGCTGTTAGATGAGGAGCAATAAAAAAGTACGATTATCAGATGATACCTTGTATTAAATGGGTAGAAGTTGGTGATAAAAGAATTGACTCAAACCTTTGCCCAAGATAAGTTAACAACTGAATAAGGTGACGCCGAAGTGCTGGAAAAACATATGCTGGGTTTTTTTCAGATAATCTACCGGCCACTGATATAGCATACTCTCGAACTTGAAGATCCTGGCAGATATACAGATAAATCAATAAATCAATAATGTTAGCTAGTATGCTTAATCCATTCAGTAATAGCACTCGTTCCAAGTGACTAGAAGTAGCATTTATGAAATAATATGGATATTCAAGAAAAAGCGTAATGAATGGAGTCTTAGCACGCAAGAAGAACCTATGCACGTGGTAGCAACCAAAAGTTCACTTTCAGAGACTATCAATAATTCAATAACTTCAGACATAATATAAAAAAGAGAACTATATGGCTAAATCTCAACTGTGAGGTACCTCATCATTTAGAGCAGCAAATATAGCAGTCAAGCTATCAGCTTGGGCTAAGAAATCATCAAACCCTCCATTCCCGTGCAGGGAGGAGAAGATTGAGTTCCGCACGGAAACATCCGCATCTGCTACAGCGGCAATAAGAAGCTTCTCCACAATCTGCAGTAATAACATTATTATATACACTGGTGTAGTACGCAACAAATCAACTAAAGATGATACGCGTGCCACCAAAATATTTAGAATCATCTGACGACCGTATATTTAAAAGGGTTGAAGGAAGGGACCCTGCCCCCGGTATCCTTTAGCTTGGATACCCACCTATACCACCCCGTAAGGCTTTGGGTGCCGGTGAAACACCTCCACTTAATTCCCACAGGATATGGGCATCCCCAAGGATCGAACCCTCGTCATTTAAGACTTCCCCTATGGGCCCTAAGCATCATGGGTGACGTTCCTTAGGAATTCATATTTACAGAATAATAATCTTGTGGTATCACATTAATTTCATTTGGAATATATAATCTAGTATAAATCAATATCAATCTAGATATAGTTCTCGTTAAGAGCAACCAAATAGCGGCAGGTTTAATGTGAATAACTGAATAAAGATTTAAAAGTCTATAAAGTAGAAGATAAATACAACCAAACCTCTTCTATAAGACGTCTCCGTTTCCCCCCAGCTCGACTGGACCTACCGGGACTGAATTGCGTAACTGAGAAAGAATTTACAACTAATTTACAGCAACAAAGAGCAGCATCCTTCCGTGTGGCTCCATCATCATTTTCCAAATAAACTACGACTGATTCTCTAGCAAACTCAAGAAGATCATGGCCCTAAATTGCAAAAACATGAAGTAGTAAATAAAAAGAGATGTTTAGGTTTATAAACAGATCGCCGTTCAAAAAAAGGTTTTTAAACAGATCAACATTACCTTGAAATTGAAACGTGCAAGTGTTTGTAACGCAAGCTGCTCCAGAGCAGAACCACTGAGTTCCGAAACTTGTTGTATGTTGTTGGCAATGTTCCCTCGACTGGGAGTTGCAGGTGTCTTTGTATGGGCGTTATGGGGTT
Organism: Erigeron breviscapus; assembly: GCA_034093135.1. Lineage (NCBI taxonomy): Eukaryota > Viridiplantae > Streptophyta > Magnoliopsida > Asterales > Asteraceae > Erigeron > Erigeron breviscapus. The sequence continues at coordinate 79,915,124 of CM067168.1, forward strand.
TTGAAAGAACTACTGAAATACACTCAAGCAACCGTTCTTGGATAGTAGGCATTAATGATGGAATGCTGAAACACCAACGAAAGCATGATCAGAACATTATAAAAACCAAAATTAGAAGACCCATACTGCAACAGTTTCCTTGAAATTAGATACCTGATGGTTATCTGGTCGAGTGCTTCTACTAATACTGAAGATAGACCAGCGGTAAACATAGCGTCTAAAAGACTGCAGACATGAGTTTCCATGGCAGGACCCATGGCTTTTGCGATGTTCCCAACACAAGCCAAAGCCTCAAGAGAGGGTCTGCCTCTACGAGGAGCAATCTGCAGATTCAATCAGCATAGAAGAAGTTACTGGTATCTTCAAACACAGTCTTCAAACACAGGGCATGAATGTTATGAACTAGAATTACTTCTCAAGAAATAGCATGAATGCATAATATTGATCAGTTAATGGGCAGCAATCAGATATAAATCAAAAAACATACTGCATCACGTAGGTGAGATGTTATTGTCGGCAAATAGTGGACTAATTCACCGTCCAAGGCACCAGCCATCTCCCCAAGAGCTATAAATCCACTGGCACGTTCGGTTGGTATCTTGAGAACCGCAAGGATATGATTCATGCATATCTGTTAACCAGCAAATCCATCTTCCAAAGTTTAGATGTTATCAACTTCATGTAAAAATCAATTCGCTCATTAACTAAGATGTCCAGCAGTGACTTGAAGAGCAATTTTCACTAACCGTAAGATAGTTCGTCACAAAACGATCACGTAAAAAATGTGCAATCCGAGGAAGCAAAGAGGTTATACTGAGACGAACAAGGGGATTTCGATGCTCCAGATACCTAAGAACAATTTCTGCAACCTCTCTGTACCTTGACATCATAAATTCACCAGTATTTCTGTCCAATACAATGTCGAAAGAAGCAATCAAAACATGTTAATAAGCAAAGGGGTCCCCACTCCTTTTTCCACAGATAAGACAATAATAGTGATTTGAAGATGCAAACTTCATCTCAACATAGTATACTAGTTTTTAACATAACAGAAATATGCCTATCACATGCGAGGCACAAAAAGAACAATGACTAATTGACTATCACATGATCTTAACTATCCAAATAAAGATTGAGATCCTCTCATGTTCATTTAGACATTTTCTGAATGGTCCTATCTTAGACTTTCTAATATAAGAACTGGGAATCAATATCATGACACTTCTACTTATGCGACAACTAAAAAGAATATAAGTATGATCAACATGATACTTATTCATATCAACGCATCCACCAACCTCAGGAGTTCCCCAACTGCAAGCAGAGAACCATGTATACTATGAACAGAAGCATTCTTCCCTAATCCATCTTGTGTTGCCTCAAACATACGGTAGTACCTGTCAAATTCAACTCAAAAATCACAAAAGTTCCTATATGAACAACTTAGGCAGCTAACACTTGATATACTCACAAACATTAATAAGCAGCAACAGTAAACAATAAAAGAAAAAAAAAAGGTTATTATTACAATAATCTGTTAATTATCAAAATCATAGGTCAGGCAGATTTACAAGTCAATATATATTAACAGCGTAAGATTTATGTGAGAACCAATCACATACGAACATAGGAAATACAAGTATAACTTGATCTGTTCATATGTGAACATATTTGTTCACACATGTCAATCACATATGAACACCATGTTATAATTTGAAGGTTCTCATGGTTCTTCCAATTGAAATGATTCTCACATGAACCTTTTCCTTTATAATAATATATATATACAAAGATACTAGAGAAGCTATGAGTCAAGATTACATAACAGAGTATTCTATAAAAAGGGCATCAACTGCAGACACAACACAAGATAAATGGTTTAGGGTTAGAGCAAAATCGGTTCAGGTCGTATGGGCACAGCTAACCTGTTCTATAAAGGCTTGGTTGCAGATAGACCTGACCAAGCCTTATCCAAATATACAACTAAGTTATAATCTAGAATTATGATATATAAATATTTCAAATTATTATATAGAATAACTACTTCAAAAGGATTAAATGGGTTAAAATGGTAATGAGGTAGGGTAATTTTCTAGCAAAATGGTTGATTTGTTGGACAACCCTTAACCTGGATTACCATTGGACCCTTTCCCCAAGAATTGATGCATAGGCGATGAGCAGCTGGTAAAGCTGCCGGAGAAGGGGGTCATGGTTGAACATGAGACCTGTATCTAGCACAACCCCGCCTGATGGACCCACAAAACTTATGTATGTTAAACCTGTGTTAAAGTAACTTTTCATTGTGTATTTGTGTACAAGTTAGACTGATTTTATTGATCGGAGCTTATTAAATTTTGTATAATTGTCTAGTTAAAGATTGAATACAGGGGCTAACTTGAAGGCAAACTAATTGAAAACCGAGACTAATTTTGATTTAAATTATGTATAATGAATCAACCTGACTGAAAAAAGGGAAGATTTTGATATAATGGTTATACATTAGTTTATGATTTTGGTCTTACATCAGTTCCTTTGTCGTTTTGTAATTAAGATAAAAATAGCAATGACATTAGGCATACATATGAGTTGTAAATGGGTGTTGATCGTTTAATCTACATGTTTAGCGTTTCAAATTTCTGTAGGTAGCTTATATTTAGCAGGAATATTAATATCTTAGTTAAAGTTAAAATTATCAATGACACTAGTCAAATATATACAAGTTGTAAACGGGTGCTGACCAAATCAATGTGTCTGGCGTTTTGAATTTCTGCATGTCTAACTAATTGGTGGCCAGGTAGGGTAATACAAACCAGCTAACTTCCCGAAACTAATGCCAGTACTATCTTTAAGTGAGACAGATTAAATACTATGAACAGAACAACCACAAATCAGTGTATGAAAAACATTGAATCAAAAAACAAATAGCATTTCTATAGCAAGAAAAATATTACTACGCCAAAATAATGAAGGAAACTGATTTCACAAGGTCATAAATTTGCCAATTGACCCGTATCGTGATGGATTACTATTTATAAAAAAAATCAATTCAAAAGTGAGTTCGTCACTTAACACTTTTAGAATATCCAAGCCAGAATTACTTGATGGTGCAACTTAGAGGCATATGATCAAACTGATCATAAAACCAAAAAAAAAGGAAAAAAATCACAATCAACATAGAAAGAGTAAAAAGCTGGAAGTGCACTAATAGCTTTAAGTGGGAAGATATTTAGTTTCCATGAACATATGCAAAATAACTCCAAGACCCCTAAAACATTCAATTCTTTGTATAGGCACTAACCACTGTACACGCCAACGTGTCTCTCGTTTTTCAATAACACGAAGACAAGCACGCAATGCCTCAACAGCTCGCTCTCGAACAGCTAACGTTGGATCCCTCAATGCCACCCAGATGGCATCCACAAATTCTGGTACATGAACATTGAAAACTGTGGAAGCATTCTCGGCCATTTCCTGAAGTCAAAATAAAACAAGGTTATCGGTTAAGCTCTGTAGTGACATCAAAAGATACAAATAAGTAGCATGTGGAGACCAAAATATGTTAGGTAGGAGAGAATGGTAAAAAATGGAATTAAAATAAAGAATAGAAATATATTTAAAAAAAATGACTACAGAAAGGAATAATCAATTCCATTGTTTGGTATAAACGCGAAATCATCAAAGAGAAATAGACCATATAATCATTCACTTGTTTAGTAACGTTATACAATGGAATGGAAATGAATTTGAAAATCATATTATCCTTTTCATCAGAATTTCATTTACCGGCAATGTAGAACATATTCGAAGTTAACTAGTCTCGACAAAAACCAAAATTTGTTCCAGAATTCAAAAATCAATATACGTTCATAAATGGCAAGCATTTCCTATCATATATCCATTTGGTACATGCTTCAGCCAAGCAAAAAAAAAAGTTACTATAAGCATCAATGACCACTTTGTCACTATTCTTACCAGATCACAAAAGTAGAAACAATGACATAAACCAAATCTATACATATAAATATATATATATATATATGTCCCCAAAATTACAAAGAATTGATTAAAACATAAACCATTAATAGATTATGGATCTCGTAAAAACACACCGAGATGGTTTGTAAAGCTAAAATAGCTTAAAAATTCCAACCAAATTTTAGTTCATGTAGCCAAAACACAAAAGTACCCTTCTTGTGCTGTCGTGTATTTATTCAAAAAAAAAAAAGCAATAGATACAAATTACCCTTCCTGATTTTTCTATTTCAATGTACAGATTTAAAACTCAGAAAACAAAAGGCCCACAAAAATAACAAAATCAGAATCAACTTTTAATGCAGATAGTTGAACAAAACAATAGAAAATCAGCATATTTGATTATAATCAAATTCTAGAAATTCACTTAAATCTTAAAAGTCTTAGACACATAAACATAAATATATACCTCCACAAAATTGATCGGGGAAACGCAAAAGATTTTAGGTTAGTGACTACGAAATCAATGCACTCTTGTATGCGTTTTAACTATTCTTGCTCGAAAGTCATTCTTATTGCCACCATTTCTAGAGAAGAGACAGGGATATGGGCATTTAGGGCTTATTTTTGTTTGAATGTGCAACTCACGTGACTTGGGTATATATATATATTCCAATTTTGGTGTTGCACAGGAGAAAGACTCGCGAATGGAAAGGCCGTGTTCTTCTTTCCATTCCTCTATACCTTGTATAGAATGAAGAGAATGGAAGTGTTTCCCACTACCTTTTATTTATATCTATTCTCATTAATGTCCATTCTTATTCAACTCTATTAAACAGCCCCTTAGGTCCAAACTTCCAATATTGAAAGAACATCATGAAGCATTGTTCAAAGAACTTTGAAGTACAATACATTTACAGAGATCCATTATAAAAATGATGTCAAAACCTCAAAAAGCAGTACCCAACAAAACAAACATTTACCTTTAATATTAGGACAGCAGCAAAGCGACGATACTCAACTCTCTCGCCACCTAGCCATTTCAGCGCATTTTTCATCTGTGATGATGTTGTAGGTGATAGAACTAGTTAGAAGTGTCATTGAAATAGCATGTAATTAGAAAGAATGGGTGATACGCACCTGACATTCCACCTCCTCCGCCGTCATGGCCCCACCAGCTCTGGCTAAATGCCCAAGAACTTTACTAGCAAGAATCAAGATTTCTGGGTCACGCTTCGTATCAAAAACAATGCGCATGTAATTAGAAAACTTGGAAACCTTCGTGCCACTCTCTCCAAGTTTCAAGTCTATCAGTTCATCGGTTGCCCTTAAAGCGCCTAAGTTATCAGCAACATCATTGCTCTCTAGAAGACTAGTAATACGATCATATAACTGGTCCATGAAACGAGAAAAGGCTTCTCCAGAAAGATCACGTGCCTCTTCTTCAACATGTCTTCTTAACGCCAAAGCGGAACCGTCCTGCCATTGAACAAATACCCTGATATTAGATGCTTACAGAAGATCTGAAGATGTCAAGCACTTTTTCATGCTCAATGATAACAATCCATTAACCACAACAAACACACACCTCTTGCCCCATTTTTTACAAGAAGCAAGGACAAAATCATAATGCATAAAAATGACAGCTTTACTTGGAATGTATTTGTGCATGCCATATACCTCGCACAAGGTCCAAATATAAGAAACATACCATATACTTGACCTTATGACTTAAGTAGAAGAAGCATCACGACAAACCTTTTATCCCAGCTAGTACCGTAAGCCAGAAACCCACTAAAATCTGACTAAGCATGAATAACATCCCTCTGAGCTTCCTATTAGATGCATTACTTACAATGTACACAAGTCCACATATATATATATATACAAGTACAGATGTACTATGATAATTCATCTATTTTAGCCAACATGCAAATTTTGGTAAACCCTACTTATCTCAAGACTCTCATTTTTATACATGTCTACCCTTCTTGAACAGGGTAACTTAAGATCTACTGTGCAAATAAACAAAGCTGTTTCAAGCAATGTTGCATGTCAGAGACACCTCTTGGCTATGCTCATCAACATTGTGGTTTTGCTAGAGCTGTCCGTTATACATGTTCTCTATAAAACTTACACTCCAAAATGTCAAAGATATCAAAGTAGAAAAGTAATCGATTCATAATCTCTGTAATTGTTCATTTGATTTTTCATCAAGTTTTAACTTTCTATCCTTAAACCAAGCATGTACCTATCTACATAACTTATTTATTTGCTTCAAATGATACAACAATTGGACTTTATATATAATGATAATAACAAAATATGACTTAAGTACTTCAAGGGATAATCTATGAATAGATATTTGCATTAATTGGCTTAAGTGCGCATTGATTTTACTAGTCGGATACAATAATTAGCTTGGTGTAAATGCATGTTGGCTTCTTCAATAAGACCATTCAAAGTGATCCACACAACCACTAATCACCACTAAAACTCGTCAGAGCCACATCAAGAAATAGCACCTCCACCACTTTTCAACCACTAATCCTACAAAACACCCTAAACCCACCACTAATCAACCACTAGTCTGGGACCCATGATTTATTTATATTTACACTTTAAACAATAAAAACTAAATATAACTATAAATTTATAAAACTAAATATTATATTATTACTAAAAAACATTTCACTAATATAAACTAAAAGTTTACAATACTTAAACAAAACATAATAAACACTAATTTTTGCAAATATTAACACTAATCTATCAAATATTGACACTTTTTAGCTTGACTTTTAATAATTCTATTAAGTATCAAGCATTAATTATTATATATTTTGACATTGCATAATATTAAAATCACTGATATCCCACCGGATAACCGATATCTCAAATATCATTCCGTGAACGGTATCTGACCGATATAACTACATAGGTTGTGTTATTTGTTTCGGTGGGTATTTATAGGGGATGAATTGTTTAAAGTTATAGTGGGTATTTATAGGAGATGAAAGGGGAATTACAAAAAAATAATTATACATATATAGGTTCTGGTTCATGTAAAGCAAGTATTAAAGTAAAACAAATAAAATAACTAGGTTATTCTATTCACTGAAAATCGTTGTGCGTTATAAAAAGCCTTCATGCATCAATGTATACACTTGTTTTACTTTGATACTTGTTTTAAAATAACCACCCCCAATATATATACATATATATACATACATAGCCATTTGAAGGAGTCGTTGCATTTCTTTCTTTTTTAAATTTTGTATACATATATATATACCCGTTAGATTTATAGCCATTGAAAAAAACAAAAAGAATCGCTCGTTTGACGAGACCATGGACCTTCCACCACAAGTGGGACAACAAGTCCCACACAATCGTGTGGGCTCGTGGTTGGGTGTTGCATGAACGGGCCACGAGACGCATGGAGACCATTGCGACCGGTCTAACACTAACCGGTAACAATTATAAAGTAGTGGTTTGTCAAATAGCATAATTAAATATCATGCATTCTACTTGTTTACATGTTACAAAGATAAATTAAAGCTGAGACATGTCGATACTAAATGCAACTCCAAAATAAGAAAAAAGTAGATGATAATTCATAACCAACTAGTGAGTCTACTAAACAAAATGCCAATAATCCATCTATTACACCCTACCTTGTTAATTACCTTAGAACTCAAAGCAAATATAAAAACTTTGTATATTCCATCTTCAATGCATACATATCCATAACCCGTGTTGGAGTATGTGTGAAGCCAAGGCCCAAGAAGTCAAAAGTGGTAGACAAGGGACCCACTTGTATCAACTCTAGACTTATGCTTAGGCAGGGCCCACCTGTATCAACTCCTGATTATTTCTTCCTCTCAATCTCTATATAAGAGATGTTTATGTATTTGTAAGAATATACCAAGAAATACATACTTCCTAGTTACCTAGAGTGGATGTAGATCACCCGGATCGAACCACTATAAATTCTCGTGTTCTTCTTTTCTGCAAGTGTTTGTGTGTTTGTTTAGTTTCCGCTGCGAGCCTACTCTGATCAGATACCTTACAACTGGTATCAGAGCTGCTGGTTCAGTTAAACACACGGTCTCACACAGTTTTCGCAGAAGAGGGAGAGAGCTGAACGAGAGGTCCAGTTTGCTGCTGTTTTTTGTAGTTGTTCTGGTGTTGTTGGTTCGTGTTTTCTTGGGTGTTTTGCGATTAAGGTTTCGGTTCTTGAAGCCTGGTTTATTGCTGGTTTACTCTCGGGTTTGCAGGAGAAGTCGCTTGGTTCGGGTATCTCGGGTTTCTGGTTTATTGAAGGTTGCTCGGGTTTCGGGTGCTTGGTTCCTTGTGGGGTTTTTTTTGGTTTTCTCGTTAGCTATGGCTGAAGACCAGAAGTTCCGAATCGAGAAGTTTAACGGCACTGATTTTGCATGGTGGAAAATGCAAATAGAGGCGTTACTTGGTGAATGCGATTTGGATGTGGTACTGGAAGAAAAACCTGCTGGAATGGATAAAGCTGCCGAAGAAATTTGGAACTCAAAGGACAAAAAGGCAAGAGGTAAAATTACATTGGCTTTGACGAGGAGCGTTGCTTTTAATATCATGAAAGAAACAACTACTCATGATATGTTAACAGCTCTGTCAAATATGTATGAGAAGCCTTCTGCCGGTAATAGGGTGTTCTTGATGAGGGAACTGTTCAATATGAGAATGAACGAGGGCAGTCCAGTCGCTGATCACATTAACGAAGTCAATGCGATTTTGTCCAGGTTAGCAACTGTGGGCATGAAGTTCGATGATGACACTCAGGCTGTGATTTTGTTATCTTCCTTACCTGATAGTTGGTCAGGGTTTGTGACAACTGTCACTGAAACTGCTGGAACTGGTAATTTGAAGTTTGATCGGATCCGGGATAGTGTTTTGGGTGAAGACATTCGCCGGAGGAACTCTAGTGGAGGATCTACTTCGGGAATGTTCAATGTTAGCAAGGGAAGAGGTAATAACAAAAGCAGTGGGAGTCATGGGAAAAGCTTGTCTAAAGCTGGGAAAAATGTGAAGTGCTGGAATTGTGGTGAAAAGGGGCATGTTAAAAACGAGTGTCCTAATCCTAAAAAAGAGGATGGTAAACAGCATGTAAACAGTGAGTGTTGTATCAGATGAATCTGACGGTGACGCACTGGTTTGCTGTGAAGAGTCTACAGACTTTTGGGCTATGGATTCTGGTTCTTCGTTTCACGCCATGCACAGCGGGAAGACGATGGTGAATCTGAAAAAAGGAGACTTTGGAAAGGTACGATTAGCTAACGGTCATTTTCTTAATGTTACGGGTATGGGAGATGTCAATCTGAAGACACCACTGGGCACTACGTGGAACTTGCAGAATGTCATGGTAATTCCAGGTTTAACGAAGAAACTTATTTCTGTTAGTCAACTGGATAAACAGGGACTAGATGTTAAGTTTGGTGGTGGGAAATGGAAGGTGATTGATGGAAATCTTGTTGTTGCCTGTGGGAGGAGACGGGGATCGTTGTATCTAGTTGATGTACTTGCTAAGGGAGTAGCCGTCCCTGTTAAGCATAAAGTCTGGTTCACTGAATCTAGTAAGCGGAAGAGGGTTCAATTTGCAAACTTGAATCCTGGTGCTTTGGGGATGTCAGTTGAATGTGGTCAGGGGTCTAAGTTTAAGCCAATCAGGGGATTTGGTGATAGTGGGAGCATGGGTCGTGTTCCGGGTACAATCACAAAGAACCGTTGGGTTTTGAAGACGAAGGTTCCGACTGAAGAAAAAAGCTCTCCTAGAAATAGTTTGCAAAATGTGGAGAGTGTTATTAATTCTCGATGTATCTCTGGAGCTGATGGATCGTGCAAGCCGGTTGAGACAGAGAATGGGTTAGTGACGGTTTCAGTCACGACTGGGTCTGGTAAGACTGTTGGATTGGAGTTCGGGGGAGCTTCAACGGGCCTTCGGGCCTTCAGGTTAATTGAAGAGAAGGCCAGGGTAACTAGGAATGAGCTAAAATGGGATTGAAGTTTGGTTTGCTCTTGGGAGAGCTGGACCTGGAAGACTTCTGTTCCTGTGGAGTTTGATTGAGGTTACTATGGTTTGAAGTTTGGTTTGTTCCTGTGAGCTGGACCTGGAAGACTTCTATACCAATGTATGTTTAAAGTTCTTACAGAAATACATATCTACAATTGAAGCACAGGTGAATATTGTTCCGTGGCTTCAAGTGGGAGATTGTTGGAGTATGTGTGAAGCCAAGGCCCAAGAAGTCAAAAGTGGTAGACAAGGGACCCACTTGTATCATCTCTAGACTTATGCTTAGGCAGGGCCCACCTGTATCAACTCCTGATTATTTCTTCCTCTCAATCTCTATATAAGAGATGTTTATGTATTTGTAAGAATATACCAAGAAATACATACTTCCTAGTTACCTAGAGTGGATGTAGATCACCCGGATCGAACCACTATAAATTCTCGTGTTCTTCTTTTCTGCAAGTGTTTGTGTGTTTGTTTAGTTTCCGCTGCGAGCCTACTCTGATCAGATACCTTACAACCCGCACCCAATATATAACTTTTATACAAAATAGAATAGTGTAAGCAAAAAAAGTTACCAAAACTGCTTTCACATTTTCACTTTTAGACCAACAAGTTCATCAGCACAAAACATTTGCCAAACTTTTCTTACAAATAGACTATACATCAGCTAAGCTTTTGAGCTACAATATAGCATTCTAGTATATCAAGTCATCTTAACTAAGTAAGCACTACACTTCTCAACTACAACGCTTATGCTCATTCCCGAAACATAACCCCAACTCACTACCCAACCAAATTCCATCAAAATCACAATTGCACCTCAACTAACAAAACTCTACAAAACGCTTCAGCATTTTGAATCTCCTTCTCCCACACGTCAATAGATATCTTTACACATCGTAAATCCTAACACTCAAACCCATAACTATATCAAAAACATTCATATTACTCAAATCAAATTCATCTATATCGATAACGTATCTATAGTTCTATACATTTCCCACATGGCCACATCCTCACCAATTCTCTAACAAATCAAATTCACTAAACTGATCATAAATTCAAAACAACATAGAACTGAAAATTATTAAATTAATTACCTTGGGAGGTCCTCGAGTACAAAGATCAGAAAGAACTATATTAAGAGCTTCAATGTTTCCGGCAGCTACAGCCGCAGTGGCCGGACCGCCATATCTAGTTGGGGCGGAGCCGCCATATCTGGTTGTTGTTGCTGTTCGGAAGTAGAATTATCAACCGCAACTGTACCCCAAAACCCTAACCCCAACCTTGCAAAGAAGGGGGAAGTTTCTAGGGTAGGCAGACAATTGCCCACTTTTATTTATTTATTTACTTACACAAATTATATATATACATACAAATATGGAATTTAATTTTGTTGATTTTGTAACTTTTTATTGGTTAGGTTGATCGGAGATTGATGATGAGGAGGAGGATTTTATTGGGGAAATTCATTAAAAGGTTTTAACAGATGGGAGTGAAGTAAAGTAAGTAAGGGGGAGTTTTGTGATGTGAGAAATGGCAAAAACCCTAATTTTTGGTGTTGGATTTGGATTATTACGACTTAATAAATGTTACTAGTTCTGTATTATGTCACGTGGTAATGGTAAGAATTTATATGTGTTTAATGAATGAAGTTGATGGAGACGGTAATAAATCAAATCCGGATCGATTGAATTTATGTTACCGAGCAATGCGCCGTGGTCGTGGTATCGACGATACGGTGGTGAGCGATTGTTGGTGGTAGATTAGGTGTAAAGTGGTGTAGATAATGAGGGGCGGATGTAATGTAATGTTAGGGGTAATGCCAAAGAAAATAAGAAATAGTAGTGTTAAATTTTTTTGTAAAAGCCCACATGTTCTTATAATGCCCTTGGCCCAAATTTGTGATGCCCTCATCTCATCTCAGCACAATCCCTAAACTCTAATAATCCCTATTTTATATTAGAAACTGATTGTATTAGCATGGGGGAAAACACGGAATGTCACGTCAAATGGTCAAAAACAAAGCTAATAGAAAGTAACGACTAGTGGCGAATGAACGATCATCTTCTCATTCTCTTCCCAACCACTTTTCAGTCTTTCTCCTTCGTTGATCAATTCTCCTTCTGAATAAGGTAAGTGGAAATCTTAAATTATCTTTTAATTTGGTTAACCCTAAAAGTTTAATTTTATGATTTATTTCTGCCAGTAGCAATAGATTATTTAGATCATTAAAATTGTGTAAAATAAAAAAGTAATAATAAGAGGCATCTCGTTGTTAAAAGGCTTCATTATTAGTTGTTTGTATCTAAATTGTTTATTTGTTTTTAAATTGTTGATTAGTTTCATATTAGCTAATATACCAGCAGTTTATTTATAATAGATAGATAATTTTATTTTCATCTTATTTGCTAGATAAATGGAAAGATACCTTAAAAGAAAAGAACCGCCTAGTAATATTGGTGAAGAACCTTCAAGGAGAAATAACCCTAATATAGAACAATCTCGCTCTATTTTCTCAACACCTATTACAGTAGATGATATTGTTGGTGCATGTTTCTCGGTGACAAAAGCATTCTAGATGTGTTACATATATTTATATATATTCAAGTCTTGTAATTTATCTTGTAATTACCGTTTGTCAATAATATTACCTTGGCATATATTATTGATCATATTGGGATCCATTTATGTTTATATGTGTGTTTATTATTTGTGTTTTACAGGTTCTAGACATTACATGTAAAGAGTCATTAAGTTAATATTGTTTCTGCGTTTAACAGCAGTTGAAATATTAACTTAATGTACTTCCAGATGGAAGTTAAGTTAATTGTGTTTCTGCGTATTAACAGTAGGAGAAACATTAACTTAATCAATACTTCCAATAGGTAATATAGACAATGTTGTTTCTGCGTATTCACAGCAGTAGAAACATTGTCGTAGCTGATGTTGGTTCTGCGTATATTTACAACAGTATAAACATTGGCTGAGTTAATGTTGGTTCTGCGTCTTGACAGCAGTTGAAACATTAACTCAAATATTCCTAAGTGTTATTTGAGAGTTCTTGGGAACGAGCAAAATAGTTGCTTGTGGAAAGAACACTCAAATGGTCATTTGAGAGTTTCTGAGAAACAAGCAAAAGTTTGCTTGTTCATAAGAACTCTCAAATGGTTTGAGAGTTTCTATGGAAACAAGCAAAAGCATGCTTGTCCATAAGAACTCTCAAACAGTTTGTGTGTTCTGGGAAACACACAAACAGGCCAAAACCCTCATGGGCCTGACATGAGAACACTCAAACCCATTGGATTTGAGAGTTCTTGTCACTTGCCTATAAATAGGGGTGTGTGTTTTGTGTGTTCTCAACAAGAGTGTAGAGAGAGAAACGAGCAAAACCTAGAGAGAGAAACCCAAGAACACGCACGGGTAGATCTTGTGGGTGGTACTCGACTCACGCACGAACCGCAAACACACACCCGGTTTGGACGGCTCGTAGACTTAGATTACCACGTTGGTTGGTAAAGTTTGTCCGGAGAGTCGTTTCACTATTGTAACCAAACACGAGTGTTTATATTCACGCAAAAGAGATATATATATATATATATATATATAATAAAATATATATATATATAGTGATATATATATATATATCATAAAAGGTAGATATAGAAACCGTGGGTTATCTCGAGGAATTCCGCACCTCGACATATCCTTAAGTCAATCTCGGTTCGGTAAGACCCGGGGGACTTACAACTGGTATCAGAGCCAGGTTATCAACAACCTTGGTTCGAGATTGATCACGGTTTGGGTATCCCACTTTTTGCGTGTTTTTTAGGTGGAGAAGTGTTTTCGGGTTCGTTTGAAATAAAGGTTCAAACTTGACACCAAAATAAGACATATCTCATTCCTAAAATCATTTTCTCAAGTTTTCTCTGATCAAGGAACAATATCGGGTTCGGGATCTAAGAAATTGTGAGAAAACTGTGTTTGCGTGTTCTTGGTACTGTACCGTTTGCGTGTTTCTGGTACTGTACCATTTGCGTGTTTCTGTACAATCCCAGATCTGCGTGTTTCTCAAATTTTGCGTGTTTCTTTGAGAGTTCTTGAGGTTTTGAGAGTTCTTGAGGCTTTGAGAGTTCTTGAGGCTTTGAGAGTTCTTGTGGTTTGCTTGTTTAGTACACTTTTGCTCGTTTCATTTGAGTGTTCCTGTTTTTGCGTGTTCTTGTGTATTTGAGTGTTTATAAGTTAAACTTCATACACAATGGCAGCAAGATTAGACTTAATGAAAGAAAGAATGATTGTGTGACATCAAAGAATACCATCAAAAGCCCTCAGTTTGTTAAATCCAGAACTGATCCAACTACTCAATCAGATGTTGCTCCTGAACAGTCTGCAAAATTGAAGCTACAAGAGATGACATCTAAAGATCAAAGTTCTCATACCTTGACTGAGCAAGATATGCATTCATCTTACCATGCTAAGGGTAAAAGGCAGAGAATGAAAAATATTAAAAGGATCTCTTGCTTCATTTGCCGAGAAAAGGGACATGTGGCAAGTATATGTCCGCATAAGGGTAAACCCAGCAGATCAAGGCAGTCTAATGATTTAAGTGACAAAGATGTTGAAGATATGGATGTTCAGTTGAGAAAGAACAAGGGTAAACATGTTGAAGAAAGGTAAACATGCTAGCTCGGAGAAAATGACGTCTCAGTTACCCGCAAATTATCAATCTTTGCTGAATCAACTAATTTTGATGGATCACGAAACCGGAAAGGCCAACTCACCGCCCAAGTTAATAAGCCTTGATAGATATTTCAGTTGGAAGGGCAGATTCGAGTCATATTGCAGGTTAATGGATGTGAGGATGTGGATATGTATTGTTAATGGTTATGTTCATCCCATTGTGCAAAATGACAAAGAACCTACTGGTTCGGGTGGTGGAAAAGCGGCTTCGTATGAGCAAATGACTGTCGATCAAAAGAAAGATTACGAAGCAGAAAGTAAAGCTTTAGGATCACTCCGAATGGCTCTCCAAGGGGAATTCTTGCACTTGTTTGAAATGTATGATAGTTCAAAAGGCTTATGGGATGCACTCAAAGAGCATTGTGAAGGTGATGATGATCTCAAGAAGAGAAGGAAGGATTTGCTAAAGAAGCAGTATTATGTCTTTACTAGCTTCAAAGATGAACCTCTTAATGAGATCTTGATTCGTTACAGTCATTTGCTGGTTGAGCTTGCATACTTTGGGTACAAACCTGATCCAGAAGATGTTATCGAGAAGTTGTTGGAAGCTCTTCCAGCTAAGTGGGAAGGGTTTGTCACTTCAATCCAACAAAATCCCGAATTCAGCACATGGACTCTGGATCAGATCATTCGAAAGCTGAGAGGTCAAGACATGAAACGAAAGTCGAAGGAAGCAGGTAGCAGTGATTTTGTTCAGCGTCCTGAACTCTATCATAGCAAATCAAGCGTTCCTTCTGCAAAATCTTCAAGTGGAAGGATTACTGCCTTCTATAGTGGAGATGATGACAAGATGAAGATGTCAACGGATTCTGATAGCAACTTGATGTATGTAACTTCTCTAGAATCGGCCATGATAGTGCATAATGGGAGTCAGAATGGTAGTTCTCCAAGTTCGAATTACACAGGGATGCCGATGAGCATAAGATCTGCTGAGGGACAATTGGGCATGCTCGCTTCATTTGTGTCTGCTCATGAAAAATTAATTGGAGGAAAACTAACTGATCCTGATTTGATTAGGGAGGATTACAAGCAAGTTGATCTAGATGACTTGGAAGAAATGGATCTGAACTGGCAATTAGCTATGTTAACATTGAGAGTTCAGCGTTTCACAGATAGAACCGGAAGGAAGGTTGTGAATGGCAAAGTAGGGTTTGACAAGACAAAGGTGAAATGTTATAACTGTGATGGTTTTGGACATTTTGCAAGAGAGTGTCAGAGGCCAAGACGGGACAACAATTCAGCTACCGGTCGTCAGAACTTCAATCAGAGTGGTTCTATAGTGAGTCAGAATTCCGGACATCAATATGCTAATACTGGGAACAGAAGCTCAGGAGATACGGACAACTCGAGAGCTTTAGTTGTTCAATCTGATGGTACATATAATTGGAGTTTCACTAGTACCGATGATCAGAATCATGCATTCTTGGCAGAAATTCATGACTTTGATGGAGGAATGAATGATCTTGTTGATAATTCATTCGACTATACACTATATGCCAGCACGGATGATCATGATAGTTTTCATCAGAAGGTAGAAGAGGAATCTGAACCGTCAGAACCAGTAAGAGCTGAGAATGAGGAAGTTTTCACTGAAGCCATTGAAATTGTGAAAACTGAGAAAAAGGATAAGGATGTAAAGATTGAGATACCTGATGATCTTAGTACAGAAGAGCTCGTGAATTTTGTGGCCAATCTTGAGGCACCAGAACAACAGGTAAGTCTTTCTTTACATTCACTTAGTTCTGTTTGTAAAAGTAGCATAGGTTTGTCTAGCGAAGTAACTGTCCTTAGAAAGGAACTTGATTCTACCAAGACACTTTTAAATGATGCCACTAGTGATAGAAGTAAGTTATCTACTGATGTTATGGTATTTAAAGGTCATGCCAAAGAATATCTTAATCGGATTAAATCTGAAGAAGATAGATTTGAGTCACTTAGGGTAGAATATGCTCAGTTACAAGGCAGAAAACAAATGCTAGAAGAGGATTTAGAAAGGGTAGTGAAAGAAAGTGCTAAAAGGGACAAAGAATTAGCAGATTCTAGGGTACAGATTGTTGAACTAAGTGGCAAACTAAATAAAATGAGAGACATAGGAACTATGATGGGTCACCTTAGAGATGCAAAACTTAAAGGTGAACAACCTAGTCTTGTTCAGAAATATAATGCAGTTCCGCCACCTTTTAGTCACAATTATGACAGTTTTCAGAAGCTTACTTTAGAAGAATCTGAAAAATCTAGTTCTGAACATGTATCCAAGACTACCCCTCCGGAGACCAAAACTAGTGATGTTCTTATCTCTGAGATGTCTAAGTCAGAGAGATCTGGGAACAAGACTAATGAATCTACGGCTCACTCAGACCCAAGTGAAGCCAAACAGACAATGGATAATAAACTAAAAGAAATTGAAAAAGAAGTTGAAATGGAAACAATTGTCTACTTTACTTTGAAAGGTAATGATGAAGTATTTTCAGCAAAGGAGTCAGATTTAAACGGTAAATATTCTGAAAATATTGATCAAATCTGGAGTCTTGATGAACCCATAAAATCTGAACATTTGCCAAAACCTGTAAAAAGCAAAAACTTTAAAGATACTGTTTTCAAGAAAGGTTTTGTTCAAACTTCTACAATTAATGCAGAAGGTTTGAGTGTTCAATCTGAAACACCTGAACAATTTGCTGAAAGGAAAATTAAAGAAATGTTATCCATTGATCCAAAGATTCAAACTGTGAAAAGATGTGCACCTCCCATACAAGCACCTGACTTCTTGGGAAGAGGCTTATGCAGCCCTTGAACATATAGATGAATTAAGAGGTCATGGGGTTCCAGTGCCTGAGATTATTCATGGTGATTTATCAAAGAAGGCTTCTAAAAGGTCATGCTTTAAGTGTCGTGAGGTAGGTCACGTGTCAAGCTGTTGCCCTTACAAGAAGAATAAATCTAGGATGTCACCTGAAAAATCTAGAGGTAGTAAGGATTCTAGTGAAAACAGTAGGTCTGTGCACAACATGTCCATGAAAGACTACAAGAATAAATATTATGAGGAATATGCTGAGAGAAATTCTGATAGTCTAGCTGTTAAGAACTACTTAAGATTTAGAAAATTTGAAAAAGACAGATCTGAGAAGTCTAGAAGTGTCTCACCTAGAGAAAAGTCTGTACAATCTAGAAATGTCTTACAAAAGGAGATTGAGAATAGAACCCAGACAAGCAGTAGTAAGTCTAAAAGAGTCTCATCTCGAGAAGGTTCTAGTAGTTCGAATCAGTCCAGAAAATTAAGAGATAAACCCAACAGTGCTTACTATGAAAGATTAATGGCTGAAGCTAAGTTGAATTCTAGTACTTTATTTCAGCGACATAGTCCTAGGAGAATGTCTTCATCATCTCCTGAGAAAATGTCAAGATTTCAAAAGAATTCTAAAGGTTTTAACCATAGGCTACCTACTGATAGGAGGTCTAGTGGTTCTCCCAGTCGTAGGCTTAGTGCTGGAAGAAATTCACGAATTTCACCTAGCAGAAGGCCTGTTGACAGCTCAACTGTTAAACCAACTAAGGTTTGGGTACCTACTGGTGAATCTTGGGCTGACATAGTTTCGGATGAAGAGAATGATAGACCCAAAGCCAACAGGGCTAGGGGTCCTTTGAAAAACTAATCGTTTTTGAATGTGCAGGAGCTGCTAAGGAAGACCGCAGGTTTATGGTTTGTCAATAGCTGAAGCTCCAGGCACATTATGGAGGACAAGGGATTATTAACAGAGTTTATTTCTGTTAAAGGATCCTATGTCTGTTTTGTATATTTATTATTGTTCGTGTGATAGACAAAGTACTATAGAAGATCATGATTAGATGATGATCTATAGTACACATTTTCATAATTTATGCTTTGTTATTTTTGTTGTTGGTTATGTTATATGTCAGTTCCAGAAGTGCACTAGTTTAATCATAGGGTTGAAGAAATTGGTGTTCTTGAGGAAGTAGACATCAGTGGATGTTTGTCTTAGGGGAGAGATTAGATTACATAACAGCAAGTGAATACTCATTCACCGGCTCTGGCTATCACGGTTAGGTTTTCCTTTGTACTCTCATAAAGACAGATTGTTAAATCCACCATATCCATAACCAATAATCCTGTTAAGCACAGTAGGACTAAGCACATAGACATAAGGTTTCATTTTATTCGTGATTGTGCTGAAAAGAAATTAATAGTCCTTGAAAAAGTGCCGAGTGACTTTAATTTAGCTGATCTGTTCACTAAGGCTTTCGACCGAACTGGTTTTGAGTTGTTAGTCCAATTGATTGGAATGAGAAATCTATAGTGACAGTGTCTCTCAAAAGGAACTTTGTAAAATGTGTCAGTGTTTGTGTCGTAATGTATGTGTGTCATATAGTGTCAGAAAAACAAAATAAAAATGAGAAAAATCAGAAAAGAAAAAGAAAATATAATAAATGGAGTAAGGTCACTGCATCAAGACGATTAGACGTGACGATACTTTAGCTTTTAAGCCTACTTAATTGTACTTTAAAATGCTCAGTTCAGTGATACCACTATATGATGTATCGATAGGCACAAAGTACCAAGGTTTCCTTATAATCTGAACTTAATATATACAATGTTCTTATGGGAAACGTATTCAGATATATGGCTGAGAATGCTTGTTCTTAAAATAGACAAGTCCTTTAAATCTTATGAAAGATCTTGCATTGTAATTATGTATATTTGGTCTTTATATAGAAGGTCTCGGGTACATATATGTGTATGTATTGCTTTTTCGGATGTATATTTGTGACAAGATATGCAAATATCTATTAAATCTGTTGAAAATATGAAGCTAATGTGGCCTTTGAGATTCGAACAAGTAAGTCCTTGGGGTGTCTTTGTATACCTAGCCTACCTAAAGCTTCCAACTTGGGATAGGTTGTCAGAAAGTTCGCTACACGGGTCTCATCAAAAGTCACGGGTTTTCATAAGTGCTTAAAATAATGTCACAAATATGCAAGTACTTGGCATTATGCAATGTTGAGTATATTTCTGTACGTGAGTCAAGTTAAGTCGCTTTGCGCGTGAGGAATCACCGACCTGTCACCGCTGACTTGATTCTTAAAGACTTTCTCAATTTACTCACCAAATGTCTTAATTTTAGTGCTTGTGTCGATTGTGAGAGTGTATCTGAATATGGGGCACATAAGTTCGCAAACATGATTAAGTGACATATTAGGCTACTCGGGTTGCATGGTGACTGTCCTTGGCCAGGGTATGTCGAAAGTGTCACAAACCAAAAAGGAGACTGGAAGTACCGAGTGTTTAAGAGGACAAACATATTGGTAATCGTTTTTGGATCACTGTTCATAACTAATAATAAGAGAATTATTTCTCGCTAGTAGGCTTATGTAACATGCTAATCTGATCTAATCAGCAGTAACTTTAGTTCTTATATATGTGATTATTCGTTTATGTTTAGTGTATGTGTGTGTGTGTGTGTTTATGTTTTTCGTGAAATGTTTAACTTTTGTTTGTAATTGTATTGTTTAAATAAAAGTTCCTATTGCACGAGAGACAGAGTCAGAATAGAATCTAGTTTCCAAGAGGACTCAACTACGTTCTTATGGAACAGTGAATAAACGAGTAGGGTAGTTAAGCAATAGTGTTGTGATCAAAAACTAAAAGAAAGTATGTCACATTAACAGAATATGGGTTTAAGGAAAAGAACACATAGTTGTTGATTTCAATAAACGGATATTGAGTTAATGCTTTTGCATTGATTCTTAGAAAGAAGATTTTCTTAAGAATGAACACAGAGATGTTCATAGTTTTGAATTTTATCTTTAAAAGAATCATTTTTATCTTAGAAAGAAGATTTTCTTAAGAATGAACACAGAGTTGTTCATAGTTTTGAATTTGATCTTTGAAAGATTTTTTGAATCAAAAAGATTTGGAACAGAGATTCTAAATAATTTTGATAAACTATGTGCAAAATTTGAAAGTGCTTGCAGTGAATTATTTGACCTTAAAATGACTTAGGTTAATAATAGACTGCTAAGTATATTCATTTTTATCTTGCTACTTTATTCAATTCTTCAGATTGTATGATTTTACTTTGAGAAGATTTGATGTGTATGTGTTGAGATGTGCAGGACAGCGGACAAATATTCGTTTTTGTAGGTTGTCGAGCAAGATTTCACCATGGAAGCAAGATATGGATCATGCAAATATATCCGGAACAAAGATAAATACTAGTTTGATATGGATATCATAGAAGTATTTATAATTGTTTAACCAAGATGAATACTAGTTTGATGAGGCAATCATAGGAGTATTTCATATGGTTTTGGGATTTTGCATTATCATATTTCATTTGCAAAAATATAAGAGATTAGGTTTCAGTTAGATGTTTTTACAGAGTTAAAGACAAGTGACTTTAGAAACGGAATCTATATAAGTTTGCATAATGAAGGATATTTTGTTGGAAGACCTTAGATTAGGTTATCCATAGAATGATAAGACAGGGTTCTTAAGATTCTAGAATTTGTGATAAGTATCCATAGAATGATAAGACAGGGTTCTTAAGATTCTAGAATTTGTGATAAGTATCCGTAGAATGATAAGACAGAGATCTTAAGATTCTAGATAAGTATCAATAGAATGATAAGACGGGGATCTTAAGATTCTTACTTTTGAACCTTAAAATCTCGATTATAAGGATTTAGTCTGGTTCAAGTTCTTGAAGATTTGTAGTTCTAGACTAAGATAATGTCATATGTTTATGACTTATGATAGTGAAGAATAACAAATTTGGAGAAGAAAATGAAGAATGTAGTTCTAGATTAAGTCGTTACTATCAAATGTAATAGTGATGAAATAATGAAGAATAACATTATCATTTTTATCTCGTTTATGTGTTTTGTTAACAGCTTTTGGTGCAGGGAATACATGTCAGTAAGCTGTATCTTATATGTTTTGTCTGAAGATGTTGATCATAATCAGAAGAAACATTTTGATATATGGAGACAAAGAATTGCTTTTGAAACAGGTTCCATGTTCCTGAAGTTTGTGATTCAAGTTTCAAAGTTTCTGGTTTTCATGGGAGTCAACTAGTTTAGGATTGATTGTTGGAAATTCTACCTCTCTATTACATGCCGGTTATGCAAGGCGAGCAGGGACTCGAGCAATATATCCAAGAAGGAAGATTGCATATGCTTAAATTCGGAGGGATTTATCGTTGAGGGGGAGAACTACAACAAGCTATGGTGCATTAGTTGATTATTATGACGATACAGAGAGTTTGAAGTTTGTCTTTTAAATCTGAAGTTTCAGAAGATCGAGTTTCCGGTATAGCAAATTTTGTTGTCTCGAAATTCTTTTTCAGTGTATTTGCAGAGAAGTCAATCCAAAGGAAGGGTTTCTAAGCAAAAGACTGAAGTATTCAAGACAATGCTAAGAACATCAGGTTTTTATAATATATTATTTATATAGTAATTACAGATGTTGATAGCAAGGTCATTATTAGTTGAAGATCTTAGATATAAAAATAATTTTATTTTAATATGAAAGATTATCAACTTCATACTTGTAAAACCTTAGACATAGACATATGTAAATGTAGAAGGTTATGTGAAACCTTAGACATAGACATTAAGTGAATGTAGAAGATTATTAAAATCTTAGACATAGACATATGTAAATGTAGAAGGTTATGTGAAACCTTAGACATAGACATTAAGTGAATGTAGAAGATTATTAAAATCTTAGACATAGACATAATGTAAATGTAGAAGGTTATGTGAAACCTTAGACATAGACTTAATGTGAATGAAGAAGATTAAGAAAATCTTAGTCATAGACGTTAAGTGAATATGAAAGGTTATTGACTATATTGTGCCTTAGACATAGAAATGTCATGTTAATGTAGAAGGTTATGTGAAACCTTAGACATAGACATATGTAAATGTAGAAGGTTATGTGAAACCTTAGACATAGACATATGTAAATGTAGAAGGTTATGTGAAACCTTAGACATAGACATATGTAAATGTAGAAGGTTATGTGAAACCTTAGACATAGACATATGTAAATGTAGAAGGTTATGTGAAACCTTAGACATAGACATTAAGTGAATGTAGAAGATTATTAAAATCTTAGACATAGACATATGTAAATGTAGAAGGTTATGTGAAACCTTAGACATAGACATTAAGTGAATGTAGAAGATTATTAAAATCTTAGACATAGACATATGTAAATGTAGAAGGTTATGTGAAACCTTAGACATAGACATTAAGTGAATGTAGAAGATTATTAAAATCTTAGACATAGACATAATGTGGATGTAGAAGGTTAAATACATCCTTAGATATAGAAACATATATGAATGTGAAAGGCTTAAGCATTGATTATTTAGATCATATAGTTATGAAAACATGTCATAAATTGAGGAGAAGTACCTAGTCAATTGTGTTTTCATAAGAATATGAAGTATTTAATCAATATTTTGTTCTATCATAGTTATGTATCCCAGTCATAAATTGAGGGGGAGTACATAGAATGATAGTTGTTATAATGATTAGTCATCGTTATACTTCCTAGTCATAAAATTGAGGGGGAGGTATAAGAATGAAGAATCAATTTTATAACTGGTTAGAAATATGGATTGTTGCAAGTGGTACAGATTCGGAAAGCTAAATTCGAGAAAGTTTTGGAAAGATTGATCGTTGAAAAGTTAAAGAATTTTGTGTAAGTTTATTAACTTTTCAGGTTAAGACGAAGATCAAGGAAAAGATGAAAATTTGATGCTTACAGGTTTGATCTTTTAAATTTTCATATTTCCAGGAAGTTCGTGGTAATCGTTGATCAATTATTCAGAAACTTTGACGAAATTTTGATCTTAAAGTGTGCAGGAGGTAATTACGACCTCGTAATTAGCAAGAGGCAGAATACGACCTCGTAATTGGTCGATTGGGCCTTGTGCAGATACGACCTCGTAATTGGGACGGTTTGACCCAGATCCATTCGGTCAAGTGGGTATATAAACCCATTTTACCCAAACACGACCTCACATTTTATTTTATCAAAATTGAGCTTTACGACCCCGAAATACTACTTTGCTACCCCGTATTAGATTCGATATATACAATTAGATCAAGTGTTTTTGGTTGATATATTCGTCATCACCGTGAAAATCCGAATCTAGGTATACTATCTAATCGTCTAGTAGTTAACCATGCAACAAGAAAATCAAGAAAAAGGGTTTCAAAATTTTTCGAATTAGGTTTCCTTAGTTTCTTCGATTTTGATGTTTTCTGGGTAAAACTAAGGGTTGGGGTATCTTTATCGTTTGAATACGAGTATAAAGAAACAATTTTTACCAGTTTTGGTTGGGTAAATCGCGAAATCGCGTTGGGGAAGATGAACAGTGCGACGGACTCGTAAAAGTGGGTTTGCTAGCCCAGATTTGCGACCTCGTAAATGTCAATTTATTTTGACTGGTTTGACTTTCGGAATACGATGCCGATTTACGACCTGACTAATACGTGGCCAAATTGGAAATACAATATGACCTCGTATTTTAGAGTTTGGTTGACCGTATTTTGACCTTGAAATACAACCTCGTACAGGGATACGACCTCGTATTTTTTGACTTAACAGATTTTCAAAAGTTTATTTTTATAAAAATTTGAAAATGAGTTAATTTATCTTTAACTTAATTACAGGGATAATTTAAGTTAATTTAACAGATTT
The DNA here is from genome assembly GCA_034093135.1 of Erigeron breviscapus. Lineage (NCBI taxonomy): Eukaryota > Viridiplantae > Streptophyta > Magnoliopsida > Asterales > Asteraceae > Erigeron > Erigeron breviscapus. Next base: position 79,939,612 of record CM067168.1, read on the forward strand.
TCAAAAGCAGGCTAGTGTATGACATTTGATGATTATCAAAGGAGGATGGATCAGGATATGACTTGGTTGGGATCGCAGCAGGCCCGCACCAACTATACCCTGG
>CM067168.1:79940714-79953214 GCA_034093135.1 Erigeron breviscapus
TACGTGATTCGGCCACCGAGTATAATAAACACTGGATCCATGATATTATATTTGTTTTTAAATATTTCCATATCAATATCAATATCCATAAAATTAAAGAACGAGACGCGTAACACGACCAGGGCTAAAAGGGTAACCCCGACCAGGAAGTATTAGCGGCGACGTCGCCGCTAATGTTGTGGGCCCCTTTTCTGACGCGCGGCAGTGACTACTGACCGTTGACGAGACCGTTGACTAGCATTAGCGGCGACGTCGCCGCTAATGCTAAAACCTATTTTTCTTTTAACGCAGCCGCAAGCCAGACGATTCACACATCTCCTCTCCAACAAAAAAATCCGGCCATCCCTCTCTAACAAAAAACCCCCACATCCGGCCATCAACCATTTTGTCTCCATATTCCGGCCATCAATCCCCTCACCCTCTCTATCAAGAATCCGACCACCCCCACCCTCTTTTTGGTGACGAAATTCCGGCCACCCGCTTCAATTTCCGGCTACTTTTCAGGCGGCGACCCCAAATCCGGCCACCCCACCCCACTTTTCAGGCGAGGTTTTAGCGGCGACTCTTTTCCCGGCGACCCGCTTCCAAATCCGGCCACCCCACTTTTCCGACGATTTCTTTGTATGTTTACTAACACTCATTTACAATTCACGAACAGATTGTCCCCTCTCCGGAAAACGGATTAAGTTAGGGTTTTGCGCAAAATAAGTGGACACAAAGTTCTGATAGGCAGAACGATTAAAGACATTGGTGATACTTCTGATTCCTCTCTTCGTCATCACCAAAAAATATGGAATAAAAGAAGAAGAAGGATGATGAGTTTACCTGATGAAGATCGACAAGGGAGCAGCAGGAGAAGATTTTTCGAAGTAATGGTAAAAATAGGCAAAAAGCCCTTTTTTGACAAAGAATTGGTATTTATATGGGGTAGTAATCACAGGTACCAACCAGTGAAAAGTTATCCCGAGTTCCGTCCCAACAAGTTGTTATAAAGGAATAAGCCGTAATTAAGACTTCTGAAATAAGTAAATTTAATACCAAGGAAAAGATTCGGTGGCTGATAGGACAGGCAAGTTTCGACACAGAGCAACGGAGCACATTTTTTGGAGTCTAACCGGACACTCTGCAGGCAACCTCTCCAGCTAGACTGGGGGGCTTGATGATATACCCTATACGGAGTTTTACCTCCGTACCCGAAGCAGACACGAAGGCACCTTCGTACAGGTAAGAATTACTTATATATACACCCAGAACGGAGCTCAACCTCCATTCAACATAATCATCCCGGAGCTCCCAAGGTAATAATACCCAGCTCCGAAGAAACATATCAAGAAGATCGGATATAGATTCTTTCCATGATTATCCGAATAAAATAATATGCCTCGGCTCATTAAGAGATCATCACGAATCTTCTTAAACAATAGAAGATATTCTTAAAAGAGGAAGAGATTTATCCTAATTCTCTTACCCTCCTCTCCAAGTTTCTACCCTCTATATAAAGAGGAGATATCATACGGCAAAAGACATTCTATTCATCAATCATACACAACACCACGCCGGTCCCTGAGTTCCGGGGATAATACAAACATAACATAACACCGACCCCTCGGTGACAACCCTCAATACCAATTAGGCGTAAAGCGGCCGTAGCCCTATTACCAGTAGGGAATCGCCTACAAACCACCATCTAAACTCACACACCTCTTCAGTTGTGCCATAGTGCGATTATTTGATCAAACAGGGACCATGTCAACCACGTAGCCATACCTTTCCACAAACAAAGATAGGGAATAGGGCAAGACGATTTGTCCCGATTTGGTTTAATAAATATAGTAATTGGCTGGAGTATAGTGTAAAGGCAGATAAAGTATTTTGCTTGTGTTGTTGCATATTTAGAGATGATGTTAGCAACCAAGGGGGAAATGAAGCATTTGTAACCCAAGGCAAATTGAAGATGTAATGGATCGATTCCACAAGTTAGGAAAACGTAGAGGCAAATTGTAGGAAGTTAACTTAGCTCTCATGGTTTAAGTTGTAACTTATTGATCATGGCTTAATGAAGTTTAGCATTTTGGTTGTTCTTAAGTTAGTTTTTTCCAGTTTTGTTGTTCTTATGTTCAGAAGTCTGTTATTGTCATTTTTGTGCAGGTTTTTTTGCTACTGTTTTTACTACTGTGTTGCTGTGTATTGTTTGTTTGGAAGCTGCATTGTATCTGTTTTCTTTGCTGTTTTTTACAGATTTATTGGTGGCTGTTTGAAGGTTGTGTCGGGGCTGTTCAGAAGCTGTTTGTAGGCTGATCTAGCTGCTGTTTAGAAGCTCTATAATTGCTGTTTTTTAGCTGTTTTAACTGCTGTTTGGGGGACTGTTTGAAAGCTGTTTTGTGCAGATTTTCATGACTTTTTTGAGGTTATTTTGCTGCTGTTTTTTGCAGCTGTTATGAGGCTATTTTGTGCATATTTTGGAGGCTGTTTTGAAGCTAAGTTTTGTTAGGTCGAAAATCGACCAAGTATAATTTGTTCAGAATAGCTGAAGCTCAGTGAAGAATACTTGTATAGAATTCTGAGGTCGCTCAGAATTTGTTCACTGAAGCTTCACTTCAGTTCAGATCAACGTATCAGAAACCCATTCAGAATGAAGTCAAAGACTGAAGTCTGAAGAATGAGAATCAGTTCAGATGTGGAGCTCAGAAACTGATTCTACCTGATCGAAGACTGAAGCATCTCAGTGTAAAAGTACTTACACACTTTACACTGATTACGAGGAAGACTTTTTACTTTACATATCTTTACCCGGTTAATAGATAACTATTAATTAAAGTACAAGGTAAAGTAAAGGTTGGGAATAAGGTTTGATAAGTCACATCAACGACTTATATACCTAAACCTTAAAAGTACACATGTAAAGAATTAGCTTTAATTCCTTAAATACACCCAACCATATTTGTACGATCTGGTCCACGTCATCATGGACTTAGTCTATAAATATAAGTCTTCTCACAACTTGCAAATAGCTTGAAACCTTTGCATTGCAACTTGTGAGATATACTCTAAGTAATCCTTACGAGTATTTCCAAGTTATTAGATCACTTGTATTTCTAGGTTGTTTAGATATTTACACTTGGGTGTTTATCTTTGTTCCGCAACAATCCTTGTATTTGTTTATATATCAATAAATCAAATACCTTGAAAAATACATTGTGTCTCAATGCTACATACTTGATCTATACATATTATTTATATAGTTTCAGCCCTTATTGTTTCTTGCATTTACTTTCAGTACCTCTATCGTATTGTTCATCCATATCTGGATCGTATTCTGAACTGGTCATCTTCCAGTTAGAATTACTTGCCAGTCGGGTATTTAAGCCATCTATATTTGGGACTTACAATTGGTATCAGAGCAGCAAGGTTGAATTATTTTAATTCATTAACCTTTGATCTGCAAAGATGGCTGACCAAATGTTCAATACAGGCCCTGAACCTAATGCTAACGTTAATACAACTCCACCCCCTATCATCAACAACAATATACCATCACATAATGTGCATGTACACTTTCCGAATAATCCTGTTCCCAAATTTGATGGGAACAGTGAAAACTTTCAAACATGGAAAGCATGCATGCTCAAATATATTGCTGGTGTTGAAAGACATTTGACCGATATTCTTAAAGAAGGACCCTTTGTCCCCATGAATGCCTCCACTGTTGTCAGAAATGCCGATGGGACTCCTAGGGTTTCACCTAAGGAGAAGGATCATTGGTCTGAAGAAGATCATAGGCCGGTAGACCTTGATACCAAGCTGCAAAATATGATCTTGTATGTTGTTCCTGAAACTCTTATGCCCACCCTTGTTTTACTTGAAAATTCAAAATTAATGTGGGGGGAACTCATGACACAATTTGAAGGCACCAATGAGACAATTGTCACAAGAAAAGTTGCTTTGAATAAAAGATATGAGTCTTTTTTTGCTATCCCTGGTGAAACTTTAACACAAACATACATCAGATTCACTAATCTGGTAAATCAACTGAAAGCCCTGGGTGTAACTAAAGATAAAGAAATTTTGTTGGAAAAGTTTTGTGACATCTTACCTTCTAAATGGGAAAACTTGATCTTGGTTTTGAGACAAGGAAAAACCTTGCACAGTCACACTCTAGCCTCCCTATATGGAGCCTTTAGGTACACTGAAGAGAACAAGGCTGAGAGAGCTATGGCTGAGCAAGATGCCAAAAATCATGCTTCTACCAGTTCAGTCATGGTTCATAATTCTGAACCACATGGGACTGCTCTATTATCTTCTGAGAGTGATCATTCTGACTCAATGAAGAAGATGATCTCTGAAATGTTAAAAACTGGTATTTCTGATAATGTAACTCATAGTTGTGATGAGGATGACAATGATGATCTGGTTGCCATGCTGGCTAAAACGTTCAATCGTTTTAAGGCCAAATCTAATCGATCTGGCAAATCATTTGCTTCCAGCTCTTCTATTGATAAGTCTAATCTTGAATGCTTTAAGTGTGGCAAGAAAGGATATTTCATGAAGGAATGTAGATCTAGTTAACCGTCATCATCACAATCTGCTCCTAATCATTCTATTTTTCAGAAACCTGATGACAGCTATAAGGCTAAATACAAGAAGCTGAAAGCCCAAATAGCTCTCATGGCTCAAAACAACTCAAGCAATAATAGTTGTATGATTGCCAAGACTGAAAAATGGGAGGAATCTGATGAATCATCTGATGATGAAGAAGAAGTAAGGGATATGTGTTTCATGGCACGTGAAGATCAAGGTCATCTGGTCAAATCTGATGTTGAATCTGGTCGTTGGGTGGATATTGTCATGAAAAAGGTTAGTGACTTTGGCTTTGAAAGCAATGAGGAACAAAAACTGGACCTTTTGGTTCTTTTAGAGGCAGACATTTCTTTTGTCGAAACTGTGCGTTCAGAAAGTCTTAAAAATGTTTGAAAATAATACTTCTGAACTGAACGCCAGTCAGGCCAGACTAAAAGAACTGAAAGATGTTCATTTGGCTTTAAAAAGTTATCAGTCTATGGTTGCCACTTTAGAGTTGGAAAAAGAAGAATTAAAAACTATCCTTGAAAAAGAACAAGCAATCATTAAATCTTGGATGAAAGCACCAAGGCCAGATGCTGCAATTAAAAATACCTTTGCAACTCAAAGAATGGCATATGAATCTGGTGATCTTCATTTGGCATCTATAATCACTGATTTAGATGCTCTTCCAAAGGAAATAAAACCTGAAATCATTTTTCCTAAAGTTGGCAAGCAGAAAACTGTGACTGATAAGGCCCAGGAACAATCTGAGGGTAAATCTGAAACAACTCAGACAACTAGTTCAGAAAGGAAGGCTAAAACCAAAAAGCCATCCCCTCAGACTTCATCTAAGGTTTCTAAAAGCCAAAAGAAGAAGAAAAATATCTCCCCCACTAAGCCTTCTACCTCAGATTCAGGTAAGGCTCAGGTGTCTAATGATGAATCTATTTGTTGAGGTTAGAGAGTCAATTTCAGTTATTGGCTAGACAAGTGCAGAGTTGTAATGCACGTTTAAAAAATGTTGAAACCACACCTCTTCAACCTAAACAAAATGCAAAACCTTTTTCCAAACAAATCAAGCTAAATCTGAGAAGAAAAAGGTTGAGCTCCCCATCAAACCAACTGTTTTTATGTCATCTGAAATTATGACTGAGATCCCCTTTGATCCTTCTGTTCCTTATAAACCAAAGAAATCTGAGACTGCTAGGGGAGAGTCTAGCGAACCCATCACCAGATGGGTTCCCAAAAAGAACTAATCTTTGTGTTTGTGTAGGGAGACCGAAAGAAGAATATATGGTATCTTGACAGCGCTGCTGGCAGAACCATGACTGGTTATCAGACCCTGCTGGAGGAATACAGGGTGCAAGAGGGGCCCTCAATAACATTTGGAAATGATGAAAATGGAAAAACTAAGGGTTATGGCGTTGTGAATAATGGACAAGTCAAATTCACACGTGTTGCATATGTGAACGGTTTGAAATATAACCTGATCAGTGTCAGTCAACTATGTGATGATGGCTTCAAGGTATTATTTGATATTTCACAAGGCACCATATTCAACAGAGATGGAAAGGTAGTTTTGATTGCACCAAGAAAAGGAAACATTTATATCATTGATATGAATAGTTCACCCACTGAACAATGTTTCTACACAAAGGCTGATGAAGACACAAATTGGTTGTGACACAAGAGATTATCCCATCTGAACTTCAAGAACATTAATAAGTTGTCAAGAAAACAACTTGTTGATGGAATACCCTCAATGTCTTTCAACAAAGACAAGCCATGTCCAGGCTGTGAAATGGGTAAGCAGAAAAGAGCTTCATTCAAGTCAAAACAATGTTTCAGTATAACTGAACCTCTTCACATGCTTCACATGGATCTCTTTGGACCAGTGAATGTTCATACAAGAGCAGGAAAGAAATATACCCTTGTTGTTGTTGATGAATACTCAAGATATTGCTGGGTAATTTTCCTCAGATCTAAGAGTGAAGCTGCTGCTGAAATCATTGCTCTCATCAAACAAATTGAACTCAAGCATAAGCGAAAAGTTTGTCAGCTCAGAAGTGACAATGGCACTGAATTCAGAAATGCCACTCTGGAGTCCTTCTGCACTGAAACTGGCATATCTCAGAACTTCTCCTCAGCCCACACACCAGAACAGAATGGTGTTGTAGAAAGAAAGAATCGTACGCTGATTGAAGCTGCTAGAAGTATGCTGAATGAATCTGGTCTTCCCAAGAATTTCTGGGCTGAAGCTGTTGCAACTGCTTGCTACACTCAGAACAGATCTGTCTATCTCAAAAGACACAAGAAGACAGCCTATGAAGTACTCAGAAATAGAAAGCCTAATATTGGATATTTCCATGTATTTGGATGTCCAGTATACATTCTGAATGATTCCAGTCAGCTTGGAAAATTTGATGCAAAAGCTGATGAAGGGTACTTCCTAGGATATTCATCAAATCGCAAAGCCTTTAGAGTCTTTAACAAGAGACTTGAAAAGGTTGATGAGTCAATTCATGTTACCTTTGATGAATCTAACTCTGCAATCTTTAAGAATTCCATTCCCGTACCACCCTCAGAAAGTCCAATAAGTTTCAGTGATTCTGATCCTATTGCTGAATCTGATCAGTCACCTAAACCTGCTTCTGAACATTTAAGTTCAGAACCAAGAATAATCAAGTCAAGCAACATTCCATTTTATCCCTCAGTCAGTTTTAAACTACCTTCTGAACTAACTATTGGATCAGATGTACATGCTGCTTCACCTCAGATATCAGGCTCCACTGAAGTACCCCAATCTGAACAGTTTCATGATGCAAATCATGATCTGCAGGAGGAAGATGATGAGACTGAGGTAGTCTTTTCTGAAGCACCTCCTGAAGTATCTCAAAGGAGTTCTTGCACTGATATCATAGTTCATCCTGGCCAATACACTAAGTGGACTAAAGCACATCCTATCGAGCAAATCATTGGGGATTCCACTAGTGGGGTTCAGACTAGAAGAGCCACAAGCGATCAATGCTTAAATGTCAGCTTCTTATCTCTAATAGAACCAAAGAAGATTGACGAGGCTATGAATGACCCTAGCTGGATTGAAGCCATGCAAGACGAGCTCAATCAGTTTAAAAGGAACGATGTTTGGGAACTTGTTCCTTGTCCCAGTAATCTAAAGAAAGAACCAATTGGGACAAGATGGGTCTTCAGAAACAAGATGGACGAAGGTGGTCATGTTATTCGAAACAAGGCAAGACTTGTTGCAAAGGGTTACTCACAAGAAGAAGGAGTAGACTTTGATGAGACTTTTGCACCAGTTGCTAGACTGGAAGCTATCAGAATTTTCTTAGCTTTTGTAGCTCATCATGAGTTCAAAGTCTATCAGATGGATGTTAAAAGTGCATTCTTAAATGGTGAATTGGAAGAAGTTGTGTATGTATATCAGCCACCAGGATTCATAAATAAAGAAAGACCTCATTGGGTGTACAGACTGAACAAAGCTTTATATGGTCTGAGACAAGCACCTAGAGCCTGGTATGATACTCTTACTAAGCATCTTCTGAAAAATGGTTTTAAAAGGGGTACAATAGATAACACTTTATTCATATTGCATGATAAAAATGATATCTTACTTGTACAAGTTTATGTTGATGATATTGTGTTTGGGTCTACGAATAACAAAATGTGTGAACAATTTTCTAAAATAATGTCATCTGAGTATGAAATGAGTATGATGGGCGAACTGACATATTTTCTAGGTCTTCAAGTGAAACAAACCAGTGATGGTATTTTTGTAAATCAGGAAAAATATGTCAGAGACTTATTAAAGAAATATCAATTTGATTCAGTCTCATCGAAAGATACTCCTATTTCTGCACCATTAACTTTGGACTCAGATCCCAATGGAAAACCAGTTGATCCCACAAAATATCGTGGTATGGTGGGATCCCTTATGTACTTAACTGCTAGTAGACCTGACATAATGTTTGCAACATGCCTTTGTGCAAGATTTCAATCTGATCCCAGAGATGCACACGCAAATGCGGTGAAAAGGATTTTCAGATACCTTAAAGGTGTCCCCAGACTTGGTCTTTGGTATCCCAAAGGCTCAAGTCTAGATCTAATGGGTTATTCAGATTCTGATCATGCAGGTGTAAGATAGATAGGAAAAGTACCACAGGTGGTTGTCATTTCCTAGGTGGCAAATTGGTTAGTTGGACAAGCAAGAAGCAGACTGCAGTATCACTCTCCACAGCTGAAGCTGAATACATTTCTGCAGCCAGTTGCTGCGCTCAGATTGTGGATGAAGAACCAACTAACTGATTATGGTGTTAAGTATACAAAGACTCCAATATTTTGTGATAACACCAGTGTCATTGCCATCTCTCACAATCCTATTATGCACTCCAAAACCAAGCACATCGACCTCAGGTATCATTTTATTAGAGATCACATTATTAAAGGTGACATAGAGCTTCATTTCATTCCCACTGATAAACAACTCGCTGATGTTTTTATAAAACCCTTGGATGTCAAAACGTTTAAACATCTCATCAGTGAGTTAGGTATGCTAAATCCTGTATAGCATCACCTCAGGGGGAAGTGTAAAATATTTTTATGTTAAAAAGCATTACTCTCTAAGGGGGAACTTTGCTTTCAGAAAAATATTTTGACTGAAATGCTTCAGAATTTCTGAAATGATTTCAGAATAATTGTATAAACTGAGATGGATCAGATTTCTTGATTCTGATCATGCTCAGATTTGGTATATCATTTCTGAAATGAGTCTGTCCTTTATAATGTATTTTGATACTTGGTCTTTGAGTGAACACGTGAGGGTTACTGTTTAACGTTTAAATAATGATGTTTTTGGCTGACGTGGCACACAAGTGGCGCCGTAAAAGGAAAGTAATGATCACTCTTTCTTAAATGTGTTGAAAAGTTTTGTGAAAATGTGGGGTCATAGCCGTCGTTGCATTAAATGCGGACGTGTACCAAAAAATTATTTTCGGACTTCAAACCCGATCAAAACTGATTTCATTTTAATAATATTTCATTTTTTGGGTTTGAATTTCAAAAATCATTTTATTTTATTTATTTGGAAAAACCTTTTGTATTCCATCATAAATATAAATACCCTTTTCCAAAACAATTCCTTCATTTACTTCTCCTTACATTTACTCCCAATCATCATTCTCTCTCTACTTCTCATTCCTTCATAACTTCAAAACCCTAAATTCATCTTTCACTTTCAGTTTTCCCTTGCAGATATAATGGCTAAAGTAGTCAAATCTTTAATTGCTTTCGAATATAAACCATCTAAGGCAGTCAAGGCCAGTGCTCAATGGCCACAAGGGTTCGATGCGTCGACCCTTAGATTCAATATGAATAATTTTATGGCCGCACTGAATGCCAAAGGCAAAAATTTAATGGGGAGGATAAATACATTCCTTGAACAATCCCCTCTCCATTACGCCTTGACTGCTGATCCTCAGGTAATGTATCATCGATACTTACTTGAATTCTGGTATACTGCTACTTTTAGCAAGGATGAAAAGTCCATTGCTTTTTCTTTACATGAAGGCACAAAGCAGTATATCCTTTCACTTGATGGGTTTCGGGAGGCCCTTCATTTGAACTACCTTCCCTCCTCTTCAGCCTATGCTAAAAGGCTCAAAGGGATTAATTTCAGGGAAGTTCTGCTAGCCACTGGTCATAATGACATGGTTGATGCAGATGGCAATCTGAGAACATCTGGACACATCTTTTTGTCTGGATTTGGAAACAGTTGGAAATATTTTTGGACTCAGATTGTCGAGTGCCTTGGAGGAAATTATGGTGGCTTGGACCAGATTTCCTTGACACAAGTAGAAATAGGGTACTACTTGTGGCATGGGATTGAGGCTGGACTTTGCTGAGATACTTTTCTCTCAGCTGGTAGCAAAATTAAAAGGGAAAAGAAGTCCACATATCTCATTCCCTAGATTTCTGAGCGTTTGCTTCATAAGCATGCTTGGAGATGCGTATCACTTTGAGGGGCTTGAATCTTCGGCGACAGAGTTCTGCAGGGATCTATCAAAGCTTCCTACTTCAGATCCAGAACCAGAACTCTCCGCTGCAATGCTTCAGGTAATTTCTAAAACTGAAACAGCACGACCGGCTGGCTCAGAAAGGTCACCGAGCGGGTCGCAAAAGAATGCGAGACCCATTGGTGCACCTGGTGGTAAAATGTTGAAGTTGTTTAAACCTATAGCAACTTCTTCTACCCAACCACCACCTCCCTCATCCACTGACCAACCTGAGGATCTCCCAAAAGATCCCTCAGGATCTCCAAAGGGCGTTTTAAAATGACGTAAATTTAAGAAGTCCTCACAGCCCAAGGACACTAGTACCGAAGCAAACCCCTCTGGATCTTCCCAACAAGAACCAGAGGAATCGAGTCTAAAGGGAAACCCACAAGCAGCCATCTCCAAAACTTCTTTAGGAGGAGATGGTGAAGAAAATGTTAGTGTGTCCGCCCAGCACACAATAGAGTCCGTGTCTACACGCGCACCCCCTGAAACTTCACAAATCTCACACTCTTCTGCAGCACGAATTGATGAAGTCTTTGGTGTGACACCACCTGAGACTGAGATTCCAGACTCTACGGCCGATGAAGTGATTCTTGTTGACGGTACGAGAATCATTAAGGCAATCCCCGTGTCTACTGTCTCTGGCGATGAAGCTATGGCTGAGCCAACCAATAAATCTGGTGACGATGCATCTACAGCAGCAGTTGTTGAACCAGAAGCTGGTTCAGGTACCAGTGATCTGAACCAGGGCATATCTGATCAGACTGCAGTTACGACTGACCTCTGGGATGAAGATGAGCCACCTCAAGGGAATCTCGATTCCTTTGCTGACTTTGAGTTTGACGAGGGTCTACTGGAGGAGAATCAGTCTTCTGATTCTGAGCCAACCTTCAGCCTCGCAAACGTCCAACCTCCCCCAGAAATCCAAAATGTTGAACAACCATATCGCCAACCAGAAACTTCACATCTACATCCATTCTTTCCACCCGGCTCTACACCTGCTTATGTTTCATCACCACGTTTTCATCCACAACTACAACACTTACATCCACAAATTCACAAAGTGCCAAGGCCCACCAACTATGATATTGAAATTGAGAAAGAGTTGGACTCTACTACTGAATCTGAGAGTCCAACTGAAATGCAGCTGGAAAAGGCATTGGATGGGCTTGGTAGAATTCCCTTTGTTGCTTCTGTTTCTGCACAGCCACCTCCTCCTTTGAGTGTAGAAGCACAGTTAGAGAAACAAAATGCCGAAGTCCAAAGCCTACTTATCAAGGTGGAGGACTTAACTAAATCTCTAACTGCCAATACGAGTTCCATCGCTGAAATGAAGGGTGCTCAGATGTTTCTTGGAACTGAGTTCACCAAGGTTGCTGGAAATGAGGGACTGGTAGGTAGGAAGCTAAATGAGCTGGTGCATTCATGCAATAAGATCAGTATAGCTATCAGGGAAGCCTTCAGACTGGTCAAACGAGATGTGCAAGCTTCAGTAGTTGCAAACTTGACATCTGGTATTGAATTGCTTAAACAAGAAGTTCTGGCAGTCGGAAAGGAGGTGAATGAGTTTGTAAAAAGGCCAAGTGTCAATGAGGAAGAACTTGGGTCTGCTGTTGGTAATAATGTGATTGAGAAACTGAAGTCTGAAATCTCTCAGACTCTTGTTGATCAGATTTCAGCTTCTATGGCTGAAAAGGTTGAAGATGGGGTCAGAAGGATGGTCTTAGAACTTACTGCAGACACTTCCGAGAAGGTAGATCAAGCTGTTGCAGAAGTTCAAAAATCTGTGTCTACTCTCGAAGAAGTTGTTAAAGGCCAGTCCAAGCAGTTAGATGAAATTCTGACCCTACTTAAGAAAGAAAGTGTTGG
>CM067168.1:79960714-80033165 GCA_034093135.1 Erigeron breviscapus
ATATCATATCAACATATACATACATCCCAAACATCATCTCACGTCATTACATATTACACATAAACATATAACATATATATTTATCACACATATAGGATAAATACTCCTAATTGTGCCTATCCATCGTTCATATCATACGTCTCAAATATGTCTTACTTAATCTCACATCATATCCAGGGCCGGCTATTAGGGGGTGCATGGGGTGCTAATGAGTCGGGCCCACTTCTTACAGGGGCCCACATTTTTTAAATTATATATATTTTTTTTTTGTACAAAACCTCTAAACTAATATTTACTTTCTTACGTGCCTTATTATCAACCAAGAATTAGTTAAAGCCATGACACTTTGGAACCTGCCGAGTGCCGATCTGACTCTTCTGACTCCTTTCTGACCATCGAAACATCACAACTCCACACAATTCATATTTATATAAAATTCATTAAAAATCCTTTTACCTTTGTCAAAGCCACGTGAAGACCGAAGAGTTGCAGCGTGTGCCACTATCCATTTGGTTTCTCAAGTATGTTTCATTCCTCTATATTTATATAATCATATTTAGTTATTTAATTATATATTAACTTCGGAGATCCTATAACTTAGTTATTTACTTATTTATTGATTAATGTTTGAATCCTTAAACATTATTGTTATACATTTTATTCATTCATATTTATGATAAATTTTATGAATGTTAATTTTTACTTATCCGGTAGTCAAAAACAAAAAAAAGTGTAAAAGAATAAACTAGATTATAAACTAGATTTATGTAAAAATATAAACTAGATCATATTTTTTGTGATACTTTGTTTTTATAGTCTAAAACATTTATCGGCGTAATATCATGCTATTATATTTTATTATTGACTCGGTATTATAGAGTTTCACTTTTTATTCTCGAGCCAGGCCCTGAAAAAATTTTACATTCTCGGAGACGGCACTGATCATATCGTAATCCCACAACTTAATCACATATACATCTTTTATCCTTTGCATATTATTCACTTTAACAACTCATTCCCACGTGTCCATCATTAACATTAAGTTCCCACATATTTCACATATATTCGTCTTATCATTATAGGATTTATATTCCTATTAATGTCTATCCATCATCATATCATAAACATATAACATATATATTTATCACACATATAGGATAAATACTCCTAATTGTGCCTATCCATCGTTCATATCATACGTCTCAAATATGTCTTACTTAATCTCACATCATATCCAGGGCCGGCTATTAGGGGGTGCATGGGGTGCTAATGAGTCGGGCCCACTTCTTACAGGGGCCCACATTTTTTAAATTATATATATTTTTTTTTTGTACAAAACCTCTAAACTAATATTTACTTTCTTACGTGCCTTATTATCAACCAAGAATTAGTTAAAGCCATGACACTTTGGAACCTGCCGAGTGCCGATCTGACTCTTCTGACTCCTTTCTGACCATCGAAACATCACAACTCCACACAATTCATATTTATATAAAATTCATTAAAAATCCTTTTACCTTTGTCAAAGCCACGTGAAGACCGAAGAGTTGCAGCGTGTGCCACTATCCATTTGGTTTCTCAAGTATGTTTCATTCCTCTATATTTATATAATCATATTTAGTTATTTACTTATTTATTGATTAATGTTTGAATCCTTAAACATTATTGTTATACATTTTATTCATTCATATTTATGATAAATTTTATGAATGTTAATTTTTACTTATCCGGTAGTCAAAAACAAAAAAAAGTGTAAAAGAATAAACTAGATTATAAACTAGATTTATGTAAAAATATAAACTAGATCATATTTTTTGTGATACTTTGTTTTTATAGTCTAAAACATTTATCGGCGTAATATCATGCTATTATATTTTATTATTGACTCGGTATTATAGAGTTTCACTTTTTATTCTCGAGCCAGGCCCTGAAAAAATTTTACATTCTCGGAGACGGCACTGATCATATCGTAATCCCACAACTTAATCACATATACATCTTTTATCCTTTGCATATTATTCACTTTAACAACTCATTCCCACGTGTCCATCATTAACATTAAGTTCCCACATATTTCACATATATTCGTCTTATCATTATACGATTTATATTCCTATTAATGTCTATCCATCATCATATCATAAACATATCCCACTCAATTCTCACATCTCACGTCATATGACATCTTATTCGTACTCACATTTCATTTCCACGTTATACATATTATTCCCACGTCTCACATCTTACGCACTAGCATTACGACTAGCACGATTTCCCATGAATAAATATAACCATCTTTTAGGAAAGGCAATGTCATTTTCATAGTATCCCGTTATGCTTTTAACATTGGCGGTTAGTCACTCCACCCGGAAATACTAATCCCACGTAACTTTAGTGTTTAATCCTACTAACATGCACAAATCATAACAATCCTACGTGTAACACACTTAAATCCCACATATATTTCATCATGTATCATAGTCAATCATAGCATCAATATAATGAACGTCACATTACATATCGTTAACATATCATAGCAGCAATATTATAATCATCATACTACATATGCACATAACTACTTCTAATTTAAGCATCATCATAACATAGTAAGCCACTACGACGTATGTACATTCCCAAATAACTTCCCACATACCCCAGAAACTCAACACACATAAGATAATCCAGTTAAGAGGTTATTATAGAAAACTTCACTTTGTTGTGCCTCTAATGTGAGAAAAGTCATGTATCTTACCTCAAAGAAGAGCACACCAATTGATAACTTAAGTTACCAAGCTTTGCAAGTATTCCCGACTACCTATAACCATTAAACGACTATTAACAAGCTAAACACCTGCTTACTTTTGATCATAACCAAGCTACAATGCTTAAAAACGTGACTCATGTCAATGCTTGATTCAACAAAGATCCAACCATTAAATTAGAGTTCACAAAACTCGATGAAATTGATATTTGATCATTATTTCAATCATTTGGACACTTTTAATTTTTATTCATCTTTAAAGGACATTACCATTGGAAAATACACTCTCTCACGATTTCGTGGATAGCTTACTTGTCAAAAACGGAGTTACGATTTGAAAGTTATGCTCATTTCAAAATAGATACTTTTTGGCGACTGTACAGTGATCTCGGCAAGGGTAAATTTAATCTTGACGAGGTCATCTAGCCCTCCCACCTTACTAACTTTTAATCTCGACGAGGGTCCCTTTTCCCCTCGACGAGATCAGATCGCAGATCCCTTTTCGCATGCTTTTTGCACCAATTCAGCCCGAATCAAACCCAAACACTACCCACAACTTGTAACCTTAAAATTGACATTAAAAACATGTTTCCAATGACCAATTGATGTCATCAAAGGATCCGGAAATCAATTGCATCAAATCTATTACCGGTTGATTACCGAAAACCTAATAAACGATAATAAATTGAAATCCTTCATACCCAACCCTTAAGATCCGAATTGGTTGAACAAAATCTTACTAAAGGACTTAATTAACAATCAAAGAATGGTGTTATACCTTTAGGGAAGATTAACGGATCCAAAACCTATGGAAATCACCACCGAAATCACCCGAATCCTTGAAAATCACCTAGGGTTTCTTTGTGAGGGTTTTAATTGTGCTAAAACCTAATTATACAGAATTAATCTTCTATTTATAGTCCAAAATCTGCTGGAATATCTTTCTAAGACTTGTCATCTAAGTCCCTCCACTTTTCTTTATCTTTAACTATTGCTTTAAGACTCATATAATGACTACGGGAACCCTCTTCTACACTTTAATCTTATTAAACACATACTTAATTTATTAATTGTCATCTTTTTCACGTTACACATATCCCACGTATCTTTTAACACATTACTCGTTTCCCAACATAATCATCTAATCACACAAAGCACGTAAAAGACACACATTAGTTAACGGTCACAAACGATAAGTTTACGGTCAACGTCTAAAAGTTTTGGGATGTTACATCTGTGGTAGCTAATATTTCCACAGGAGATTTCACGAGAGGTGTAAAAGTGTCACGCGGGACGTGTGGCCGATCGTTATATCTAGTGGCAGGTTTAAAAACATTCTTTTCTTTTTGCCTTCTAGGGAGATCTCGATACGTTGCATGTTGCCTCGTCTCATGACTTGAGCGTCGAGTATCGCGCAATCGATTTTCATTATTAGCATCTTCCGCCCGTATGAAGTTGTTGGTTTGAATGAAAAGATCCTCCAAAGATGATGGCGGTCGTGCAATAAGATCTTTGAATAGTCTTCCCGGGTGCAGCCCACTGATGAAGGCTCTACAGACCATGGCATCCGATCTATCTGCCATGTGCATTGTTTCTTTGCTGAATCGAGCTCTTGTAAGTCCCAACTGTATGGATTACCCTAAGACACCTCAATGTGATAACAATGACTGGAAAGCTTCACAAATCTGGTAACTGAACCAGTTCAGTGAGATGATCCAGATTTCAGTTGAATAGATAATGTAAATAAAAATGCAAGAAACAAAATGACCGAAACTATATAATACTAAAAATATATCAAGTAAATGGAAAATGAATACGATGTACTTTTCAAGGTATTTTATTAATTATGTTAAATATAATACAAAGGTTGTTGCGGAACCAAGATAAACACCCAAGTGTAATATCTAAAAAACCTTGAAATACAAGTGATCTAATAACTTGGAAATACTCGAAAGAACTATCTTGGAGTATAAATCACAAGTTGCAATGCCTAAGTTTTGAGCAACTTTGCAACTAGTGAAATGTCTTCTACTTATGACGTGGACCAGGCCGTACAAATTATGGTTGAGAGCATTTAAGGAAATGAAATCAATTCCTTAACATGCATAAGTAAAGCATGTGTGTGAAAGTCACTTTGATGTGATGTTTCACCTTTATTCTCAACCTTTTACTCAACATTGTACTTTCCAGACAATATGTTATTATCCGGGTAAAGGTTCATAAAGTCAAAAAAGCTTCCTCGTAATCAGTGTAAAGTGTTGTAAATACTTTACACTGAAATGGCTTCAATCTTTGATCAGGTAGAATCCTCTCTATCTCTGCTACTGAGATGATTCTCTTTCTTCAGTCTTTAGTCTTTGACTTCAGATGAATGTTTCAGGTGGCTTGATCTGGACTGAAGTGAAGCTCAGTGAATATTCTGAAACTGAAATGTTTCAGAATCCTGTACAAGTATTCTTCACTGATCTTCAACTATTTCCTGGACAAATTATACTTGGTCGATTTTGACCTAACATCTACATAGTTTTTTAGCGACTCCTCTGGCCGTTGCCGTATTCCAAGGATCTCTGCTTGAGTCTTTTGGAATTTCCGTTGTTGAAGGAAGTTTGCCCTGAATTTGTCTCTCAATTGATGGAAGCCATCGATGCTTCCGGGTGCCAGGTTACCGTACCAGAATCTCGCCGCCCCGCATAACGTGATATGAAAGAATCTACACCAAGCTAGTTCAGGTAGCTTATGTACATCCATCGTTCCCATGAAAACCGTCAGATGATCATCAGGATCTGTCATCCCATCATACGGCCGTAGGTTGGTTGGGACCTTCAAACCATCAGGCATGTTATAGTCCCGAATTCTCTTGGTGAAAGGTGAAGCTACCAGGTCTCGAACGTCTCTGTCTGGTTCCTTTAATATGAAAGGCTCATGGTAAAAGTCCGTATTTGGTGTGACCTTCCCTTTTGAGTGTGCCGCAGCTCCCGTGGTGGCACGAGCTATTATTTAGTCTGTGCTATCACTTTCAACAAATAAGTTATCTTTGGTTTTTCTTGGGACTGCATCATCAGAATTGGAATTCCGTGGTTACGTGATCAGGGGATCGACTCGTGTGAATAAGAGTCGAGGGGATATCTTTCAGTTTTCGGGCGAGTTCAGGATACAAGGTGTGAGTTTGATTAAGGTTTCGAATTACAAGCTGCATCATAGGTTCACTCGAGTCTAACCAAGAGATCATGTTGCTAGGTTCCCCTGCGTCATGAAGCGTAAATTTGGGTTTGATGCCAGGAGTTTCAAGATTATATATTGTAAGAATGGTTGGTGTTTGGTCTGAGTTATTCTCAGCCATTTCTCATCTAGTTACTAGCGAGGTAGTAATGTGGATTTCTTAACTTTCTTTGTAAAAAGAGGAATCAAAGTTTGGTCCAGTTGAAACTATGAGAATATTCCAATATATTTATACGGCCTCATATCTATGAACCTTTAGGGTCACACACGAAGAATGGGGAGAGCTTAGTTGAACTTCATATAAATAACAAAAGAGCCATTGTAAAAGATAATAACTAGAAGTTTCTAAAAATAGTTTTTGGAAAATTTCCAAAAATAGATTTGGAAATGTCGAGCGGGTCAAAACTAGGTCAATACAGGATCGGGCACCTAAAAATAGTTTATGGTGGGTATTTTGTTATAACGTTGAAGTTATAGCTAGCACTTGACTAAGTGTCGAAGATCCGTTCATGTGTACGAGTCTTTAGAGGAGTTCCTACACTTGGGCTCTAGTACGTGACGGAGTTCTCGTCTCCGGGTTTCTACAAAGAGGTTAGGTTTCTTTCTTTGTTTATTTATTTATTAATTAGTTGGTTATATTGCATGCATGATAGATCGTTTTAGGGAATTAATTAGTTAATTGTTTTATTAACTTATTCCGCATATATAATTAATTAGGTTAATTAATTATTGTATAAATGAATTAAACTAGATTAATTTATTTGCTCAATTAATTAATCGTAATTAATTAGGATGTTCATGTTTTATTAAAAGGTTTTAATTAAACGTTTTGTGAAACAATTAGGGTTTGGAATTCGACCTCCTCTTCACAAGGGAAGTCGAATTCGACCATACCCAATTAATTAGGGCTTCGAACTCTACAACCCTTTCCAAGGGAAGTTAAGTTCGACTAGGATTAATTAATAAAAGTTTAAATTATTTACATTATAAACCCTAAGTTTTGAATAAACTAATTTGAGGTCCTTTCAAATTATGAACATCCATTTCCGATACAAAGAGTTGTATAGTTAATAAAATCCCAACAGGTCCCACGGATGGCGCCAAATGATGATACATCGATTATCATATACGTTTTAGGAGAATATTATACGATGAGTATTGTTCATCGATCCCATCCCACCTAGCATGGAAAGGTGTGAGGAGGGTTAGGATAGTTGGGTGGCGATTCCCTGCTGGTAACTCGTGTTACGTATACGGTTTTACGTCATCTGATCCTATGATGATGATAAATGTTTTAGTTATATTTTCTAGATGATGATTAGAGAGTTTTGTTGTTAAGAGAGATTTGGAGTATAGAGGGTTTTATATGAAAACTTATGTCTTTCCTTCCTGACTTGTTTCACTATTTATAGTGATAAGGATGACCATTGGTGACTCAAAAGGGTTTCCCTTGGAGACTTGAAAGGGTGTCCTTTGGTGACTCTAAAGGTTGTCCCTTGGTGGCTCGAAAGGTTGTCCCTTGGTAACCGGAAAGGTTGTCCCTTGATAACTCAAAAGATTGACCCTTGGTAACCTGATAGGGTGTCTCTTGGTAACTCCAAAGGTTGTCCTTTGGATAGATATTATTCCTTTGGCATCATATATATACTACATTATTGTATGTACGCTATTAAGCCCCCTAATTCATGTGGTAAATATATCTATTTTTGACACATGAATTATTCAAAATTTATCCAAAATTAAATGTAGTGGTAACTTTAATACACATTTTGATTCGTCTCTTGGCAAACACAAGTTAACTTTAAATGTAGTAGTAAATAGGATGGCCTCGTTAGAGGAGGACCTCGACAGAGGGAGGAACCTCGTTAGAGGAGGACCTCGATAGAGGGAGACCTCGTTAGAGGAGGACCTCGACAGAGGGAGGACCTCGTTAGAGGGGACCTCGATAGAGGACTTTGGCCTCGTTAGAGGAGGACCTCGACAG
Source organism: Erigeron breviscapus (assembly GCA_034093135.1). Taxonomy (NCBI): domain Eukaryota; kingdom Viridiplantae; phylum Streptophyta; class Magnoliopsida; order Asterales; family Asteraceae; genus Erigeron; species Erigeron breviscapus. The sequence goes on from CM067168.1 coordinate 79,968,679, forward strand.
AGGGAGGAACCTCGTTAGAGGAGGACCTCGATAGAGGGAGACCTCGTTAGAGGAGGACCTCGACAGAGGGAGCACCTCGTTAGAGGAGGACCTCGACAGAGGGAGACCTCGTTAGAGGTCAGACCTCGACAGAGGGAGGCACCTCGTTAGAGGAGGACCTCGACAGAGGGAGAACCTCGTTAGAGGAGACCTCGATAGAGGACTTTGGCCTCGTTAGAGGAGGACCTCGACAGAGGGAGGAAGACCTCGTTAGAGGAGGACCTCGATAGAGGGAGACCTCGTTAGAGGAGACCTCGACAGAGGGAGGACCTCGTTAGAGCGAACTCGATAGAAGACTTTGGCCTCATTAGAGAAGGACCTCGACAGAGGGAGGAAGACCTCGTTAGAGGTCGAACTCGATAGAAGACTTTGGCCTCATTAGAGAAGGACCTCGACAGAGGGAGGAAGACCTCGTTAGAGGTCGACCTCGATAGAGGACTTTGGCCTCGTTAGAGGAGGACCTCGACAGAGGGATTGGCCTCGTTAGAGGGGACCTCGATAGAGGACTTTGGCCTCGTTAGAGGGGACCTCGATAGAGGATTGGCCTCGTTAGAGGAGGACCTCGATAGAGGGATTGGCCTCGTTAGAGGGGACCTCGATAGAGGATTGGCCTCGTTAGAGGGGACCTCGATAGAGGATTGGCCTCGTTAGAGGGGACCTCGATAGAGGACTTTGGCCTCGTTAGAGGAGGACCTCGACAGAGGGAGGAAGACCTCGTTAGAGGAGGACCTCGATAGAGGGAGGTACCTCGTTAGAGGAGGACCTCGATAGAGGGAGGCACCTCGTTAGAGGAGGACCTCGACAGAGGGAGACCTCGTTAGAGGGGACCTCGATAGAGGACTTTGGCCTCGTTAGAGGAGGACCTCGACAGAGGGAGGAACCTCGTTAGAGGAGGACCTCGATAGAGGGAGGTACCTCGTTAGAGGAGGACCTCGACAGAGGGAGGAACCTCGTTAGAGGGGACCTCGATAGAGGACTTTGGCCTCGTTAGAGGAGGACCTCGACAGAGGGAGGAACCTCGTTAGAGGGGACCTCGATAGAGGACTTTGGCCTCGTTAGAGGGACCTCGACAGAGGGATTGGCCTCGTTAGAGGCGAACTCGATAGAAGACTTTGGCCTCATTAGAGAAGGACCTCGACAGAGGGAGGAAGACCTCGTTAGAGGTCGACCTCGATAGAGGACTTTGGCCTCGTTAGAGGAGACCTCGACAGAGGGATTGGCCTCGTTAGAGGGGACCTCGATAGAGGACTTTGGCCTCGTTAGAGGAGGACCTCGATAGAGGGAGGAACCTCGTTAGAGGAGGACCTCGATAGAGGGAGGACCTCGTTAGAGGAGGACCTCGACAGAGGGAGGACCTCGTTAGAGGAGGACCTCGACAGAGGGAGACCTCGTTAGAGGGGACCTCGACAGAGGGAGGACCTCGTTAGAGGAGGACCTCGACAGAGGGAGGTAGACCTCGATAGAGGATTTTGGCCTCGTTAGAGGGACGTGCAGATTCAGGATTTTGAATTTAAGTCTCTCATTGTTTCCGCATGATTTGATAAGACAGTACGTAGTGGAACTGTTGAAGACTAGTGTTATTCATCTTAGTGGGGAACATGCTACCCCAATAATAATCTCATAGTGATAAGGCTCGATTGATTTCCATGGCTATAAAACGAAGACATGATCGAAGATGAAGAGTGTGCACTGGGGTATCCAAAGTTCTGTTACTACTCCCTTTCTCCTTAGTTGCTGCACCATAACCACCATATATCACCATCCACAAAACAAGTTTACGTTACCGTAGCTCCATTACCAAGTTACCTTTAACATACGCAAGCTTTCGGTTTCATCTCGGTTGCATATCACAAACACTAACACCCCCACTTTTACTTTCAATCACAAACAGATCCTAGACACCGCCAAAACAGTTACCCAAAGTCTCGTAAAGTTTCGTTGATCCATATTCAAGTTACCATTAACGACGCGAAGCTTTCGACTTTGTTTAAACTCTTGTTCTCAAAACACCAACACCTCAAATCACTTTGTTACTATAGTATTAATCATTTAAAGTGTGTTGTAAAGTCCATAAGGTTACTTTGTTAATTCTTGTGCATCCGCTTACAACAAGTTTACGAAAGTAAACATGGTTCTATATGTATAATATTTCTACGTCGAAGTTGTATTATAAAGTTGTTATATAATGGGTTTTGATAATCCTATTCCCATGAAAAGTATCATGAAGTTACGTTACTTTTCGTACATACGCATGTAAGCATGCGTTGTTTTCTCGCAAAGTTTTCGAAATAGTTTACGGGTTGATTGTGAAGAATATACGGTTGTTACTTAGTTGATATAGATAGATTGGGGCCTAGAGAATAGATATGTGAAAATCATTTCGTTATAGATCAAGATAGTTGCAAGTTATTCACAATCAAAGTAGTCCGCACGAACAAGTTCATACTTGTTTGTTGACTCTTAAAGTCAACTGGGTTTTGTGATAATATTGTTGAACTACACTCTGCTTCTTATTTCCATTCATACACAATCTCATTTTCATGAGATATTGCCAAGAAGGTAAGTTTTCAGTTCTCAAAATCAACAATTTCTTTTCAACCAAAAATAGTCGCTGACTATTTTATAAGTTGTAATGACCTTAAGCTAAACGCTTTTGCTCCACTTACACTTGGTTCCGCAAAATCTTTATTCTTATAGGATTCCAAATGGTTTCCAAAATGCTAAAAAGGATTTTCTAAAATTGATTACAAGTAGTTGATAAGCAACGTGACAACTCGGTCACAAAACCCCCACTTTTCTAGATTAAACATAATACTATTATTAAGATTGATAACTAACGTTTTTCTTGTGTTCCTGGACTTACTAGTAACTATATTATAAACAACAAGGTACACTACCTGTGTGTAGGCCTGGCAAAATGGGCAGGTCGGGCGGGTTTAGGGTCATTTTGGGAATACGGGTCAAACGGGTGTGGGTCAAAGCGGGTTGGGTGTGGTCCGGTGCGGGTCAACCCGCTTGTTTTTTTTTTTGCAAACCAGGTTTAACGCCTTATAAAAATATAAAAGTTGAGACTAACCTTGACAAAACATAAACCAAAATTGAAAGAGTCCGTTCAAGAAAAAAAAAACCCAAATTGAATAGTAGTACATATATGCCTTTCAAGAAAAAGATAAAAAATATATATATAATAATACACATATTTTGAGATGCACACTTACCCCACATGCTGACATACATAAAATACCCAACTTTCTTTACACTCACATTTCTCATGATCATACCTCCGTTTCTCTCTCTATACTTATTATACATCTATACATTTAAATAAGAAAATAATACATATACATATATAGATTTTCATCTTTCCTGATTCACCATGGATCGACATCTCCAATCACATCACCACCATGGATTGACGGTCCAACCACCACCGTGACCACTACCAATCAACCACAGATGCCGTTGCCAACATCAAATACAAGAAAATCAAACTCAGATGTTGACTTCTGATGAGATTGTTTCTTGATACCTGTGAAAAGATAGCGAGATTGAAGGGCTGGAGGATGGAGATGGCGAGATTGAAGGTCTAAAGGATGACAAAGCGAATTACAGATTTACAGAATTAAATCAGTGGACATCGCTTGTTGGAGTTGTTGCAAATATAGACCCGCTCAGACCCGCACACTTATTCGCTTGGACCCGTTAGAGCTGATGAATAATTTTGAGGGTTAATTAAATACCCGCCCGTGTCCAATTTTAAAAGCCCATATATACCCATTAAGTTAAAATATTTATCCAATATAGCCCAATTTAAGTGATTTGGGTATGGATTGCCAGGTCTACCTGTGTGTAATAGTCTAGATATTGCTATAGCCTAGTTTTATAAATTTAAAACTTGGTTGATTTTCATGAGCAAAAAGTTTAAGTAAAAGTAAAGCGAAAAATACACATCCGTAGTGAGTAAATAATTTACTTAGTGGTACATAAAGGGACATGTTGGCTTGCCATTTTTAGAGTAGGTTTGGATAGTCATTTTTTACCACTTGCTTGGGAAGGACGTGTGTAAGTTAAAAACGACATGTTTCTTTCTTACACATAGGTATAATGATTGAGGTTTTGTTGTTTAAATTTGTTTCTTATCACCTCTTTTCCTTATGTAACTTTCAATTTCTTAGTCATGGCCTCTCAACATGTATAATATCTTATCTCAATTTATGGTTTGACCCGCATTCCCAAAATGACCCGCTTGTATAGATTTGATTTGTCATGTACTCTAATATTCTAAAAAATGCTATGAGATTTTACTTATAATTGCATGTACGCTTTCATCATCACTTGCTTCTTTTCTTTTTACCTTTATGCACTTTACTTCCTATCATGGACCTTTTGATAGTTCATAGTAGGGATGAGAAGAAGTTCCAAAATCCTGATCCCTTCCGGTCCCGGTCCCGGTCCTGTTCCCGTTCCCAGGAAGTGGTACCGAGTCCAACTCGGGATTGGTACCGGTATCTGTTTTCCAAGTTCGTGGGAATGGTACCAATCGGTACCTCTATTGGGAAATTCCCGAAATACCATATTAGTCCCGATGAGTACCGTGATGTAAAGGTTCACATATAATATTCTAACTTTAAGGCCCACTAGTCTAAGACCAACTAAACTTTTCAACCCATTAAATTTCATTATTTGTATGTCACACGTACAAACTAAAAGATACAACTTGTTCATTCAAATCCAAAGTCCAATTATGACTTATGAGCAATTGAACATCCATATTTACTTTAAAAAGAAAAAAGGTTTTACAGCTTCCCCGTTCCCAGTTCCCAACTTTCCATACAAACTTTATCAACCACAAAATCAAACAAAATATCACCCCACCTACCAAGATTAAATCCTATCCCATCTAGGGATCACTTATCTATTTAATAAAAAACCTAAAATCTTCATCTTAACATCAAAATATGGAAATATCTCAAGTAAGTTTTCTTATGTGATTGTATATATGTATATATAACTTCGTGATTTCGTGTATGTAATCAACATCTATTTAATTTCGTGGTGATTTTTTATTTTCGTGTGTGTGTTTGATTTTGTATGAGATCATGTTTAGCAATTTTATAAACTCCTAATACTATGTATCAGTAAGTTTAGACTTTAATAGTTTAATACATAGTTCAATTTTATAATGATTGTTGCTTGTATATGAACAAAAGAAGATTTTAAGAGAAAGAGTGCATATTAATTTATGTAATTTGTTTTTTAGGATGATGACACTTTTGTTGAAGAGACTCATTATGAACAAGCTGATGGTATTTTGGAAGATGATGGCGAAGAAGTTGAACGAGTTTACAGTAAAGCTAAAAAGGAAGGAAAGGAGTGGTCCGAATCTTGGCAATACTTTGACGTAGTTTTCAAAAAGGTGGATGGAGTGGAAAAGAAGCACGGGAAGGGCAAGCATTGCAAAAAGTTGATCAAAGCCAACTCCATAAAAAACGGTTCTTTTGGTCTTATAAAACACTTGAAAAGTTGTGATGTAAATCCCGAAGTTAGATCTAGGAAACAAAAACAAGCCAACCTAGTGTTTAATAAAGATACTAGCAGGGAGGGTGGTAGTAGTGTTAATGTTTGGATACATGATGACCTAGCAATTAAGGAAGCTTTATTAGACTTTTTTTGTTTGTGCGGAAGTGCCATTAAAGCTAGTAAAACATTGGGCTTTTGTTAGATTGGTAAGCCGATTGAATGCGAAGGTAAAATTACCATCACGTCATAAACTCTCTAAGGACATTGCCAAATACGACATAGAAGAAAACAGTAAATTGTTTCTTTATTTAAGTGACCTGAAATCTACCATTCACTTGACTAGTGATACATGGACATCATCTTGTCAAAAGGTAAACTATATGGTAGTAACCGCTCATTTCATTGATGAAATTGGGTCATGCATAAAAGAATTATATTAACTTTAGACCCATTGAAAGTCACAAGGGAGATGACATAGGTTTTGAATTATTGCGTTGTATAAATGGTTGAGGGATTCAAAATGTCATGACTATGACGCTTGACAATGCATCTAGCAATGATAAAGCTATACAATACTTGTTGAAAAAGTTGTTTAACTTGTATGATAAAGGGAAACATTTTCATGTAAGGTGTATGACACACATTTTAAATCTAGTTGTCAAAGATTGTTTATGTGTTCAAAGGAAACATGTTGTTTGCGTGCAAAAGGCGATATGGTATATTAGACATTTAACACAAAGAATAACAAAGTTTGAAGAATGCATGAAAAATGAAATTCTTGAATCACAACAGTTTTTATGTGGTGATTGTCCAACAAAGTCGAATTCCACCTATGAGATGTTGAAAATTGTCATGGGCCTACAAAAGGTCTTTTCAAAGTATGAAAGTGCGGATTCAAGTTATGAGCGTCATTTTGAAATAATACCCGATCGTGGTGACTTTAATGCATGTGAAAAAATGGTTTCATTTCTAGAAAAGTTCAAAGATAAAACGGAAACCGTTTCGGCAACTTCAAAGCCTTTATCCCATCTTTTTTCTATAGAATTCTTAGATGTGGATAACCATTTACGTGTATGGAATCCGACACTGATTTTTGTAAAATGGTTGAGAAAATGATTTCAAGTTTGACAAGTATTGGGGAAGTTTCGATAAGCTTAATGACTATTTTTACTTTTCCATTATCTTGGACCCCACTATTAAATCGAGTTTTGTTAAACAGTGTTTTAGAGCGGTGATTATGAATGGAACAACCGACGAAAATCCGATGTCTAAAACATTGAGAAGATGGCGGGAGTTTTGGTCGAGGATGTTGAAAGTAGGTTGGAAAAGCTGTTTGAATCATACCAAGCGAGGTTTGAGACGGTCGGATCAGGATCTCAAGAAACACGAAATGAAGACAATGCTAGTAAATCTCAAGAAATGAATGACTTCTTCGCAAACTATCTACATGCGAAAGGAAATAGTTCGGGTGAGGTGGAAACCGAATTAATAAGGTATCTTACAGAGCCGAAGGTGAATTTCAAACCCGAATTTGACATACTCAAGTGGTGGAGTCTCAATGAAAATAGGTTCCCAATTGTTGCTCACATGGATCGAGGTAAGTTAAATTACATATTCATTATGTTAAAATTAAAATCACCTTGTTCACAAGGGCGGTTCTTTATAGGGACCAGTGGGGGCCCGGGCCACCGCCCTTTTTTCGCTTAGTAGTGCTAATATATCCGTATTTCGCTCGAAAATTTTTATATATATTCAGTTGGCCCCGGGGATTATTTATTTAAAAACTTTTGATATGTTTAATGAATTTAACAGTCCAATAAAATTTACCTTTTTAGTTTTTATACCCTACAATCCACTTAGGCCATTGATAATTCTATGTTTTAGGCCTTGTCTTCGTCCCCTTTTTTGAGTTTCAACAACTAAGGTGAGTCTAAATTGTTTCGGTCAAAATTACCTAAGATAATTTTATAAAGGATTTTAGACAACTCAAGAACCGAAGATTTGTAAGTGGGGTTTGGTGTTCAAGGATCTTCAGTTAAAAGTAAAGTTTTCTTAACAATAACGATTAAAACCAAGAGTTTTAACTAAAAAGAGTTTTAAGAAAGCCTTTGAGACAGAAATACTTTGAGTAATTAAGAAAACTGTTGAAGATAAAAGTAAAGCACTGCGAATTAAAGCTAGGATCTTAAAGAAAAACAGAAAAACACAACGACACCAGAATTTTGTTGATGAGGAAAAACCCTTGATCCAGTTAAGTGATCTTAGGTAAAAAACCCCGGGAGGATTCAATCGATCCTACCTGCTGTTCTTTTATTATTATTCTTGTTTGTGAATGATTACAATGAAATGAATGAATGAACGAATGAATAAGAAAACTATCAATAGTTAAGTAACTAATTTGTTGTTGTTGAGTGAGTGAATGCTTGTATGATGATTGCTTGTGTGTGTAAAGTATGCGATCTCTGTGATGTCTGTGATGTGTCCCCCTCTGAACGAAATCTTCTTCTATTTATAGAGCTAGACGTTGAACCATATCTCCGAAATATCTGGGATCTTCCTGGACTTGCTTTTACGCTGAAGAAGTGGCATAGATGACCGTTGAGTGTTATTCTTCACATGGTAAATCTGTTATCAATCCCGATTCTTATGGTTGAAGTGGTAAACTATCCGTTGAAACACGTTTTCTTTATGTAACACGTTTTTACTTCGATCCTGCATATAATATCTACTATACTAGACATATATTCATTAGTAAAATCATAGATCCTGAAGATATCAAGATCCTGTTATATTAGGATAATAACATAACATAGTCTGAACTAATAAACTAACCGGGATCAAGGATCCTTTAAGACTACACATTATTAAGTGTTTATTAATGAAGGACTAAAGTGTAAATTCTATTCAGGATCCTAGTAGCGAAAATTCTACCCCAAACATAAATAATTACAGAAACAGTGGGTTTAATTCTTTAATTGACGATGTGACCTTTTTATGTAACAAGCATCAAATAGAGATGCCAGATATGAAAGCTCCATATACATCTACTCGATATCGGCCTCGTAAAAAATATCTTCATGTCACATTTGAACATTACTACCGAGTAGATTTGTTTACAGCCACATTGGATATACAGATACATGAGTTGGATAATAGATTTAATGAGCGCGCGATGGAGTTGTTATCTCTTAGTGCGAGTTTGGTTTCAAAAGAGATTAATATTGATGAGATTTGTCTTCTTGTTGAGAAGTACTATCCTGAAGATTTTACGGAGTTTGAGATAACTAAGGTAAGATATCAATTGGAGACTCTTAATATTAATATGACAAAGAATATCTTGTTAAGTGGTATTTCAACTCTTACTGATCTTTGCAATTGCCTTGTGGAAACTAAAAAACGTGACACGTAATATCTTGCTAAGTGGTGTTTCAACTCTTGGTAATTTACATAAAAATAGAAATTGCTGAAAACATTGATATCCTATCAATAATCGATGCGTTCAAAGAGCTTAAAGATTGTAGCGCTGACTTGTAACTCTAGTACCTAGTACACGCATATTCTCTTGGTATTTTCATAAGTATTTGTAAGTTTTTCTTTGTTAAAAACTATGTATTGGTAATTTGAATGGAAAACTTAGATTATTAGTGTTATTTTTGCTTGACTCGACCCGAATTAGTAAAATAGACCCTAATATAATACTAGGAACATAACGTTGGGAAAAAAAATTGGCCCCCACCGCTAAAACTTTCAAGATCCGCCACTGATTGTTCATATATTAACATTATTATTGTGTCTTTCTAGATATCTTGTCAATCCAAATCTCATCGGTTGGGTCCGAGCCGGCTTTTAGTACGGGTGGTCGTGTCTTAGACCCCTATAGAACAAGGTTGTCAACAAACATAGTGGAAGCGTTGATTTGCACACAAGATTGGGTTAGAAAGTCGAATAACTCGATCTTTATGTATCAAGTTGACGACATTGCTATTGGTAGAAAACACATTCGTTTACTTTATATGTATGTTATATTTTTAAAAAGTGTATTAACTTTTTTGGTGTGTTTTGATATATGTATAGAGATTGAAGAAGCGATCAACAACCGTAAAGATAAACGAAAAGAACAAATGATTGTCGAAGAATGATGCTTGTATGTTGGTGGTGTTTAATGTAATTTTGAGAATGAATCTATTTTTGGTAACAAATGTTAGGAGTTGCAAACTTTCTGGTATGACACTATCGCCTCCTACTAATGGCTTTTTGGTAATAACAAAGTTCTTGGTATATTTTTGTAACTAATATTAGCAACTAGAATAGGAACAAACTTTATGATCATAAGGACATAGGGATAAGTATCCAAGAATGTAACAAACTTTAGACGAATATCTAAAATGGGAAATAACAAAAGTTGTGTTCATTGTATTTCAAATCTTGTCTATTGTGTGTATCCGACCAATTAAAAACTTAAAAGCGGCAGCTTATAAACACCCTACATTATAAAAATATGGATTTCAAAATTTTTTAGATAAAACAATCATTTAATGCGGAAAGGTCCCTTTTAAAACATCATCATTTCCTAACGGAAATGTCAATCATAGTTTTGGTGTTACTTATTGCGTCACAACGACAATTCAAGAAATCCATAAACAACAAAATGGCAATAAAGTCTCAATCGACATAATACATAAACGTCTAAGTAAATGAGGCAAAACTATGGCAACAATAAGTCTTCGTCATAGCAACCATCTACCCATGTCTCACTCTAAGCAAGCTGCAATGATCAACCTGAGGAGACACATCATTTTCAACAAAACAAGTGTCAGCTTAAAAAAACCCGAGTAAGATAACCACAGGTTGTATAAAAAGGTTGCCAATTAAATCAATCTTATAAATATCATACGCATGTCAAGCATAATTTCAATCTCATTTCAATCTCAATTTCAATCTCAATTTCAATCTCAATTTCAATCTCAATTTCAATCTCAATTTCAATCTCAATTTCAATCTCAATTTCAATCTCAATTTCAATCTCAATTTCAATCTCAATTTCAATCTCAATTTCAATCTCAATTTCAATCTCAATTTCAATCTCAATTTCAATCTCAATTTCAATCTCAATTTCAATCTCAATTTCAATCCTCAATCATCTCATCAATCATCATTATCAATCTCGATTTCAATCTCAATTTCAATCTCAATCATCAATCGTAGGTTATGCCATTTTCAATCGTTAAGTATTGACTTAAGTCACATAAGTAAATCAATCGGGGGTTGTGCATAGGCGGTCATTCGACCTTTCAAGGAACCTTGCACCCGACAAGATGGGTAATCCTTTCGGGGTCCATCGGCATCGTTAAGGATAGGCATAACCAAATCCAGGAGCAAGCCGTTTAGCAAAGCATGGTGATCGGTCCTAACCACCCGGCAAACTCAAGCAATCGTGACCATGTCGTAAGGGGCATCATGACTACCCCGTCCGACCAACCATAGCACACCAGCCCCTCCCGGGACTAGCATGGGTTAAGCTTAACACTTTTCAACCGTAAGTTTATACTCGAGTATTATAAACCGTATTTACCTTAAGGATTTTTCAACCATTTCAATCGCATAGTTTTATCAACCGTTTCAATCTCATTTTAAGACCTCTATCGTGCAATCGTGAACATGGCAAACCTACATGAGTCTAATGCACTACATGTACAATCTCAATCGCAATCTCAATCAATCGTACAATCGTAATATCAATCAATCATACAATCACAATCTAGACATCGTTTCATTCATATCAATCTATGCAACAATATTCAACCTTTCAATCAAAACAATCTATTCAATCAGGTCAATCTATGAAATCATAACCAACACTCAATCTCGTCAATCTATGCATTCATATTCAATCTTTCAATCAAGTCAATACATGCAATCTCAACATAATCATTTCGACCATCAATTATACCATCATAAACAACATATTAATCATCTAAGTCATCCTAGCATGCATACTATAAGTAACCATGGTTAACTAAGGCTAATTACGCATCAAGCATGCAATCACAATCTCATTCAACAATGCAAATCATTAGGCCTGTCAATGGATGGATATGGATTGGATCATGATCCGATCCATTTACGATCCAACTTAAATGGATCATGATCCGATCCACGATCCAACAGAATGGATCTTGATCCGATCCATATCCATAAAAATTTATATGGATGGATCACTATCCGGATCGATCCATTTAATTTTTAAAATTTTCCCACTATTAATAATAGTACGCTATCCATTATATATTTCCAGATACAAATTCCTAAATCCAAATAAATGCTATTATATCACTTGTACATCCTGCTCCACAACTTATACCCCACTCTAAACTTAAGAACTTTATCACAAATTTAAAACGCCGGTAAGTTGGCTGGTCACAGCGGCGGTGCAAGTGACGTCTCAACTTTCTTCATTGAACTTCATACTAAGGAATTAAGTGAAAGCATACAGTTAAAATGATACTATATCACATAAATTAATAAAGTATGTCATGGAAATTCAAACCTACCCTTTCCTCTCTGATTTCGATTAGTCAACTTTTCCTCTCCGATTCAACAATTATTATTATTATTATTATTATTATTATATGAAGAAGAAGATTACTATTTTAATTTCAGAGATAATGGATCAAGAAAGCAAGTGTATGCGTTTGTGTGTTTGTTAATCCCTCCCTTTGTTTCTGTGATGGTGACATAACATCTATCAATCGGAAATTATGGCAGGGGTGGCCGGGTGGGTTACTTTACCTATACCAGTATTTTGTTTGTATGTATGTGTGGGAGAGATAGATATAGAATATGAGTTATATTACTGATATTTATTTTATAGGGTTAAGTATCCTGGAGTGTAAGTAACTTTGCAACTTTTTCTATTGTGTGTATGCATCAAAAATTTTGAACAATATATGTAAGTATCTCGCTAAATTGAACGTTTAATGTAAAAATGTAGACGTGACAACCATATGAGTTCTCCACGTAGAAGTTTTTGATTGGTCAACGTAAAACTTTTACATGAAGTGTTCAATTTAGCGAAATACCTACATATACTGTACAAAATTTTTGATACATACATACAATAGAAAAAGTTGCAAAGTTACTTACACTCCGGGATACTAAACCCATTTATAATGATATTGTCGAAAGAAAACGAATCATCAAAATGATTTTTGAAATATCTATAAATGGATCAATCCGGATGGATCATGGATCGATCCATATAATTAAATGGATAAATGGATCTATCCATTGGATTACTTAATGGATTAATGGATACTTTTTTTGCTCCAATAAGTGATTTAAATGGATTGGATTGGATTTAAATATTGATCCAATCCATTGCCACCCCTACAAATCATAATAACATATCAACCATATACTATCAAACCAATGATATCAATCATCACAAGCTATAGCATGCATTACCTTAATAACTAAAGTAAACTAAGGCATAGCATGCATAAAACCAACCATAAGCCCTCCCGAAGTTCCCATAACTTAACAAGCGTATGAAAAGGGCTTTAACCATCGTTAATTATGAGAAGTAAGTTCTCGTTGTGTTCCTCGTGTCAAAAGGTAGTTATCTTACCTTTCAAATCTTCTTAACCATTAAACAAATGTTTACTATGCTTAGAATGTGTTCTCGACAACCTAGAATGAAAACACAATTGAAATGAGCATCAAACAAACCCAAACATACAAATCAGCACAAGGTGTGTCGCACCTAAAATCCAGGTGAGCCGCACCCCTACATCACACCACTAGAGGTGTGTTGCACCTTTTTGCAACACCCCGGCTCGGCAACACTAAGTACGCCGCACTCCATCACCTGGTGCGCCGTACCTACTGAGAAATGGCCAAAAACCCTTTTTTTGTTTCCAAACACCACTCAAACGATTACCGAACAAATCCAAACCACCACAACGACTTTTGAACCCTAAAATACAGTAGATTAAGGGTATATTGATGCAATGAAATCATAAATTACTCCCCGATTGATTTGCAAGACAACGGTTAACATTTTAGGTCACCGAATCGACGAAAACGAGCGAATTCAATCAACAAACACCCTCCCATGATCAAGATCAGATATGATACATAAAAGGACTCTATTGAATCAAAAAATCATCATCAAGAACATTTCCATACCTGGAGGAATCCAAAATACACCAAACGATTGCAATAACGGTTACCGGTAGACCCGAAAAACACCGATTCTAACAACGAAACACATACAATTGATCAAGACCAGATATGAACGAATTGAGTAGACGAATATGACCAAAAATCAATAGGGATTACAATACTTACCTTAAAGATGATCAACGATTCGATATACTAGCGTTTAAGCCACCCGAATCAACCCGAAATCAATGGAATTAAGCCAAAGAGGTAAAGGAAGGCACACCTTCAAAACACACACTAATCCCTGGAGAAAATGAGGGATTAGGGCTGCATAATCTCCTCAAAACCGTCCACCCCTTTGCCAAATTACTAAAGTGCCCCTAACTTAAATTTAACGACCGTTAAGGCTCAAACTAACGAAACGGGAACTCAAACGACCGAACGAGCACTCTAATAACTAAACGACAACTAAAATAACATATTATGATCTTTAATAACCAATTAAAGCATCACATTTATTATCCAAGCTTCAATAGTTAGTTACCTAAGCATTTAAGCAACTAACGGCGTCAAAGTCAACTAACGGCCAAAGCTAAAGTCAAAGATAGAAAAGTTTAGGATGTTACAATTACCTCCCCCTTAAGAGGATTCTGTCCTCAGAATCGGGTCAGCAACCAAGAGGTGTGGTAACGATCCTTCAAAATTTGGCATCCACACTCTATTCTTAAATATCGAAAGTTACAACTATTATTCACCAACTAATATCTCTCTGAACTCCATCATTTGTCAATCACACAATCGTCTGATCAACCATCAACTTGGGCTGACCCAACGTGATCGAGCAACCCCGACTTGGTTTCATCAACCCTTGAAATCAATGTGCTAGTACAACCTTGCATTATGTGACTCAAAGAACATGCAATCACATGGAGATTAACCCGGAGAATGCTTAATATCACAACCATATCCTTTCACAAATTCCATTTAACCTCCATTTCTTACGTTCATATCCTTTTGACTAAGGGTCATACTTATCCTACTACATCAACAAATATTCATATCCATAAATCAAACGCCATTATAAACAATCACATCATCCACGCCTTCAGGCAATGATGAATAAGATAATCACACATCATCTACTTCAACATCTAAAAGAACTACCCACGTGATTCAGTCCACCAAACTTCCCCTTTTTCTTCTTCGGCTCAATCATAGGTTTAATGTCACAAGGGAAATTCTGAAGGAAGTTCCTAGTATGACCAGCTAAACCTAGAAAACTTTTAATATCAATAGGAGACTTAGGCTGCTCCCAATTCATCACAACTTCAATCTTTAAATGGTCGACCTTAATACCACCTTTGGAAGTCACATGCCCGAAAAATGAACTTTTCGAAGTTGAAATTCGTATTTGGAGAATTTAGCATAAAGCTTCTTCTCCCTAAGAACTTCAAGAATAACTCGCAAATGAACATAATGCTAATCTTCAAACTTAGAATAAATAAGAATATCATCGACGAATACTTTAACGAAATGATCAACGAAATGATCAAGAAAAGGCCGACAGACTTGGTTCATCAAGTCCATAAATGCGGTCGGAGCATTAGTCAACCAAAAGGCATCACAAGGAATCCATAATGCCCAGAACGAGTACGGAAATCAGTTTTAGCCACACTTACCTTTTCAATTTTCAATTAGTGATAACCAGAACGTAAGTCAATCTTGGAAAGGTAAGAAGCACCATGAAATTTATCAAACAAGTCATCGACACGTGGAAAAAGATACTTATTCTTTACCATTCATTTATTCAGCTCTCAATAGTCAATGCACATCCTCATCGAACCATCTTTCTTCTCGACAAACAGACTAGAGCTCCCCAAGGCGAGGAACTCAAACGAATGAAACCTTTATCCAACAACTCTTGCAACTGAGACATTACTCCATCATTTATGTAGGAGCCAACCGATAAGGAGCCTTTGCAACTAGGGTTGCACCAGACACAAGGTCAAACTGAAATTCAACCTCACGATCAGGAGGACGACCATGAAGATCATCAGGAGACACATCAAAAAACTCAGCAACAATATCAATATTGGAAATGGAAGGAGTAGCCATACGTGTATCGATCACATAAGCAAGAAAATGAGTTTTCGTGTGACGAATATATTTGAGAGTCTTCATCAAATTAATGATTTCGAGACTCTCCGACTTTTATCACCATAAATATAGACCACCTCCCCCTCAAGAGTAGTGATACAGACAATCTTTTTAGCACAAAGGATGGAAGAATTATTCTTTCCCAATCAATCCATACCAACGACAACATCAAACCCAGCAAGCAATATGGGCAATAAATGGATAGGGGAAATTCATGCTCTCATTCTCAATATAACAAGCACGTTAAGACACACGGAAATTGACCATCATCAACTTTAATCTATAAAGAATGAGCTAAACGACTCATGGGAACAACAAGAACATATACCACACTCTCAAAAGAGTAATACGCACGATTTTTGATAGATTAAACATGGTGCAACAAGCTTCTCAACATCCGGTACATACTAACAACCACATTAACACCTTTTAGAATAAAGAGCAATCGACAAAGGAAATAAATGGCTCTCAACTTCTATAACGTCAATCTGGTACTACATCAGGATAGAAGGACCACCGATAATTTTCAACATCTAGCATTAACTCCACCTATTCGAGAAAGTATCACATAAGGCACTCATCGCGAATGACTCCTATCTCCCCTTATATGGAAAAGAGTGAAAATCATTACCTTAATGACAAACCTTAGCACAAACCAATCACAAACTGTGTAAGCGTTGTGCACACACAGGACCCTATCACCTGAGGACCCGAGAGTTACCCCATGTTATAAGGCAATAATCATAACACCCACATAATTCACAAATAACTTCAGTTACCTCAATGAAAAACACATCACACATACGCCTTAAACATCAATACCGCTAGGGTTATAACCGATTGGTCACATGCAACCCATAATAGTATAACACTACACAACAATCCCACCATCTCTTATACATCCCACCTTGGTTAACACAAGTATGGCCACATAAACACGCTTGTATCGTGATATATTTGCAATTACGTTCCGGACCATAATTGTAAATGTATCCCTCCACACGTGTTCACTACCTCACTTGTATACTACCAACTATACACCCCTCTTTTGGGTATTCACCAATAAACCCAACTATCACCATCCTTACAACTCATCACTAGCAAGGTCTTTGTCTAGCCTAGTGAGCTTGACAGCATTGACCGTAAATCACACCACCAACTTTCATGTTCATTCACCACTTCCATCACTCCTAAAATGGGATCAAAATTCAACATATCATCCTCAATATACAACACTTTTAAAACTTACCGCAAAGAAAATAATACAATACCTTAAAAGGAATCGTCTATCAATAAACCAGAGAATTCAGCTACGGATGTAGCAAGACATGAAAGAATAGAAGACCTATCGACAAAATATACAAGTAACAAGTAACATGTATAAAAGGCCTTATTCCTACACTGTTAGGTCCAGATTTACTGGACTCGCTCCAGACTCGACTACTGGAGCCTTACTGAAGATCTGTCCAGAAACGTGTTCTACTGGACCTACTCCAGACTTGGAATCTGGAGTCCCTCTGAAGATTTGTCCAGAAATAATGGAAGACCAGTGAGCAAATACTTGTATAGGAAATCTGGAGTATTCTCCAGATTAGCTCACTGGACTTCACCCTAGTCCAGATCTACTCTACTGAAGACGTTCTCACTGAAGTCAAAGACTGAAGTCAGAATAAAAGAAGACTGACAAATGGCGGAGTCCACTGGAAGTCTTACCAGATCTGTACACTGGAGGATTGTCAGTGTTCTAGACCTTACAAGTCTGAACACTGATATCGAGGAATTGACTTTTGCCTTTACACACTTTCCAAAGAACAATCCACTTGTTCTTTACCAAAGTTTATACGTGTGTAAAGGTGGTTAGTTAAAAGAATAAAATCATATCAATATGACTTTATCCTTGTACCATTAACCAATGCATTTAATGTTCTTGTCGGATCATTAAATGCATGCAACCACATTTGTACGGCACATAATTCACTGGTGAATTTTGTTGCCTATAAATACAAAGTCATTTCTTTGAGAAAATACTTTTAAGCATACATTTTGCATTAGAGTGAATTTGTCTAAATACTCTCGATCTTAAACAGGGATACTTCACAACTTTAAGTATCTCGATCCAAAAGAGTTATTTGACAAATATAGATCGTTTGTAATTCATAGGTTGTTAGGATACATACTTATTTGTATTATCTTGATTCCGCACAACCTTGTATTTTATTTAACATCATAAATAAAATACACCTTGAAAAATACATAATGTTCCACTTTACTTGTTTATTGCTTTAAGTCTTGTATTACTTAATTTATATACTTGCATTTATATTTAAGTAATACTAGTCCATTCTAGTGATTATTAGACTTGTTGTATTTTACACTTTCAGGGTTAACCATCGAATTTAAGGGACTCACATACACTCTCACTCAACCCAACTCGTCTTAAAAGCAATCTATCTCAAGGTTTAAGTCCAATCCTATGCCTCATAGAATATGGTTCACTTAAACCATCGATCTGATACCAATTTGTAACACCCAACATTATAAAAATATGGATTTCAAAATTTTTTAGATAAAACAATCATTTAATGCGGAAAGGTCCTTTTAAAACATCATCATTTCCTAACGGAATGTCAAGCATATAACAATTATCATCACATGTCAAGCATATAGCAATCATCATCACATGTCAAGCATTTAACAATCATCATCACATGTCAATCATTTAACAATCATCATCACATGTCAAGCATATAACAATTATCATCACATGTCAAGCATATAACAATCATCATCACATGTCAAGCATATATCAATCATCATCACATGTCAAGCATTTAACAATCATCATCACATGTCAAGCATTTAACAATTATCATCACATGTCAAGCATATATCAATCATCATCACATGTCAAGCATTTAACAATCATCATCACATGTCAAGCATTTACAATCATCATCACATGTCAAGCATTTAACAATCATCATCACATGTCAATCATTTAACAATCATCATCACATGTCAAACATATAACAATTATCATCACATGTCAAGCATATAGCAATCATCATCACATGTCAATCATTTAACAATCATCATCACATGTCAATCGAATAACACAATAGGAAGATATCATTCCTACATGTGCCTAGCAACCTCAATCATCTTATCAATCATCATTATCAATCTCGATTTCAATCTCAATTTCAATCTCAATCATCAATCGTAGGTTATGCCATTTTCAATCGTTATGTAGTGACTTAAGTCACATAAGTAAAACAATTGCAGGTTGTGCATAGGCGGTCATTCGACCTTTCAAGGAACCTTGCACCCGACATGATGGTTAATCCTTTCGAGGTCCATCGGCGTCGTTAACGATAGGCATAGCCAAATCCAGGAGCAAGCCGTTTAGCAAAGCATGGTGATCGGTCCTAACCACCCGGCAAACTCAAGCAATCGTGACCATGTCGTAAGGGGCATCATGACTACCCCGTCCGACCAACCGTAGCACACCAGCCCCTCTCGGGACTAGCATGGGTTAAGCTTAACACTTTTCAACCGTAAGTTTATACTCGAGTATTATCAACCGTATTTACCTTAAGGATTTTTCAACCATTTCAATCGCATAGTTTTATCAACCGTTTCAATCTCATTTTAAGACCCCTATCGTGCAATCGTGAACATGGCAAACCTACATGAGTCTAGTGCACTACATGTATAGGCCAATCAATCAACCACAAATAATCAATCTCAATCAATCGTACAATCGCAATATCAATCAATCATACAATCGCAATCTAGACATCGTTTCATTCATATCAATCTATGTAACAATATTCAACCTTTCAATCAAAACAATCTATTCAATCAGGTCAATCTATGAAATCATAACCAACACTCAATCTCGTCAATCTATGCATTCATATTCAATCTTTCAATCAAGTCAATATATGCAATCTCAACATCATTTCGACCATCAATTATACCATCATAAACAACATATTAATCATCTAAGTCATCCTAGCATGCATACTATAAGTAACCATAGTTAACTAAGGCTAATTACGCATCAAGCATGCAATCATAATATCATTCAACCATGCAAATCATAATAACATATCAACCATATACTATCAAACCAATGATATCAATCATCACAAGCTATAGCATGCATTACCTTAATAACTAAAGTAAACTAAGGCATAGCATGCATAAAACCAACCGTAAGCCCTCCCGAAGTTCCCATAACTTAACAAGCGTATGAAAAGGGCTTTAACCATCGTTAATTATGAGAAGTAAGTTCTCGTTGTGTTCCTCGTGTCAAAAGGTAGTTATCTTACCTTTCAAAGCTTCTTAACCATTAAACAAATGTTTACTATGCTTGGAATGTGTTCTCGACAACCTAGAATGAAAACACAATTGAAATGAGCATCAAACAAACCCAAACATACAAATCAGCACAAGGTGTGTCGCACCTAAAATCCAGGTGCGCCGCACCCCTACATCACACCACTAGAGGTGTGTCGCACCTTCTTGCAACACCCCGGCTCGACAACACTAAGTGCGCCGCACTCCATCGCCTGGTGCGCCGCACCTACTAAGAAACGGCCAAAAACCCTTTTTTTTGTTTCCAAACACCACTCAAACGATTACCAAACAAATCCAAACCACCACCACGACTTTTGAACCCTAAAATACAGTAGATTAAGGGTATATTGATGCACTGAAATCATAAATTACTCCCCGATTGATTTGCAAGACAACGGTTAACATTTTAGGTCACCGAATCGACGAAAACGAGCGAATTCAATCAACAAACACCCTCCCATGATCAAGATCAGATATGATACATAAAAGGACTCTATTGAATCAAAAAATCATCATCAAGAACATTTCCATACCTGGAGGAATCCAAAATACACCAAACGATTGCAATAACGGTTACCGGTAGACCCGAAAACACCGATTCTAACAACGAAACACATACAATCGATCAAGACCAGATATGAACAAATTGAATAGATTAGTATGACCAAAAATCAGAAGGTATTACAATCCTTACCTTAAAGATGATCAACGATTCGATATACTAGCGTTTAAGCCACCCGAATCAACCCGAAATCAATGGAATTAAGCCAAAGAGGTAAAGGGAGGCACACCTTCAAAACACACACTAATCCCTGGAGAAAATGAGGGATTAGGGCTGCATAATCTCCTCAAAACCGTCCACCCCTTTGCCAAATTACTAAAGTGCCCCTAACTTAAATTTAACAACCGTTATGGCTCAAACTAACGAAACGGGAACTCAAACGACCGAACGAGCACTCTAATAACTAAACGACAACTAAAATAACATATTATGATCTTTAATAACCAATTAAAGCATCACATTTATTATCCAAGCTTCAATATTTAGTTACCTAAGCATTTAAGCAACTAACGGCGTCAAAGTCAACTAACGATCAAAGCCAAAGCCAAAGTCAAAGATAGAAAAGTTTAGGATGTCACAGTTGGCACATATACCCGAATACATAAAATAGACAGGATTTGAAAGTTATTATATACAATGAACACAACTTTAGTTTTTTCATACTATAGACATTCGTCTAAAGTTTGTTACGTTTCAGGATACTTATCCCTAAGGACATATGCTACTGTAACTCTATAAGTCCTGGTTCACTTGCTATATGATATTATGATCAGTTGTAAACTTATGTATGTGATTAGTTCTCAGTAGTATGTGAACACAATTTTTGTAACAAGTGATGAACTTGTTATTTGCTACATGATCTAATGGTTAATATTATGTTTGTATATATGTTAATTGTTTGTTATAACGTCATGTATCAATTAGTTAGTTAGTTATTGGTTTTAATCAGGACTAGTCGATATTTGGTACCGATATCCCGATCCCGTTTCCGTCCCACTACCGGTACTGGCTCATATGGGACCGAGATCGTAACTAAGATTTCGTGAAATTCGGGATCGGTACTAACGGTACCGGGACCGGTACGGGACATTAGGAGTCCCACGCCCATCCCTAGTTCATAGTTTTGATCCATAGTATGAATTTTTTTAGCTTCATTAATTAAAGTGATGTAAAAAAAATACTCTAAGTTGAATTTGATATCCGAACCTACTACATGCTAATGACATATGTTTTATTCATTTACTATACCAAGGGTAAGATTGAATAGATACAACTACCAAATTGGTCATCATAACTTCAAAATGAAGCTGAAATCTTCTATATTATACCACACCCCGACTAATATACCACACTCGACTAAGACGGAAAACTCGGGATGCAACAAAAAACAATTGCTATGACAAGGCAATTGCTATTAGTGAAATGTGTGTCATGGAGCCATGTTATCGGCCTCCACCTTCTCATGTGATACAAACCAAGGGTAAGGAGACCAAACATGTAAAGGTTGTCCATACCTCTAGAATTGGATTGATGACTTAGAGAAACCAAGTGTCACAATTGTTGAGTCCATTGTAGAGACATTTTACGAAGTTTGGCATTTCTAATGAGCATTCTAGTATTTAGTGTATGCAAACTCTCGCACTAAAGCACTAAATTTCAAACGCACTTGCACTATAACAAACAACTGAACTCTGTTAAAGTTATATAAAAGTACACGTACACGAACTCAATACGAACGATAACGAACTATACAGACACATAGACAACCCTGCTACGATCAACGCTGAGCTAAAAAGTAGGTGACAATTGTCACAGGGGTGACCTTAAATAGGACTGATAACTACTTTTGTTAGCATATAAATTATAAATATGATAACAAATTAAATATATATAAGTTAAAATAACTAATATATTCTTTTGGTTCGGTTCAAAGTCTAGTTTTTATAGACCCGGTTTTCATACGAAACCATAAGCTGATTTTCTTAAATTTTTGTTTCTGAAAAACCAAAAGCGAAATAATTGGTTTCTCAGTTTTCTGATTTTTCAATATATATCGGTAGTTTGGTCTTTCCGGACCTAATAATCTCTGTCCCAAAATCATTATTTTGAACAAAAAAATCCCATTTGATATATGTTCGATAATTCTATCTACCAATAAACTAAAACAGGATTGTAGCCTTCTTTGATCGACACATGGCGCTATGTTAATGCGACAAGTGTCTTTTTAGTTATATTCATTAAAAAAATACCTATTTAATAAAAAAAATGTAATCTCTTCTATCCTATTTAAACTAGGATTCTTATAAGTTAACAAATTTTTTATTTAAACTAAGGGATCCAATATTATAATTACTTTTCGTTAGAATCCATATTTGATCAAATTATGAAGTTTATCTTTCTAATCTATTTTTTAATTAAAATATACTTGATCGTTAGATATGTAACAATCTTTTTTAATATAATTATGATATAATATTTTGATAATCTACCAATAAACTAAAACAAGATTGTAGCCTTCTTTGATCGACACAAGACGTTATGTTACTGCGACAAGTGTCTTTTTAGTTATATTCATTAAAAAATATCTATTTAATAAAAAAAAATTAATCTCTTCTATCCTATTTAAACTAGGATTCTTATAAGTTAACAAATTTTTTATTTAAACTAAGGGATCCAATATTATAATTACTTTTCGTTAGAATCCATATTTGATCAAATTATGAAGTTTATCTTTCTAATCTATTTTTTAATTAAAATATACTTGATCGTTAGATATGTAACAATCTTTTTTAATATAATTATGATATAATATTTTGATAATCTACCAATAAACTAAAACAAGATTGTAGCCTTCTTTGATCGACACAAGACGTTATGTTAATGCGACAAGTGTCTTTTTAGTTATATTCATTAAAAAATATCTATTTAATAAAAAAAATTTAATCTCTTCTATCCTATTTAAACTAGGATTCTTATAAGTTAACAAATTTATTATTTAAACTAAGGGATCCATATTTAATCAAGTTTCCTAAAATTTCATAAGTTTTCTTTTTGTATCTAATAAAGTGCCTACGTAATTAATTTAGAAGATATCATAAAGATCTATCTAGCTATGCCACTATACTATAAGTATAAGTGTTTTTTTTAAGGTGTGGATCAATTGCTCGCAACAGGGGATTTAGTTTACGTTGACTTAACCAGGTGTCAATACATATAAAAATTACAAATAATTTTATATAGTTTATGTTATAAATAATATTTAAGATATAGGATTTTTTATTAACATGGATTAATAGGACATATATCTTTTTAAACTACGTGTCGATCAATGGGTACTATAATTCTGTTTTTGTATATTTGTAGATTATTATTATTATCATCATTACTATTATTATTATTATTACTATTATTATTATATTATTATTATTATTATTATTATTATTATATTATTACTATTATATTATATTATTTTAACTTCATTGATTTTGGGGTTTAAAGAATTACCCATTCATAACAAGGATGTTGATTTTCATATTTTGAACGATTTTTTTACTTTATTAAAGTTTAGGTAATATGTTTAATTTGACTAAAAGTATATGATCAGATTTGTTAAATTTAATTTGATGGATATAGATTTTGTGTTTTGTTTTTTCTGATTAAATGTTCTAATTTTTAAATTTATTGTTTATAAATGTTTAAACTTGCATTTTATGGTTTATGCATCAAATAGTATATAAACTTTAATATAATATAATGAAATATAAATTTAAGTATTATTAGTCAATCCGTGCATCACGCACGGGTATTAGTACTAGTAATATAACTAAAAGAGGAGGTTGGGGGTACACTTGGCACCCCTAATCCTCTTCCTTTAGCCTAATTCTCCCTCCTAATTAATCGTCTATTTTTAATTTTTTTTTAAATTTAATTACTCTAGACTCTTTATTTTTTCTAGATTTTCTTTTTAGTTTAATATTATATATTGCTATTATTTAGGGATAAGTTATGAATTTAGTAGCCTAGCATGTCGATTAGAATAGTCATTAAATCATGCGGTTGATTTAGTAAATTAGTTGGTACATAATTTCTCTCAAATGAATAAACAATTCTAAGTATGGCTAGAAGTTTTATCATCTTTGCCCAGAATATTTTGAAATGTAAATCCTTACTTCATAATCTTTTTAAATTTTAAAGATATATAATATCCTTAAAAATCTCCCAATAAATTATTATATAAAACAATTACCATCCAATTACTCTTTTTATACCACCTAAATTTTTATTAATCATTCTCTTTCATATTACTCCTCTCCTTCTATAAAAAATCAAGTTTAATAAATTTCCCAACAAAAAAAACATACAGGTTTTTTTATATCACTTTAATTTTATTTTTGCTATTTTGTTCGTGTTTGTTTATTATTTTATATTGAATTTTTATGTTATTGTTATTTTTCATCTTTTTTAATTTAGTTTGCTGTCAATTGTAGTTTGATTATGACTTCTTCTATTACAAAAGGGTTTACTCTTTTAAATTTGTTTTGTTCATGTTTTGTTATTTTCACCTGTTTTGTTATTTTATTTTGATATTTACCTTTGATATATATATATATATATATATTGAGACTATCCGTTCATCGGACGGGCCTCAAGACTAGTAACTATACATAAGCACAAATAATATTTGATATTTATAGTTTAAACAAACCATATGTATGTCTTCAGGAAAAAAGAAGGGAAAAAAAACGTGAAAAAAGTAACGAAAACGAGATCTTAGTTAAAAAGGAAAAACAAAGTGCGTGTGAACGTTGTATAGTAGAAACAAGTACTAAACTAACATGAATCAAACCACATGATGTCCCATACATACCAGAATATCAAACAAACACAACCAACTTTCATTCCATTCCCATTTTCTTTCTTTCTTTTTAGGGTTTGATATTGTAGAAAATTAAAAAATGGTGACATCAAAAGGAAGATCGACGCGAAGAAGATCGTCATCATCCACATCATCAACACTTATATTTTCTGCTCTGATTATTTGTACTTTTTTTGTTCTAATTCTTATCGCTCTCGGAATCCTTTCGATTCCAAATTCATCAAGCAGCAGCAGCTCCTCATCTAAACCTCACGATCTCAGCTCTATTGTCCACCATACGACGTCGTCTAATAGGTCAGTTTATATATATATTGTAATTTTTGTATTAGATATCTGTGTCATTTGTGTATTGAAAATAGATCCATTTGTGAAATGTGAAGTGAAAGTAGAGCTGATCAGTGGGTTGAAGTAATCTCTTGGGAACCTCGAGCTGTTATTTATCATAATTTCCTGGTTAGTCTCTTTGTATATATATATATATATAATTTGTTTGGAATTATGTATGGTTTTCGTCGAGATTAGAATTAAAGTGTGTCATAGTTATAAAGTTGGCCCTTTGAACACGAAAAGTCTAATTATAGGTACTGTATAATAATATGTTGTAAAAGTTGTCATTGTTTACAAAAATGACTCGTTGCATTGCATAAGAATAATTCAAATTCACAGCGTGATATAGTGAGTTGGTTTTTGTGTAAGTAGCCCCCCTTTATAATGTTGAGGCTTTGAGAGGTGATATTGGTATATGAATTTGAAACAATAACTTGAAGAAAAAAATCTTGAAGTATTCTCTAGTTGGTCTCTAATTAGATAGCAAAAGATACTGAAATAATGTGCATTTCTTGGTTAATCTTAGTTAAGGAGAAACCTAAAAGAAGGCACAATAAGACTAAACGTCTCTGCTGAATGATCAGAGCCAGGCAAAATTCGAGGTTTTTGAATAGATATACTGTCTTTGTACTGTTACTCGACTACTTTGTGTCTGATTGTCTGTCAAACTACATTGATTTTCCGAACCGTGATGAGGCATTTAAACTTTGAGGAAAAGCTGATAATTACAATAGAGCACCGTAATAGAAACGAAAGGAGTATATATAAAAAATTTAAATTTGTTAGAAGAATTAGAGGGAGCAGACTGTTTCAAATAATCCTGATAGGGTGTATCTGATTGTTTCTAAATGCCAATTTCTTAATTGAAAACATATTGAGATATATAGCTGCACACAGAGAACTGCTTCTATTCAAATAAGTGCTACCTCAGCTAAGAAAAAGTAAAAATCTTGGCTGGTTGTATATTCTATATCGTTGTACATATTAATGTTTGTTTCTTTTAAAATAATAGCAGTTAACCGGTTTATTTTTCTGAAAGGTGCTAGCTACTTATTTGAGATTAAATTATTTTGTTTGACCTTCTATAATGATTTGAGTGACAGTTCATAACAACTTTTTTTTTTGAACGGCAAAATAACTTTATTAATGATCGTGATCTACTAGCAAGGTACTAGAGATCACCGAATAAAGGTACAAACATACAAAATTACAAGCAAAACTAAAAACAGTGTAATAAACTAATAGAACATACTCACGTGATTCGAGGCTTTAACTACGAGGAAACTGCCAAACTGAATCTTTTTGAATTTTTATGGCAGTCTCAGCAAGAGTGTGAGTATCTAATTAATCTTGCTAAACCTCATATGGTGAAGTCAACTGTTGTTGATAGCGAAACTGGCAAGAGCAAAGATAGTAGGTGTGCTACTTCCTCAATGTTCCTGTTTTGATTTTTGAACTGCTCCTTTTATTTGTGTTGCAAACTATGATTATAACCATTCAAGCATTCTTAATTAGGGTCCGTACGAGTTCGGGCACATTTTTGGCTCGTGGACGTGACAAGACGATCCGAACCATTGAGAAAAGAATTGCAGATTTCACCTTTTTACCTGTAGGTACGCTTTTCACAAAGCAATATCAATCTTCTGGTTACTTATTAATCATGTCTTTAGTTTTTGTTATATTCCCAGTGTACATGACATACTCGATACTCTGGCAAGCAAACATAGAAGTTTTTCTACTTTGTTATTCCATTAGAAGCTTGTTTTGTGGGTTGTTCTTTTGGGAAACGATTGACATTTGGAAATCTTTAGTTCTTTACTTTGGCCTTATGTAAAGTTTGTGGCAGTTCAATCTAAGAGCATGGGAAGATCCTTTTTAATTTCTAGCTTCCATAAAGTTCCTTTTTCATGCTCAGTTTATATTCAAGACAAGGCAGCTGGGGTTGACGCAAAAACTTTTTGTCCAAACTTTCAAAATGTTATGAGTATTAGTGTGGCAGATATAATTATTAAAGTTATATTATATCAATATGAATCTAACTGTTTGATTTACTTGATAATTAAGAAAGTTTCAGTGTTTCATGGTTTAATAAAATGTACGTTTTGGACGACTTTTACGCTATATTTATTTTACATATCTGACCAGTTATGAAACAAACCTAACCTAGATAAACTCATACATAAGTAATTGGGTCAAAAGAACTACTCATGTTCCTGAAGGTCGGTCTTTCAACAGTATAATAGATCTTCTACGTGGGATCATGAGGATATTATGATAGTCTATCTGTCTATGTGTGCAAATCCATTAAATTAGTAAAATTTTATACAGAACATGGGGAAGGACTGCAAATTCTCCACTATGAAGTTGGACAAAAATATGAGCCTCACTTTGACTACTTCCAAGATGATTTTAACACCAAAAATGGGGGTCAACGAATGGCTACCGTTCTAATGTATTTGTAAGTGATGTTTTCTCTCTTGTGCATGTATTTTTCATTCTCTCTTCTAATTTGTTTAATTTGTTTGGCTGTTGACAGGTCTGATGTCGAAGAAGGGGGTGAGACAGTGTTCCCTTCTGCAAAGGGGAACATCAGTGCCGTGCCTTGGTGGAATGAACTATCAGAATGTGCCAAAGAAGGGCTATCTGTTAAACCAAAAATGGGGGATGCACTGCTTTTCTGGAGCATGAAACCTGATGCATCTCTAGATCCTTCAAGTTTACATGGTCAGTAATCGTTTCTTTATCAACGCATCTATGAAGATGTGACAATTTGGACCCAGTTAATTACAAATGGGTTGGTTTAAGCTATGTATTATATTTAATGGTTCATACCGGTATAATAAGAAGAAAGTTGGGTGAAGAGGGTCAAAGTGCCAAGTGTCGCTTAATATGTCTGTTAAATGCATAAAAATTCCCAATTCCTTTTTTTTTTCTTCAGTAAATTAGATTTTTAGTTTTTTTTTGTTGTCATATCTGATACTCTATTTGAGGTGTTTCTTGAAAATATGTCCTGGCTTGTTTTGACCCTGTTATTTAACATGCCCGACTTGTTTGTTTTACCACCTTCAGATCTGTGTTGATTGTTCATTGTTGTGACCCTTTGCATCATCATTTTGCTATGGCATATGCGTTAACGTGAACATCTCTTATCCTTCGACAGGTGGCTGCCCAGTTATCAAGGGAAACAAGTGGTCCTCTACAAAATGGATCCGTGTCAATGAGTACAAAGCTTAATTTTCGTCTGTAAGGTACCACTATGAAGTTTCAGTGCTACGGCTACTACAGTACTACTAAAGAATTTTGTAACCGAGTCTACTATTAAAGAATTTTGTAATTAAGTCACCACAGGACACCCATGGAAACCTATATCATGTGCACCAATATACATTATAGCTACCTACTTATATCTTCTTTTTCTCTTGCCTACCTAAGTTATATTATTAGACGCTGTTTTGGCAGGTTTTGAATGTATTGTGGCGGTTGTATCTATAACAATAGTTTTCAGAACATGACATCTAGAAGCCTACTATCTGGAGCAAGGCCCTCAAGTTTGATTATATAGTCTTCGTAACATTAATCTTTTGTTTATTCTGTCAATCTTATAAATTACCATGGAAATTATTATTCAAGTTAGACTTGGGAGAGTTGTTTTAGTTACCATCATTCTATAGCTGTAAGCCTGTAACTGGAATTATCCAATAAGTTCAGATTTGACTTGGTACCAATGAAGAGGTTAAAGGTGTTACCGCAACCAAACCCTATGTGTTAAACATGAGCTGATTAGTGACCCTGACCCAAACTGATATTTACAGATGGGATTGGGTGTCCTTGTTATAACATGTTACTCAGAATATCGATTTTCTAGAAACTAGACCTTGACTTTGAAAGCCCATATTAGGGGTGTCCAATATGTTTTTTTTAGATTGAAAAAGATGGATTATTGAAGTACTGAAGCAAATTTGAAATCGAATTTAGGACTCTCCGCTACGTTTTTTTTCTGGTTTAAAGCCCCAATTCAAGTTTGGTGACAGAATTTTGGTTGGGCTAAACCTTTTCTTAACCTGAAGTACTAGGCAGGGGAACATCATTACAATGTCACAATCTATACGAAGGCACTTTACCCTCAGCCCTATTGCCCTGAGAGAGAGAGAGAGAGAGAGAGAGGGAGAGGGAGAGGGAGAGAGAGAGAGAGAGAGAGAGCGTGTGAGCGTGCGAGGGAGTGAGTGCTGAGTGCTGAAAGATTTTTTCTTATATATAGGTGGTGTGGAAATTTGGGGAGTTTCACCAAATCTGTGCCCCCCCTTCCCCCCCTCTTTGATATTTAAATTGAATCAGTATTTGATTAGCTATACTCGCCGTACTACATCTCATAAGAAAGTATGGTACGATTTTAGTCAATCACCGAGCTCAGCCGTAGGCCTAATGATACAAAGACGGACAACTCTTGTCTAAGGCCAACCCTGACCAATAATACCTCTATTTCTAATTTTCCATCTTTAAACATAGAGGAAAAAAGTATTTTTATAGCATATCATTATTCTAAAAAGTTTAAAGCTTCAATCATTGCTCTGAACCTTACTCAATGAAGAATATATCCTTTATATAACTTCTAAAAACCTGATATCCCCATGTGTTTTCTCCAAACATTTCCATATACTTGAAATGGGTGTTTTAACGAAACCAGTCAGCCAACTTATTCCTGGTTGAACAGGTTGGACCGACCGTTCTGATCCGGTTTTAAAACAATGCCCCTAGGTTACACAATATGCAAAAATAAATTCAATATTTAGCTATTTTACCCCCAAAACTGAATTAGCTATTGGACGTTTGTAGGAATGTTCCATCCATTTGCTATGGCAATTACAAACTGATTAAAAGCTAGTTGAAAGGGACGTTTCACCAAATACTTTCGGTGGCGTTTTCATGCTCATTTATTTTTTTGGTTGTGGCCCATATCTAGTCAACCATTGGTTGATGATTTTTCTTCGTAATTTCCATTTTCAGTATTCTTAAATTTGAAAACTTAAAACTTTATAAAGATCTTCAGCGCTGATCTATCACAAACCTTTCATTTTAGTCATACTTACAATATGTCTTTCCTCAAACATTATGATCACCTCAAAATTCAAATGAAACATATATTATCAGCCACCGACAACTTCGATTCCACAAAGGTGATCGGGAGTGGTGGGTTTGGACGGGTTTACAAAGGAGAACTATCTCTTCCAGAGGGACCAATCATCGTCGCTTTTAAGAAATTAGATCGTAGACTGGGTCAAGGGAATATTGAGTTTTGGAAGGAGGTAATGATGCTTTCAAAATACAAACATGAAAATTTGGTATCTCTCATGTACTATTGCATTGAGGGTGATGAGATGATCCTGGGGTATGAGTATGCTTCTCGTGGAAGCCTGGATCGTTATCTGAGTGATACAAATCTCACATGGACCCGTCGCTTAAAGATAAGCGTTGAGGCTGCACGTGGCCTAAATTACCTACATGATCCGCGCGGGGCACAAGAAAGAGTTATTCATCGAGATATTAAAAGTGGAAACATCCTTGTTGATGAAAATTGGATGGCAAAAGTTTCTGATTTTGGCCTATCAAAAGCCGGCCCAGCTAACCAAGCACAAACTGTTGTTGCTTCTCATGTTGTTGGTACGCCCGGCTATTGTGATCCTGTGTACTTGGAGATGGGTTTTCTATCAAAAGAATCTGATGTGTACTCTTTTGGAGTCGTGTTGTTTGAAATTTTGTGTGGGAGATTGTGTTATGAGTCTAACAATGGTAAGCTAACTAACATTTTTGTTCCAAAGTGGAGGCAGTGCTACGAAGAGAAGACCTTAGATGAGATAATCTTTCCTGGCCTAAAAGAACAAATGGATCCTGGTTCATTGAATGCCTTCTCAGCCATTGCCTATCAATGTGTGAAGAAAGCTCGTGAAGATAGACCAATGATGGCTCAGGTAGTGAAGGAACTTGAGTTTGCACTTCAACAACAAGTAAGCGCGTCCTTCTGTTATTAAGTTACTATATTATCACTTATTTATAGATGAAGTAAGGGTCGTTTGGTTCCCAGAAAGTATGGAAAAATAGTGGAATGGAGCTTGATATTCTTCTTTGGTTAGTATATAAAATTTTAAATTCTATTCCGCAAAAGTCTCATACATTCTGAAAATCAAACACGATTACACACAAATCCTATCATATATTCATACATATTTACAGGACGTTTTTGAAGATCTCAGAAAGAGAGTAGATTTCGAAACTTTGATAAAGACTGCAGATGGTGCGGTAACTCCTTTATCTTATGTATGGCAAAGTTACCTTTACACACTACACACACATTTACATCTCTCTCTAAAACACGTATGATCCGCATTTGAAATGCTAATGAGCTATGATAACTTTCTAAATTTTTATAATCATGTTATATTATGTAAATAAACTAGAGTTCTTAGTCATAAAATATATATAATCTATAACCTTATCAAAAGTTTATGATGTGTTTTTAAAAAATGAAAATAAAAAGATATTAAATTTATTTCAATATTTTTAGAATTTTTATTATGAAACTATCATTCAATGAATTCATTTCAAATAGATGTTTGTTAAACATATCTTATATTGTGCAAAATAACCTTATAACCGGCCATTCCTCTAAAATAACAAATTAAAGGTCTTTTATCTTGGGAGGATTTACCTGTATCCGAGTCTCACTATTCACATTTGTGAGGGTGAATTAATAAGGGGTTTTTCGTGACTCCTGGTTATGTATACGTGTAATTTAGTAGAAAGAGTAAGATAGAATGTCGTTCTAAAAAATTATATAATGGGGAAAAAATGAAAGGGGTGGAAACTCAAATACGGCCCATGAAGTTTATTTTTCCAGTAACTATCACAAAATTGAAAACTTTGGTAGGAGGTTAAAAGAAGTTAGAAACTCTAGTGGTGAAAGTAGGACAGGCTAAAAATTGAAGTACGAAAATAAAGACTTCGTACGAGAACAAAAATTAGAAACTAAAACTGAAAGTGAGAAGTTCAAAAAGTTGAAGTTTGGGACAATAATATGAAACTAAAAGGTTTAGTGGCAAATTGAGAAAGCCAAATAGTTTATCATTTATCCAGTTCATTTTATTTAGGTTTATGATTTATGATATATAAAACTAGAAAAATGATATATCGTTCAAAAAATTAGCCCAAAAGTCCTACTAAAACCATAAGATTATGACATGTGGATTCTACCAATTCTCTTTTCTGATTTTATCCCTTGATTTTGTCACTTGTCATCATCTTATGATTATAAGGATTTTTAGGCTATTTAGTTAGATAGATTAATCATTTCTCATAAAACAAATATAATATATTATAGACATGCATAATAATGTAGTAACTAAATGTGTAAAACCATTATTGTTAATATGTAAATACATCTGCACATACTAAACATGTAGAACAATATACTTAAAGATCTTTTTATTTATGCATCTAACAAATATAGGGATGAAAAATGAAACAGATTATAAAACACATAAAGTAGGTCCGGTGAAGGTTCTTAAAAGAGTCCGAAAAAAGAGTAATCGGAAAGTTGAACTTCGGTCGCTGATTTCAAAACCGTTGGCCGAGGAAGAGGCCAAGATACCGGAAAACGAAGAACCATCTAAGGTGAGGAAAAAAAAGATGAGGTAGTTAATTACTTTGTATTTTTCTACACATCTGTTGTCATATTTAAGTAGTTAACCACTCAACAATCTTGATGATATTTTTTATTTTTTTTGTTATATCTAACGATTTTGATAACGGAAACGTAACTAATAAGTTACTGTATTACATTAATAAAAGTAGGTACTTTATATCTTCGAAAATACCTTGTTTTGAATTAACATAAATGTATAAATTTGTGAATATGCATCACTAGCAAAACCTTATCAATAACGATATCTAATATCGTATGGTGTTTTATGGCTCGCGATACTTATTTTTTTTTCCTCGGTGAATTGTAGTTGTTGACGGTGGTTTTGAAAGCACATATGCATTGTGAAGCTTGCGCACAAAAAGTTAAAACACGGATTCTCAGGATAAAAGGTAATATGGGTGGAGGGTGTGGGGCAGAGGGGCTCGGGTTGACCACGGTTACTACAATAGTCAAACATCTTTACATATCTTTATATTTTTATATCACCGCACATTACTTAAATTATAGCCGGACAAGGCCCAAAAACCTTAGTCTAACAATCCGGGAACACCCATCAACCCGTCGCGCGTAGGCACGATGGTAACATGTAGGTTGATCTTTAAGTTTGTATCTAACTGCTTTTTTTTTGGGTATAACTTATAATAGGGGTGGAAAGTGCTGAACCAGATCTAGAGAGTTCCGAGATGACAGTGAAAGGTACTTTCC
This sequence comes from Erigeron breviscapus, assembly GCA_034093135.1. Classification (NCBI taxonomy): domain Eukaryota; kingdom Viridiplantae; phylum Streptophyta; class Magnoliopsida; order Asterales; family Asteraceae; genus Erigeron; species Erigeron breviscapus. The sequence continues at coordinate 80,003,089 of CM067168.1, forward strand.
TAGCAACAGAGATGCTGAATTACGTTCAAAAATTAACAGGAAAAGATGCCATCATTGTTAAGCAAGACCCCGTCCCAGAAAAGGAAGACGAGAAAAAGGATGGCAATAATGATGAAAAGAAAGAAGAGATATTAGGTGATGGAGGTGATGATAAGCAAGACCCCAACCCAAAAAAGGAAGAGGACTACAATGCTAAAGACGAAAAAAATGATGAGAATAACGGTGAAAAGAAGGAAGAGATATTACGTGACGAAGGTGATGATGATAAGCAAGACCGACGCAAGGAAGGAAGAGGATACAATGCTAAAGACGAGAAAAACAGTGAAAAGAATGAAGAGAAGTTACATGATGAAGATGATAAGCAAGACCACGACCCAATAAAGGAAGAGTTCTACGATGCTAAAGACGAGAAAATAAACGACAGTGAAAAGAAGAAAGATAAATTACATGATGAAGATGGTGATAAGGAAGAACCGATGGATAAACGAGAAGATATTACGTCGGAAGCATTCAAGATGAACTATTATGAATATCGTGGACCCGCAAATTACCCTTATGCCGTATACCCACCAGCACCACAGTTATTTAGTGATGAGAACCCCAATTCATGCATTATTATGTAAATAAAAATATAGGATAGGTTAGCTAGATTGGTGTTTTACATAGTTGTTTTAGTTTTTATAATTGTGTACATGTTAATTTGTTGGACTTGAACGGACTTCAAAAGTCTGCAGAAAGAAAAGCTGTAGAAAATACTTTTGTGACAATTTTTTCTTTTTTTTGAATTTTAGAATAAAACTAGTTTTTGTGCCCGTGCTTCACCCCGGGACACATAACGACACGTAAAATTTGCAATTACATAAAGTAATTACGTAATGATAAATGTACAGTACAAAAACATCTCAAGGTAAAAAAAATTATACAACGAACAATAAAAAGTGCTGCAAACGAATATTTAGAAGCTAACTTAATTGTTATAACGGAAACGCCGCTTTATAGTGTTATATTCGTCTGTTGGCTTGTGATAAATCGACTGTTGACCGTATGGAAAACTAAAAATAAGACATAACCAAGTTTAGTGATAACTGGTCATTCATAATAATGATAATATATACTTTAATAACATAAATAAAATACTCGTATCTGTTTATCTTCTCTTTTCCATAGACAAATGTTCCCACGTACACATGTTATGTATAGCAATTTACATCTAGCCACATACACAATATCATACCCACAACCACCCATTGTTTTAGAAAACCATGGTTTACTTTTAATGTTTGTCCGACCTCTCTCTATTTTTGTTAGTCCGTTTATGCATTTCTCCTTGTCTCAAGTGTTTGATCTCTCTCTATTTTTGTTACTCCTTTATGCATCTCTTCTTGTCTCAAGTGTTTGCTGTAAATCCATGTCGATTTTCATTCTCATATAATAATAACAACCAATATTAATAGTAACGTTAGTATTTCAATGGTAACCCAAATGTAATTCGGGTTGCTTGCACTGATGATGATTTAGCCTTTTTTTAGCCAACACCATCCAACCACCGGCGACCACTATCATCAACGCCACCGCTGCCGGATTTATAGATTGACCGTAAATTTCTTAACTACCGCCCTTAACGCCAAATACATGTACAACTTCAGTTTGAGGCAATGATATCTCAAACTTTCATTTGGGGGTTATGGTCATTTGACGACTGGTAATCGGAAATTTGGTTGATCATTTTTCCGACCGAAACGGAGATGGATCAATTTGTATATAAGTTTTAGAGTTAATTACATTTTTCGTCCCTGTGGTTTGCCCCACTTTCAAGGATCATCCCTGAGTATACGAAATTACGTCTTTCATCCCTAAGTATGGAACTCCGTTAACATATTTGGTCCACGACCAAAACGTCCGTTAAGTAGCGGGTCACGTGAGAGGCACACCATGGGCAAAATGGTCAGTTCGTTTTTTCAGGGATCAAAAGTGTAAAACTTGTATTTTTTTGATTTGTTAAGTAGGTGGATCTATATCTATATCATTATCTTATCATCAAAAAAATCAAAAATCAACACCAAAATCTTATATCCAGAAATCTAATCAAAATTCAAAAAACACTTTTCATATCCATATCTATATCCTGTGTCTATATATATCTACTAATCTATGTCTATTTCATCATATCTATGTATATATGTATACAGATCTGATATACGTATATATATATATATGATAGGATATGATATATATATATATATATTATATATATATATATATAGGGGAGCCATCCAATGAGAACACTACAAAAATAAGAACAAGTAAGAACCAATAGAAAAATAACAAATCTGCAAACATTAAAAAGGGTAATTCAGACAATTGCAAAATACAATTAAATTTTAATATTTTTCAAGCAGTTTATTTGATTGTATAAATTTAACTGCCTTTTCAAATTTGAATTAAATTATCAACGTCTTCCATATAAATTAAAGATTATTATATATCAATTCAGTTTCCATATTTTATCAAATACACTACCAATTTCATGATTAGTTTCTGAGTAGTCAATCGAATCATCTTGTTTATATGGGTCGTGAAGATAAGATACCAGAAAGTAAGTTTTTTTTTACCTTTAATTGTTAATTATGCATATTTCCCTTTAATGCAGAATCCTTAAATTCCATTCGTATCAATCAATATATAAATTAACTCTTGTTTTCCAATGTTACATTATGACTGTATTTAATTATAATATTTGATCATTGTATTTTATTTTTTTGTTGATGATGATTTCGTTTTTTCCTTCAGAATAGTTGAATATCGTTAATTTCAAAACAGTGTTTTGCTTATTTGCATAGAATGCTTAATTTATGTATATATTAATTTCAACAAACCAGTAATAAAACACTAAACTATAAATTGTTTATTTCAACAAATCATCGGGTAGTAACTTTTATGCAGTTACTCTTTGTACAAATGATTGAAACCTATTATGATATAAAAAAAAATTCTAAATTCAAATTTGATATACATGACATCAGGTTTATATCAATGAGTTCTGCATCCATTGTTTTAATATGAGTTGTGCATCCATTTTGGTGTATACATCAAAATTTCAAGATGATTTGCAAATTTAGGAGTTATTATTGGCCTTTTTGTATAAGATTTGTTAATCTATTTACTTGAGTTATGCATCCGCGTATATACCAGTTATGCAGCATGTTCATATAAGAGTGGTCATGTATATGTTAGAATAGTGACTCCATTTGTTTAAGTTGACTTGTGCAGCAAATGAAAAATGCATCCATTTATAACTGTTACTTGCATTAGTTTCGATTGACTCATTTATATGCCGCAACACAGGTGCCGAATATGTTCCAAGGACATCATCCATTGGGATCCAACAAAATGTCCCGTCCGGTCCCAAAAAATTTAAACCAAAGTTAATCGATCAGTCTCTTATACCAGTTAAGGGTATGGTATTTGATACTCTCAACCAGGCGTTTCGGTTTTATACGAATTATGCTGAAAAAGGTGGATTTGAAGTCCGAAAATCAACACACAAAACGGTGAAAATTAATGGTGAAAAAGTTGTGACGTTAAAGTATTATGTGTGCAGTCGTGAAGGTCATTTAAATAAGCGAAAAGTAGAATCAACTGAGGATATTAATGGATTAATTTTTAAAGGTCCTAATGAAATTTGCGAAACCAACAGTCTGAAGGAGGATGGGGTTCAAAAAACCGCAAAGAAGCAAGAACGCAATAGGCCGTCACAACGATGTGGATGTGACGCAAGGATTCAGCTCGAATTAACAAAAGATAATAAGTATGTTCTGTATAAGTTTGAGGATGAACATAATCATGCGTTAGTGGATCCAGAGTATAGGAATCATCTAAAGTCGAATAGGAAGCTTGATTTTTCCAAGAAAGTTTTGTTGAAGAATTTGGCAGATGCTAGTATTGGTCCATCAGTTGGATATAGGGTTTTGACTAAGATTCACGGTGGGCATGATAATGTACGTGCCACAGAGGTTGAATGCTTAAATTTTAAGAGGGATTGCAACGCCTTAATCGGTGATGCCGATGCACAAATTCTGGTGGATATGTTGAAGAAAAAGAAGGAGTATTTGCCTGATTTTACGTTCAGTATTTAACATCCCAAACTTTTCTTTACTAGTTGACTAATGCCGTTAAGTCAATATTGTGTGTGTCGTTAAGTCTATTTTAGATTTAATGCTTATATGTAGTTAATGTGTGTTATGTGTGAGGCTTGTAAGCCTAAATGTTAATGTAGTATAAATGTGTGTAATATGAAGATTAATGTTTATGTAGTGACATTTAATGAAGGATTAATGATGTATATGGTCAATAAAGTAGTTTGTGACCAATAATGAAGGATTAGGAAGCTTAGAGGCTAGTTTTGACATGTGTGCAAAGTCAAAAACGGGTTTAGAGGCTTAGGGTTGTCATTAGAGAGCCATTATGCAGATTTTCTTCCTCCTAAACAAGCCCTAGCCGATCCCCTCCCTTCCCTCTCAAGTTTCTCACTAGATCTATTCGTTTTGGAGCCAAATCGATCGTGTATTGCTTAGATCTTGGATCTTTATCACCGAATACAGGTAATATAGGTATTCCTCATCTGAGATTGATTGTGTGAGTTTTATATTAGTCTTAATCCAGGCCATAAGGGTTTGGGTTGGGTTATTTGATTAAACGTTCACCAATTTCATGTTATTCGGGTGATTAAATGATTGATTTATGATGTAAAGGATTAAAGGATTAATAGGATGGTTAAAGTTGATGAAAGTGCAATTAAAAGGATTAATTTTAAGTCCCCAGGTTGGATTTGGGGTATGGGTTAGTATGGAATTCGTTTGATCAAAGAACAAAATTGAGTTGTTGATCTGCACCCCAGGTGCGGCGCACCAAGGGAGTGGTGCGGCGCACCACTGCCCAGTTGGGTTTTTGGGTTTCTTTTGATGGACCCCGATATGCGACGCACCAAGGGCTGGTGCGGCGCACCTATTGTGGATATGAAGTTTCTGGAGAGTTGGTGCGACGCACCATGTGGGAGGTGCGGCGCACCACATGCCCAGATTTCACCAAATGTGTCGTTTAGCTTATATTTCGATCTTATACTTGTTCTAGGTTATTGGAGACACCTAGTCATCGTTGTATTGTGCTTGTAGCTTGTTGTTAAACCGTATCGAGGTAAGATACACTACTTTTGTCACGCTGAGGGTTCAACAAGCAAATGTTTCATACTTATAACTTCCTTAACGGTAACTTATGATATATGTGGGTATCTTGGGTTACACGGGAGGTATTATGGGATATGTAGTTGACCATGAGACCTGAAATGCAGACCCTAACGTAGTGAAATGAAGTATTGCTTAATGTAGTATATTGTTATGCAGTTTATGTAGTATTACGAAGTAGCTTGTGATGCTTTGAGATGTAGTATATGTTGTTGATTGTTGTTATGTGCATGATTGTATGGCTTGCTCAACTAGTTCACTAGACTTGTTAAGTTGCCATGACACGTGCACGTTTAGGGCCCAAAACGTAAAAGCAGTAAACGTAGTAAATGTTTAGGTAATGCAGTCACCTAAACTAAATAATGCAAGATCGAGCTCGTTAAACTTTGATGCAGGAAAGTGTTAAGCTTAACCCGTACTTGCCCTAGCCCGGCTAGTGCGTTGACGTAGTTGTTGCTTGGGTGGCTCCTTGCAACATGGTCTTTATAATGCAGGGCGAGTAATACGAGGGGTTTGACCAACCTCCACATACGGATTACTCTTGGATTGGCTTGCCATTCCTTAACGACGTATGATGATTAGCCTTTGGTTGATCATCTAGTCGGGTGTGATGCAGGGCACACTTATATGCAGATAACGAAGATATGTGTGACAATGTGTGAACTAATGCAGGATAGGCACATTTAGGATGATTATCCTATTTGATATGAAGTTGATATGCAGTTATGTGTGTTGTGTGTTGTGCCTAATGAGTTTGTCTAATAATGAAGAAATGTTTTAATTGGACAAATGCTTTTATATTGAGTGTGATCTTACTTAGCTATTCTTATAGCTAACACTTGTTTCTTTAATGTGGTTGTTCCCTCAGGTTTAGCTTGATGGACTAGTGACGCAGGACATGTGAGCTTGGGTAGATGCAATGAAGGAGCCTTAGCTACCCATAGACGATTCTTTCTTAGACATTTAGTTACATTTCGTACTTAATGTCGAATTTATGTAGTGTCGTGTGAACGGTTGTTTTATGTTGGGCAACCGTTGGGTTTTCATTTGAACTATTGTTTGATATGGCATGTAACACCAAATAAATGCAGAAACCGAAATGTTTTTATTGGTTTTGACTTTTACAGTCTTTACTTCCGCAATTTAACACCGTTAGGTGAAAGATTTTTGAAAACCCATATTTTTAAACGTCGGTGTTACAAGTTGGTATCAGAGAATTGGTTTAAGTGAACCAAAATTCGACTTATGCCGTAGGATTTTGGACTTAGACTGATGAGAAGTAGGTTAGGCTTAAGTAGGATGCCTAGCTAATGAAGTGGAATGCTCTAGGACGGGTTGGGGAGTGAGTGAGAGTGTGATTTAAGGCTTGTTTATTGTGTGTGATAATGTAGTTATATGTAGTAGAGCCTTAACATATGTAGTCACTCTTTAACTCTTGCTAACCGTCGTCGTTGCTTTGTAGAGTTAATGGCAAACACTAGAGCTAGTAACCAGAGAGCAGGAAGAAATGGTGATGGTATTCCTCCTAATGGAAACGGGGCTGGAAATGAAGTAGAGCAAAGGCCACCCCGTGCACAAAATCGCCGTCTTGGTGATCCACCAACCGCCTCTGAAGTAGATAGGGCAAACCCGGTAATAGAGCAGGTTCCCAATCAAGCTCAATTACATGAAGAATTGAGAGCTATCCGAGCTCTCTTAATGAGAAATGAAGAGGAGTTAGCTCAATTGAGGGCTGAAGAAATGCAGAAAGGATTGGGAGTGAACAAAGGGGTGAGCGTTCGGAAGGGAATTACTCTAATCCCTCCCAAAGTGCTGAACCATCCATGGCAGCCGTGGGTGTTAATGGAGTTAATAGTGGAGGACTTGGAGTTGTTAATGCACCTCGTGTTAATAACTTCAAATATGAAAGTTTTCAGAAATGTGGTGCCAAGGAATTTGATGGTACCCAAAATGCAGTGGGTGCTATGGAGTGGATTGAGGACATTGAGGTAGTTTTTGCATCTTGCTATTGTCCGGATGATATGAAGGTTTTGTGTGCTAGTAGAATGTTGAAGAAGAATGCCCGTAATTGGTGGAGGGCTACTATAGTGTCTATGGCTCCTGAGGTACTTGCAGTTATGCCTTGGGGAACATTTAAGGAGAAGTTTCTAGAGGAGTATGTGGGAACGCGTGAGTTAAGGTTGATCGAAAAGGAGTTTAGATCGTTGGTTGCTAAACCCGGTGCAATTTTCTGAATATGCACACTCGTTTATGGAGAAGTTGAAGTTTGTTGGACACTTGGTTCGAAGGCAGGAGGACCAAATTGAGGCTTATTGTGATGGTCTTCCCGCTAGTTATCGTGGATTATGTAGACAACATGTGACCTTATCGGCGGCTATTAAGGAGTCAAAGAGGTTGGATGATGACTTCAAAAGCGAGAAAGTTGTGGTGAAGATTGATGACAAGAAAGTAGGGTTCAAAAGAGGGTCAAATTGGTCATCTAACTACAATAATAATAATAAGAAGTTTCGTGGGAATTCTAGCTCAAGTGGTGACAAAGATAAAAAGAAGAATGGGTCTTGGTGTGCTTTTTGCAAGAATGTTCATGAAGGTCAATGTTCTGACAAGACAAGAAGGTGTCATAAGTGTGGGAAGTCGGGACATCTTGCAACAGAATGTAGGGACAAGACTCGTTGCTACAAGTGTCAAGAAACGGGCCATCTTATTGCCGATTGCCCACAAATGAAGAATGACGGGAAGAAAGCAGCCACTTCAGCAACAAAAGTGAGAGCCTTGCAAATGACTGTTGATGATGCTAAGAACAACGACGAGGTGGTAAGTGGTACTTTCCTTGTTAATTCAAAACCTACTTCTGTTTTATTTGATTCGGGTGCAAATAGGTCGTTTGTGTCTACTTTATTTGCTCCTAAGCTAGGAAGAGTCACTACCTCTTTAGATTGCTCGATAGAGGTGGAAATTGCTAATGGTACGGTTAGTGAGATACGTGTGGGATATGATGATTGTGATATTGAGATTGAAGGTCGTTTGTTTCCAGTCCAGTTATTGCCTACTACCTTAGCCGGTTTTGATGTAGTGATTGGTATGGATTGGTTGTCTAAGAATGAAGCTAATATTTTGTGTTCCCAAAAGATTATTCGATTTCCTACACCCGATGGTAATGTGGTAACGGTTTATGGAGATAAGAAGAGAGGGGGAATAAAGATCATTAGTATGATGAAGGCTATTAAATGTATAAGGAAGAATAAAAGTCATTTCTTGGCCTATGTTATTGATGTGAGAAAGGAGAAGCCTTCTATTGCTAGTGTTGATGTAGTATCCGATTTTCCTGATGTGTTTCCCGAAGATCTTCCCGGTATTCCTCCCGACCGCGAAGTTACTTTTCAGATAGATCTTATTCCCGGTGCTACACCTGTTGCTAAAGCACCTTACCGATTAGCTCCTACAGAAATGAAAGAGTTAATGTCCCAACTTCAGGAGTTACTTGACAAAGGTTTCATTCAACCTAGTTCCTCGCCTTGGGGAGCTCCAGTTCTCTTTGTTAAAAAGAAGGATGGATCTATGCGCATGTGCATAGACTACCGTGAGTTGAATAAGTGAACGGTTAAGAATAAATATCCTCTTCCGCGAATTGATGATCTCTTTGATCAACTACATGGTGCTTCATATTTTTCAAAGATAGATTTACGGTCCGGTTATCATCAATTGAAGGTTAAGAAGGAGGATGTAACAAAGACAGCTTTCCGGACTAGATATGGTCATTATGAGTTCTTGGTCATGCCATTTGGGTTGACTAATGCTCCAGCCGCGTTTATGGATTTAATGAATCGGGTATGCCGTCCCTTTCTAGATCATTTTGTTATTGTGTTTATTGACGATATTTTGATCTATTCTAAGTCAGAAGATGAACACCGAGAGCACTTGAAAGCAGTTTTGGAGGTGTTGAGAGAGAAGAAGTTGTATGCCAAGTTTTCTAAATGTGAGTTTTGGCTTCGAGAGGTGCAGTTTCTTGGTCATGTTATTTCATCGGAAGGTATTAAAGTAGATCCTTCAAAGATTGAAGCTGTTTCAAAGTGGGAGCAGCCAAAGACTCCTACTGAGATTAAAAGTTTTCTTGGTTTGGCTGGATATTATAGAAGATTCATTCAGGATTTCTCCCGAATAGCCAAGCCTATGACTGAACTAACGAAGAAAGGAGTAAAGTTTGAGTGGACCGATAAGCAGGAGAATGCATTTCAAACGTTGAAGAAGAAGTTGTGTGAAGCTCCTATACTTGCCTTGCCTGAAGGTACCGATGATTTGGTTGTGTATAGTGATGCATCTATCACGGGTTTGGGTTGTATACTGATGCAGAGGGACAAGGTGATCGCCTATGCTTCCCGCCAGTTGAAACCACATGAGAAGAATTACCCTACCCATGATCTTGAATTGGCCGCAGTTGTATTTGCATTGAAATTGTGGAGACATTATCTTTATGGTACAAAATGCACTTTGTTTACCGATCATAAAAGTTTACAGTATGTCTTTAATCAAAAGGAGATGAACGTGAGACAAAGGAGGTGGATGGAATTACTTAAGGATTATGATTGTGAAATCAAATACCATCCGGGAAAAGCCAATGTAGTGGCGGATGCACTAAGTAGGAAGGTGCAAAGTTCTTCTTGTAAGTTGATGAACATGCAAGTTCAAGCCAAGTCGGGGCTACTTGATCGAATTAAAGAAGCACAAGTGAGGGCATTGATGAAGGATAACATTGACAATGAAAGTATTGGAAAGAAGAAACGTCTTGTGATGGAGACTAATAGCCGTGGGTTCAAAACATACAAGGTCGAATTTGGGTGCCATTGCTTGGTGGTAACCGAGAATTGATCCTTGAGGAAGCCCATAGAAGTAGATATTCGGTTCATCCGGTGTCACCAAAATGTATGCAGATTTGAAGCCGATTTATTGGTGGCCGGATATTAAAGGAGAAGTAGCTCATTTTGTAGCAAAGTGTTTGACGTGTGCACGTGTGAAAACGGACCATCAAAAGCCGTATGGTTTGTTGCATCAATTAGACATTCCCGAGTGGAAATGGGATCATATTACCATGGACTTTGTAACGAAACTACCTAAAACGCCGAAAGGGAATGATATGATATGGGTGATTGTAGATAGATTAACGAAGAGTGCTCATTTTCTAGCTACCCGACAAGATGTGCCTTTAACGAAGATGGCAAAGATGTACATTGATGAAAGTAGTTGCGAAACATGGAGTTCCTTTATCTATTGTTTCGGATCGAGACTCGAGGTTTGTATCAAACTTTTGGAAGGGTCTTCAACGGGAGTTGGGTAGTAGAATAAATTTGAGTACCGCCTATCATCCTCAAACCGATGGGCAAAGTGAGAGAACCATTCAAACCTTGGAGGATATGTTGAGAACGTGTGTACTTGAATACGGTGGAGCATGGGATGATCATTTGAGGATGATTGAGTTTGCTTACAACAATAGTCACCATGCAAGCATTGGAATGCCACCATTTGAGATGTTATATGGAAGAAGGTGTAGGACTCCAAGTTGTTGGATGGAGCCTGGTGAAAAGCAGTTGACCGGTCCCGAAATTATTGAAATTACCTCTGAAAAGGTTAATGTAGCTAAAGAAGCCTTACGTGTGGCATGAGAAAGGCAGAAAACATATGCAGATAAGAAAAGGAGACCGATTGAGTTTAATGTTGGTGATTTAGTGATGCTGAAAGTATCACCTTGGAAAGGGGTTATTCGATTTGGAAAGAAGGGAAAGTTGAGTCCACGTTTCATTGGACCTTTTAAAGTTGTGAAGCGCATTAAAGATGTGGCATATCAGTTGGAATTACCTCCAGAATTGGATGGAATTCACAACACCTTCCATGTATCCTACTTGAGGAAATGTGTAGCTGAGGAGTCAAGTGTGATTCCTATTAAGGACGTGAGTATTGACCCAATGAAGAGAATAGTAGACGAACCGGTAGCGATACTTGGAAGAAAGCAAAAGAAGTTACGCCGAAAAGTGATTGACCTTGTGTTGATAAAGTGGAAGCATAATCATGGAGAAAGCTTAACGTGGGAAACTGAAGCAGTAATGAAGGAAAAGTATCCCGAGTTGTTCCTTAATGAAGAGATTCTGGGGACGGAATCCTCTTAAGGGGGAGGTAATTGTAACATCCCAAACTTTTCTTTACTAGTTGACTAATGCCGTTAAGTCAATATTGTGTGTCGTTAAGTCTATTTTAGATTTAATGCTTATATGTAGTTAATGTGTGAGGCTTGTAAGCCTAAATGTTAATGTAGTATAAATGTGTGTAATATGAAGATTAATGTTTATGTAGTGACATTTAATGAAGGATTAATGATGTATATGGTCAATAAAGTAGTTTGTGACCAATAATGAAGGATTAGGAAGCTTAGGGGCTAGTTTTGACATGTGTGCAAAGTCAAAAACGGGTTTAGAGGCTTAGGGGTTGTCATTAGAGAGCCATTATGCAGATTTTCTTCCCCTAAACAAAGCCCTAGCCGATCCCCTCCCTTCCCTCTCAAGTTTCTCACTAGATCTATTCGTTTTGGAGCCAAATCGATCGTGTATTGCTTAGATCTTGGATCTTTATCACCGAATACAGGTAATATAGGTATTCCTCATCTGAGATTTGATTGTGTGAGTCTTATATTAGTCTTAATCCAGGCCATAAGGGTTTGGGTTGGGTTATTTGATTAAACGTTCACCAATTTCATGTTATTCGGGTGATTAAATGATTGATTCATGATGTAAAGGATTAAAGGATTAATAGGATGGTTAAAGTTGATGAAAGTGCAATTAAAAGAATTAATTTTAAGTCCCCAGGTTGGATTTGGGGTATGGGTTCGTATGGAATTCGTTTGATCAAAGAACAAAATTGAGTTGTTGATCTGCACCCCAGGTGCGGCGCACCAAGGGAGTGGTGCGGCGCACCACTGCCCAGTTGGGTTTTTGGGTTTCTTTTGATGAACCCCGATATGCGACGCACCAAGGGCTGGTGCGGCGCACCTATTGTGGATATGAAGTTTCTGGAGAGTTGGTGCGACGCACCATGTGGGAGGTGCGGCGCACCACATGCCCAGATTTCACCAAATGTGTCGTTTAGCTTATATTTCGATCTTATACTTGTTCTAGGTTATTGGAGACACCTAGTCATCGTTGTATTGTGCTTGTAGCTTGTTGTTAAACCGTATCGAGGAAAGATACACTACTTTTGTCACGCTGAGGGTTCAACAAGCAAAGGTTTCATACTTATAACTTCCTTAACGGTAACTTATGATATATGTGGGTATCTTGGGTTACACGGGAGGTATTATGGGATATGTAGTTGACCATGAGACCTGAAATGCAGACCCTAACGTAGTGAAATGAAGTATTGCTTAATGTAGTATATTGTTATGCAGTTTATGTAGTATTACGAAGTAGCTTGTGATGCTTTGAGATGTAGTATATGTTGTTGATTGTTGATATGTACATGATTGTATGGCTTGCTCAACTAGTTCACTAGACTTGTTAAGTTGCCATGACACGTGCACGTTTAAGGGCCCAAAACGTAAAAGCAGTAAACGTAGTAAATGCTTAGGTAATGCAGTCACCTAAACTAAATAATGCAGGATCGAGCTCGTTAAACTTTGATGCAGGAAAGTGTTAAGCTTAACCCGTACTTGCCCTAGCCCGGCTAAGTGCGTTGACATAGTTGCTTGGGTGGCTCCTTGCAACATGGTCTTTATAATGCAGGGCGAGTAATACGAGGGGTTTGACCAACCTCCACATACGGATTACTCTTGGATTGGATTGCCATTCCTTAACGACGTACGATGATTAGCCTTTGGTTGATCATCTAGTCGGGTGTGATGCAGGGCACACTTATATGCAGATAACGAAGATATGTGTGACAATGTGTGAACTAATGCAGGATAGGCACATTTATGATGATTATCCTAATTGATATGAAGTTGATATGCAGTTATGTGTGTTGTGTGTTGTGCCTAATGAGTTTGTCTAATAATGAAGAAATGTTTTAATTGGACAAATGCTTTTATATTGAGTGTGATCTTACTTAGCTATTCTTATAGCTAACACTTGTTTCTTTAATGTGGTTGTTCCCTCAGGTTTAGCTTGATGGACTAGTGACGCGGGACTTGTGAGCTTGGGTAGATGCAATGAAGGAGCCTTAGCTACCCATAGACGATTCTTTCTTAGACATTTAGTTACATTTCGTACTTAATGTCGAATTTATGTAGTGTCGTGTGAACGGTTGTTTTATGTTGGGCAACCGTTGGGTTTTCATTTGAACTATTGTTTGATATGGCATGTAACACCAACAAAACGCAGAAACCGAAATGTTTTATCGGTTTTGACTTTTACAGTCTTTACTTCCGCAATTTAACACCGTTAGGTGAAAGATTTTTGAAAACCCATATTTTTAAACGTCGGGTGTTACAGAGTATTTTACAAATGGTTCAGAGTTAGAAGGAGTTTTTTGGGCAGATGATCAGGCAAAGAGGAATTACCATGCATTTGGTGATGTAGTGTCTTTTGATGCAACTTATCGGAAAAACAAGTATGCCTTCTGTTGATGTTGTTTTGTTATATTTTTTGGATGTACTGTCCCAGTCGTTTAAGTTATCTTTATATTATAAATGTAGGTATGGTATGGTTTTCATTCCGTTTATTGGAGTTGATAATCATACAAGAACAGTTACATTTGCCGCTGCGTTGTTGAGTAAAGAGGATGTTCCTTCATTTACCTGGCTATGTCGTATGTTTCTTAAAGCTTCTCCGCGTGAGCCACAGATTATCATGACAGACCAAGATCCGGCTGTCAAAATTGCAATTGACCATACTTTTGTGAAGGCAAAGCATCGGTTATGTATGTGGCATATCACGGAAAAGTTTTCATCAATGGTACTACCTATTATATACTTTAAACCTGATGCCTTTTTGATGTATTACTTTGATATCCAGTCAGATTTAGTTGATTTTATTCTTATATTTTTTTGTTTACGTTTGTTTTGTAGGTTGGTGTAGCTATATGTAATGCCGGTTTCAGGGCCGATATCTCAAAAATAATTTGGACTGACAAACTGGATCCCACAGAATTCGAAGAAAAATGGTTCCAAATTTTAGATAACTATGATCTTAAGACTAACAAATGGCTAAAACGGATGTTTTCTTTGAGAGAAAAATGGGTACCTGCTTTTTTTAGAGATTGGGCCATGTCTGGGCTTATGCGGACCTCTTCTCGTTCAGAAAGTACAAACCATATGTTTGGGCAGATAATGAAGGTTACTGACACATTGGTTGAGTTTTGGGGTCATTTTGATACAGCCATGCAGTCACAGAGGCATATTCAATCCAAAAAGGATTATCAATCTTTCTACACAACACCTCAAACCACACCAGATGTACCTTTTGAGAAGGATGCAGTGTTGTTGTATTCAAGAACAATATTTATAGAGGTTCAGAAAGAAATTCGCGCATCTATGAAGTACTGTATGTCTCGTGAATTTTATGCGGATGGAGGAATAAACAAGTATACAATTGTTGATTCTAGTGTCATAAGCACAGCCCTGGATGGAAAAATTGACAGGGAGAGTGATCCTAAACATTTTGATGCCCTCATTCCCAAGGAAAGTCAGGTGTGTGACTGTATCATAAACTTGCAATTCATATCTTTAATCTTTTTAGGTTTTAGTGTTGTTCAATAATGAATTTGTTTTCCTTTTTTTTTACAAGGTTACCTTCAACGAGTCACAACAGGATGTTGTTTGTAGCTGCAAGCAGTATGAGCGCTTTGGGCTACTTTGTAGGCATATTTTTTATGTATGGCGCATGTCCAATGTGAAGCATTTCCCAAAAAAATACATCTGCCGTCGATGGATGCAAGATGTCGTGCCCCGAAGATACTCTGATAGTGGATATGACCCACGTGAGACTGGTGACACAGAAGAAGAGGTTGGTAGCTTGTTACGTGAAATTTACTACCAGGTTGATTATTCTGTTCGGAAGTTGTTGCGAGACCCTGAAAGGCTAGGAATGTATCTAGACATACAAAGGGGTTTGGCAGAACAAACAGAGGAGCATATGGGTGATCAAGAAACTAGTTCAAAGGATTTTGTGTCTGCATTACTTGGCTTGAAAAAACCTGAAGAAATTGACGTTTTTGCTCCTAAAGGACTTGTCAACAAAGGAGGGGGTACAAAGAGGCGACGTATTACAAGTTCCCGGGAAGATTCAATGAATAAGACAGGTAAGAACAAACGTCTTTGTGCATATTGTAAAAAACAAGTTTATCATGATATACGAAATTGCCCCAAAAAGAAGACCGATGAGGCTGCTAACCCTGCTATCTATTCTGACTCTTCCGACAATTCCGACTGTTCAGGAGCTTCTGAATCTCTACGGCCTCAGGCCACAACTAGAGTAACGTCCACCCTCATCTATTGTGCTGGATAACTTCCTGAGCTGTACTACGTCCTCACGTTGGAGCTTCTGAATCTTCCGATGGTTCTTAGTTTATGTTGTTTTAGATTTTCCGTCTTTGTATTGTTATAGAGACGAAAGATAGTGATATCTGTGTTGATGTAGAACAATTTCATATTCACGCAATTCTATAGTTGATATACATAATGTTTATATAATTCTGGTGTCGGTTATATTATGGTTTGGATGTTTATTTTTTGATTAATGTCCTTTGCGTTGATATCATCTTGAGTACTACTGAAATTATTGAGAAGATTTTTACTAAAAAATTGTTTCGGTTAATGCATCCCAAGTCATATCGCCCATTGACACAAACATAATGTTAATGATATGGACTGGTGCAGCTATGTAATTGAATGCTTGAAGCGCATCAAATAACAGTAGGATCGTCAAAATGCAGAGATTTGTTATAACGGGCAAGAGGTTGTATTTTTTTTGTAAGTTCATCGTTAGTGGTAAATTTCAGTTACATCATACTGTCATGGAATTTATTGCATCCCAAGTCATATCGACCATTGACAAAACCAGTGATTCACTTATGTAACCACAATCCTATACGTGCTAGTATGTTTTCCTGACATTTATCACTTATAAAGTACCAGAGTCATGAAAATTTAAGAATGGCTACCTGCAGTCACAAATCAAACTTGTACTAAATTTTATATTCTAATAACCTGAACTGGACATCAGAATAATGCACCAACAAATGTATGACTGTATATTAACCCACACAAATCTATACTGAATCCATCTGATTAGCACGTATGCTTACGAAAACCAAGCTAACATTATAAACAATAATTCTGATATAAACATCCAATAAAATAGAACATTCAATAACTCTAACCATTTAGAAATAAACATAAGTTCTTAATAAACCAAACCACCGAGTTTTGATCTTTCAAAACAGGAAAAAAATATTCATGACCCCACATGATATTACAGTTGCTTCTATTTCATTCTGATCATCCACATCTTTGAAGTCTTTCCTCAATCCTCGCTTCTGCATCATCTCCTAGAAGGACAATCTCCTCACTTGGTAAAGTCATGTAAGCCTTTAATTCTAAGGTAACCTTCAATTTAGCCTCGTTAATATCTGACAGCAAAATTTTCGATAGGTATTTGTGTCTCAGCTTAAAAATTTGGTCATCTTGTTCGTCACCTTCCACTTTGAGGCCAGATTTGAATCCCGACAGTCCACCCCCATAATATGTTTCCATGTGACGCATCACGAACACACCACAATCCTTTCCATTATGTATGGTTCTCCAAGGCATTCTCAATCTGTTTATGTTTGAAAATCTAACCCTATGTGCTGCTGGGTGTCTTACATCAAGCAAATATTTTTTAAATAGTTGCCTCTGTACACACAAACATAATGTTTTGATTGTGAAATCCAACAAATTGCTACTATAATAAAATTAAATTTAGGTTGTAGGGGATATTACCACTAACTCAGGAATCTTCTCATATTTATGGTATGAATCGTCAATATAAGCTATGTTGTCTAGTAGGAAATACTCATCCTTTGTCAAGTCAAAACATAGCAAGTAGAAGTGTCGAGCTCTTATAATTGGAAAAAAACCTGCTTTCAATCATAATGTTGTTACACCATATATTGTTACACCATACCATTATTCCTTTTATCTAAAATTATACAAACCAAATCATATGAAAACCTTACCAATTCTGCCTGAATTGTAGACATATTGTTGTCTTTTAGGATCTTGTCCATGCTGGTACGGAATGCTTCATACTTTCCGATTACTGTCATGGTCTTACCTACCATATCCGCTGTCTGAAAAATTACAAAACATGTCAATTATATATGCATTACTTTGTAAACGTGTATCTCCTGTTTCATATAAGTTCAAATGTATACTTACAATCATTCCACTGTGACAAAAGAGACGCCCACGACTAGCAGCACTTTTAAAGGTTTCTTCATGATTCAGGATTCTAGCCCAAACGTTTATTACACCAAAATGCACATGTGCATCCGGAAATAGGCTTTCTAGAATTACACGACCAACCTCAAGTCCAGGTTTATCTTTAAACAAGATGTCACTAACATTGTTAACATAATAATTAACATCAGTTTGTTAGAATAATATATCACTTATATATGATGGCACACACTGCTAATAATAAATTTAAAAGAGGCGACAACTTACTACTCCGGTCGAAGCGCCAAAAATATGCATCCTGTTATGTTCATCTCCATTTTATTCAATGGATTTTCGATTTCCACAACTCTGTTCCTATATGGAGACTTTAGTACCTGTGCCGGTTTCACAATTCGTTTGCCCTTTACCATGCTCCCAATCTGTTTCTCTGTTTCTTGTACATATTTCTTCACTAAACCAACAAAGCCACCATTTGTTGGTTTTTCACTCCGTGGATGGTGGATGGGATTAGGCAAACGTTGTATGGGTGTGTTAACACCCTTTAATGTTGCCTCAGGGGTTTTGAATAATTTTTTGCATCCATCTTGCTTTGTTTGTACTGCTTCCTTTGACTTCTCTTTCATAGCCCTGATTGTGTCTTCTGCGGACCTCATTATA
Source organism: Erigeron breviscapus (assembly GCA_034093135.1). Classification (NCBI taxonomy): domain Eukaryota; kingdom Viridiplantae; phylum Streptophyta; class Magnoliopsida; order Asterales; family Asteraceae; genus Erigeron; species Erigeron breviscapus. The sequence goes on from CM067168.1 coordinate 80,021,404, forward strand.
TCATCAAATTGTGTGGGGCCTAGTATTTCAGGACTCCATAAATGTGTATCTTCATCCATTCCATCACCTTCTGCACGTGTCTCCACTTCTTTGTTATTTTCTTTACCGTCATCCTTGCATCCCGATTCTTTCATCTCATTCTTAACTCGTTCTATTGCATTTTGCAGTTGTTGATCCATTGGGTATCTTTCACATGCTGACGTCATTGTACACATCAACTCGTCCCTTTTAGAGCAATACTCATGAAAAAGTTTATATATTTCTTCCTCCCAATCCTGGGTATCACCATTAAAATAGTTGTCAATTAAGTTGTACATTTTTAAATCGTTGTAATAAATGTATTTGTGTAGATGTTGTTAGGTCCAGAATTAGTCCAGAATTAATGGACTGGTCCAGACTGGACTACTGGAACCTTATCAAATATAAATCAAGAAAACATGTTTTGCTGGACATGCTCCAGACCCGACTTCTGGAGCCTCACTGAAGATCTGACCAGAAAACATGTTCGACTGGACCTACTCCAGACTTGGAATCTGGAGTCCTCTCTGAAGATTTGCTCAGAAATAATTGAAGACTAGTGAGCAATACTTGTATAGGTAATCTGGAGCATTCTCCAGATTAGCTCACTGAAGACTTCACCCCAGTCCAGATCTACTCTACTGAAGACATTCTGACTGAAGTCAAAGACTGAAGTCTGAAGGAAGAAGACTTTACAAATGGCGGAGTCCACTGGAAAGTCTTACCAGATCTGTTCACTGGAGGATTATCAATGTTCTAGATCCTACAAGTCTGAACACTGATATCAAGGATTGACTTATGCCTAACACACTTTCCAAGGAACAATCCACTTGTTCCTTAACAAAGCATACGTGTGTTAAGGTGGTTGGATATAAGGATACACTTGCACTTGATGTGACTTTATCCTTATTCTTATCCAAAGCATTTAATGATCTTGTCGGATCATTAAATGTATCCAACCATATTTGTACGGCACAAAATTCACTGGTGAATTTTGTTGCCTATAAATACAAAGTCATTTCTTTGAGAAAAATACTTTTTAAGCATACACTTTGCATGAAAGTGAATTTGTCTAAAATACTCTCGATCTTAAACAGGGATACTTCACAACTTTAAGTATCTCGATCCTGAAGAGCTATTTGACAAATATAGATCATTTGTAATTCAAAGGTTGTTAGGATACATACTTTATTGTATTATCTTGATTCCGCAACAACCTTGTATTTTGTTTAAACATCAATAAATGAAATACTCAGAAAACTACATAATGGTCCACTTTAATTGTTTATTGCTTTAAGTCTTGTATTACTTTGTTTATATATCTTGCATATTTATTTACAAGTAATACTAGTCCATTTCTAGTGATTATTAGACTTGTTGTATTTACACTTTCTAAGTTAACCATCTTGAGCACTTAAAACGTGGGACTCACAATTGGTATCAGAGCAGAAGGCTAATCATTGCCTAGATCTGTTTCTCGATGGCTAACCAAGAAAATACACAAGGTTTTAGTCTTGGTCCCGATCCTAATGTAAATATCAATGATCAAAATGAACCTCAAAACGTTAATAACACTAATCCACCTCCTCCTACTCCTGCTTCTCCACACGTGCATGTGCACTACTCAAATAATCCTGTTCCTAAATTCAGTGGGAACAGTGATGATATTGGTACGTGGAAGGCTAGGATGGTTTTGCATGTCACTGGTATTGAGAGGAACATGATGAAGATCTTAAACGAAGGTCCATATATACCTACATCACCTCTCAATCCACTTCTTGATCCTTCTGGATCTAGAAGGGGAAGGGAAAAGAGGGAGGAACACTGGTCTGAAGAGGAGAGGAGATTGGTGAATTTAGACACCCTCCTTAAAAACATGATCCTCGGGGCTGTTCCAGAAACCCTAATTCCCACACTAGTTCTTTTTCCTAGTGCAAAAACCATGTGGGATGAACTTTTGAACCAACATGAAGGAGGAGATGACACCATTGTCACCAGAAAGGTCTCCTTAACAAGAGGTATGAGTCATTTTTTGCTCAACCTAACGAGTCTCTCACTGGTACTTACACCAGATTTATGAGTATCATAAACCAATTGAGAGGTCTTGGGGTTGAGAAGGACAAGGATATACTTCTGGAGAAATTTTGTGACATTCTTCCCACCAAATGGTCGCATATGATCCTAGTCTTAAGACAAGGAAAGACTCTGCACACACACACTCTCTCAACTCTTTATGGAGCTTTCAGGTACACTGAAGAAAATCAAGCTCAGAGAGTGGTTGCAGAAAGAGATGCCTACAACCATGCTTCCAGTACTCCTATTGTGGTCAGTCATACTGAACCACAAGGTACAGCACTTATATCTTCTGAGAATGTATTTTCTATGAAGAAGATGGTGTCTGAACTTATGGATTCTGGAGAAACCAGTGAAATCTCTCCAGACTGCTGTGATGAAACTGAAGATGATGACCTTGTTGCAATGATTGCTAAAACGTTCAACCGTTTCAAAGCAAGAGCAAATAGGCCATCTGGACAATTTGCATCCAGTTCTTCCACTGACAAGACCAATTTGACATGCTTTAAGTGTGGCAAAAAGGGTCATTTCATGAAAGAGTGCAGGTCCAACCAGTTTGCATCCAAGTCTGGTCCTTTCTCTTCAAATAATAATAAGCCTGATGATAGCTACAAATTGAAATATAAGAAGCTTAAGGCACAAATTGCTCTCATGGCACAACAAATGGAAACCAATAATAAGTGCATGATTGCAAAGACTGAAGAGAAGTGGGTTCCTTCTGATGACTCATCTGTTGATGAAGAAGAAGAAAGAGATTGCTGTTACATGGCTCTGGCAGATGAAGAGCTACTGGTGAAGGAAGATGTCACATCTGGACGATGGGTGGACATTGTTATTAAAAAGGTTAGTGATTATGATAATGCAACTGACCAAGAACTAAAACTGGACATTGCTGAAGCTCTTAATTCTGATTTAATTTTTGTAGAAACTGTTAGATCTGATGGTGTAATGGTCTAGAAACAGATTCTTCTGAAATAAATGCATTAAAATCAAAATTAAAAGAACTTCAAGATATTGAACTGGCATTTCAAGCCCAGGTTCTGGTAACTGAACAATTGATCCAAGAAAAACAAGATCTTGAGATCATTTTAGAAAAAGAAAAACTGGTTATTAAATCATGGCTAGAAACAAAAAGCCATATGATGCTTCAGTTAAACAATTTCCTGCTCAAAAACGTGCATATTTAGATGGAAATACTCATGTAGCATCATTAATACCAGTAATCGATCGATTACCAGAGGTGTTAAGGCCCACAACTATTTATGATATGCCTGAAACACCTAAGACCAACTTTTACCCAGTTCAATCCCCAGAGGTTAAGACTGGAGCTGTCCAGATGACTGCTCCAGTTAAAAAGGTGAAGCAGAATAGACCTTTGCCTCAGACCAATCCCTTACCAAAGCCTTGGACTGGAAAGGCTAAGGTATCATCTGAAGAAATATTTTGTCCAGGATAGAGAGCCAGATTAAAATTCTGACTCGTCAATCACAAAGTTTTAATGCAAGATTAAACTTTATTGAGGGTACTTCATCTGGCCCTAGACAAAATACAAAACCTTTTCAAAGAAAGACAAATTTATTTCTCCAGTTGAGAAAAATGAAAAGGTTTCAAAACTATCAACTCCAGTGGTCTTCTCAACTAAGACCACTGTAGAAGTAAGTGAACTAGACCAGATTGCCCCTGGAACCTATAAGGGAGGCTCCAGTGAACCCATCAGTCGATGGGTTCCCAAATCTAACTGATCAATTTCTGGTTTATGTGTAGGGCGATCGAAAGAAATATATCTGGTATCTTGACAGTGCAGCTGGCAGGACGATGACCGGATGTAAGACCCTACTGGAGGAGTTCACCATTTCTGATGGACCCTCCATCACTTTTGGAAATGATGGTTGTGGAAAGACTGAGGGATATGGTGTTCTGAACAATGGACAAGTCAAGTTCAGACGAGTTGCATTTGTGAATGGTTTGAAATATAACTTGATCAGTGTAAGTCAACTATGTGATGATGGCTATCAAGTCTTATTCAATGTTGCTCAGGGCATTGTATTCAACAAGGACTGGAAGGTAGTGTTGATTGCTCCCAGAAAAGGGAATGTGTACGTGATGGATATGGAAAGCTCTCCTTCAGAGCAGTGTTTCTATACTCAAGCTGATGAAGACACAAACTGGTTATGGCATAAAAGGTTATCCCATTTAAACTTCAAAAACATTAACAAGTTGTCCAGAAAACAACTTGCAGATGGGATACCTTCAGTTCCTTCAAAAAGGAAAGACCATGTCCAGGATGTGAGATGGGTAAGCAAAAGCGTACCAGTTTCAAGACCAGACAGAATTTCAGCATTTCTGAACCTCTTCATATGCTTCATATGGATCTATTTGGTCCAGTGAATGTTCAGACTCGTGCTGGTAAAAGATACACCCTGGTGATTGTGGATGAATTCTCCAGATATTGTTGGGTGATCTTTCTGAGGTCCAAAAGTGAAGCTGCTGCTGAAATCATCAGTCTTATCAAGCAAATTGAGCTCAAGTACAGTCGAAAAGTGTGTCAGTTAAGAAGTGACAATGGAACAGAATTCCAGAATGCAACTCTGGAGTCATTCTGTACTGACACTGGCATCTCCCAGAACTTCTCTTCAGCCCGCTCTCCAGAGCAAAATGGAGTTGTGGAAAGGAAAAATCGAACGCTGATAGAAGCTGCCAGGAGTATGCTTGCTGAATCTGGACTGTCTACCAGTTTCTGGGCGGAAGCAATTGCAACTGCTTGCCATACCCAGAATCGATCAGTGTACATCAAGAGACACAAAAAGACAGCCTATGAAGTCTTAAGAAATAGAAAACCAAATATTGGTTATCTTCACGTTTTTGGATGTCCAGTTTACATCCTGAACGACTCCAGTCAGCTAGGCAAATTCGATGCCAAAGCTGATGAAGGGTATTTCTTAGGCTATTCAGCCATTCGCAAGGCCTTCAGAGTCTATAACAAGAGACTGGAGAAGGTCCATGAGTCAATTTATGTAACATTCGATGAATCAAATGCTGCCATCAACAAGAAGCCAGTTCCTGATACTCCCCCAGTTACTCCAATTGTCTTTTGTGAATCTGATCCAATAAACGACAAAATGGATGATTTACCAGACTCAGTTTCCAGTCATCCTGATCTGGAACCTGTTCAGAAAAAGAAAGTCTCCAGTAGTACCCCATTCTATCCTTCTATTATTTTCAAACTACCCACTGAAATTAATATTGGTTCAGATGTGCGTACTACTCCCCCAGTATCAGTGTCAGTTGAGAATGTACCAGAATTGTTTTCTGGTAACCAAACTGAACCAGTACTACAAGAAATGCCTTCATATGAAGAATTTCATGATGCAAATCGTGATTTAAATGAATCAGATGAAGATGTTGAAGTAGTTTATGAAGACCCTCCTCCTGAAGCAACTTCAGAGGAGACTCAACTGAATTCTTGCACTGATATTGTTGTCAGTAACATTCCTGGTCAGTACTCCAGATGGACAAAAGCTCACCCTATTGATCAGATCATAGGTGACTCCAGTCGTGGTGTACAGACCAGAAGAGCCTCCAGTGATCAATGCTTATACGTCAGTTTTCTATCAATGATAGAACCTAAGAAGATTGACGAGGCTCTGGAAGATCCAAACTGGGTGACTGCTATGCAAGAAGAGCTTCACCAGTTTGAAAGGAACAAGGTCTGGTATCTGTTCCTTTCCCAGTTGGAAAGAAAGAACCAATTGGAACAAGATGGGTCTTCAGAAACAAAGTAGATGAAGATGGCCACGTAATCAGAAACAAGGCCAGACTGGTAGCACAAGGCTACTGCCAGTCAGATGTCGACTTTGATGAATCTTTTGCTCTAGTGGCTAGACTTGAAGCGATCAGAATTTTCTTAGCATTCGCTGCTAATCATCAGTTCAAGGTCTACCAGATGGACGTAAAGAGTGCTTTCTTGAATGGAAAGCTTGAAGAAGAAGTTTACGTCAGACAACCTCCAGGTTTCGTTGATGACAAGCATCCACATTGGGTATATCGTCTGGACAAAGCGCTATATGGCCTCAGACAAGCCCCACGTGCCTGGTATGATACTCTGACTAAACATTTGTTGAAAAATGGCTTCAAACGAGGTGCAATTGACAATACCTTGTTCATATTGCATGAGAAAGGTAATTTGTTAATGGTACAAATTTATGTTGATGATATAATTTTTGGGTCTACTGATGAAAACATGTGCAAGAAATTTTCAAAATCATGTCCACTGAATACGAAATGAGTTTGATGGGTGAATTAACATATTTTCTTGGACTCCAGATTAAACAAAATCAAGATGGCATTTTTATTAATCAGGAAAAATATGTTAGAGATCTTTTAAAGAAATTCGATATGAACTCTTCACCATCTAAACCAACTCCAATTTCTGCACCACTGACACTGGACTCTGATCCAGATGGCAAACCAGTGAACACCACTGTCTATAGAGGCATGGTTGGTTCACTGATGTAGTTAACTGCCAGTAGACCAGATATTATGTTTTCAACATGTTTATGTGCCAGATATCAGTCTAATCCAAAGGAATCTCATATGCTCGCTGTAAAATGCATACTGAAGTACCTTAAAGGTGTCCCCAGTCTAGGTCTTTGGTACCCCAAAGGCTCTGGACTTGATCTAATGGGTTATTCAGATTCAGATCATGCAGGTTGTAAGATAGATAGGAAATCCACAACTGGTGGATGTCATTTCCTAGGTGGCAAACTGGTCAGCTGGACCAGTAAGAAGCAAACTTCAGTTTCATTATCCACTGCCGAAGTTGAATACGTGTCTGCAGCCAGTTGTTGTGCTCAGATACTCTGGATGAAGAACCAGTTGCTTGATTATGGTATTAAATATTCAAAGACTCCCATCTTTTGTGATAATACCAGTGCCATAGCTATCTCAAACAATCCAGTCATGCACTCCAGAACGAAGCACATCGATCTAAGGTATCATTTCATTCGTGATCATATTATGAAAAATAATATTGAACTCCATTTTATTCCCACTGACAAACAACTCGCTGACATTTTTACCAAACCACTGGATGTTAAAACTTTTGAATATCTTGTTGGTGAGTTGGGAATGCTAAATCCTTAGATCTGGTGATTGTTCAGATATTGAACGCCATTGTGTACTATCTTTACAATTATTAGATTTCTGGAGGAACATTCCAGGGAAGACTTGAAAAATATTTTCTAAATTAAACTTGTTTTAAGTTCAGGGGGAATTTATTTTCTCACTGGACAAATTCTTCAGAAAATATTACTGGTGCTTTGTAAATATGTCCCTCTCACTGGTACTGGATAGGTTGAAGTGCATGTTTGAGTTGACTTTGTCTTCTTGTAAATGTGTCCCTCTCATTTGTCTATATTAGTTGACGTGCAAGTTTGAGGTTACCAGTCTTTCAAAAATGGTTTTCACTGGTAATTTACTGGAGTGTCCCTCCAGTGTACCATCAGTACATGTTCACTGGACTAATCCACCAGTGATACTGGAGTGTCTAGTCAACCTCCAGATGCACTGAAATTTGTCATAATATTTTCAAAATACTTGGTCTTTGTATGTGCCACGTAAGCAAACCTTTTTCAAAGATATTTATCTTGAATCCTACGTGGCATGTAATTTTCAAAACAATGATGGTCTTTTTACTTTGGGAAAACAAAAAGGTACAAGTTGGTTAGTTTTTGTGGGCGGTGAACCATCAACCATTTATGGGTGATGTGATAAAATTTAATGCGGATCTCAGAACCGATCAAAGTTACATTGATAAATTCAAATTAACCGTTTGAGTTCCACATTATCTCTCCTATAAATACCCACTTTCACTTTACCTTTACATTTACTTCGAACATTTACTCCCAAATCTCCCAAATTCCTTCATTAAATTTTCTTCTTTCATTTTCCAATCATATACTCTCATATTAAATTCATTCATTAAATTCTTCATAAAAACCTTAATATTCATTCAATTTCATTTTCATCTCTTCTCTAAATGGCACCTAGACAGTCTAGAACTCCCAGAAATTTGCTTGCAAATGAATTCGTTCCTACTGAAAATGTTGATAGGGCACCTCACATCACTCTTGATGCAAGTGCCATAAGGATAAACATGAACAATTGGATGGCACGCCTTTCGCTGTCCAGTGTTCATGATGCTCAATCACTTATAGGAAGATTAAATTCCTTCTTTCTTTCATGCCCATTGTATGGTGCATTATCTTTGAATCCTGGTAGGATGTACCATGAGTACTTATGTGAGTTCTGGTACACAGCCAAATATGACGATGAAACGTCATCGATCAATTATACTTTGAAGGGTGGTACAAGAAATCTTGGCTTCACTGTTAGCCTTCTCAGGTCTGTTCTCCAGTTGAACTATCATGAACAGAATGAGTTGCCAATAGAGCTTCCCACTGGTATCAACACAAGGGAAGTATGTAGATTAATGGGGCATACTGATATAATGGATGAGCATGGGCAGCTATCCAGAAAGGGAACAATTTATATGAGCAAGTTGTCAGATTCGTGGAGATACTTCTTCACGCATATCGTTGAGTGTCTTGGAGGAAGCTCTGGAGGATTGGACCAGATCAATCAAACACACCTCCAGATTGCTTATTGTCTTTGGTTCGGGCTAAGGGTTGATTTTGCCCAAATTTTGTTTGATGACCTGGTTGAGCGCCTGAAAGTAAGAGGAAGGAAGCCTTTCATTCCTTACATTCGATTTCTTTCTCTGATGTTCAAAAATGCTTTGGGCAACCAGTACGATTTTGAAACCACTCACTTCTCAATGAGTGAGTATATGAGGGACCTTGTTAATCTTAGGTCCAGAGTGGATGAGGTGGATATTCCTCAGTCCATGCTTTCCTTCCAGAGGGAAGCAGTCGAAATGGGTCCAGTAATGGTTCAAGCTGTTGAAGAACCATCTGGTAGTGATGTACAGATAATAGAGGCTGTACAGCCCCTAAGGCAAGTGGCTCCAGAAAGCTCCAGTCAAGCAACTGTGGAGCTTTCCAGACGACCAAGAACTCATAGGCGTCTGATGAGGGGAGGAGTTCAGGTAAATCCATCAACCCATCCTGGTGATACTATAAATGTTGATGGATCTCCCATCTTTGAAGAAAATACTGAATCTCTTGTACAATCTGAACAGAGAGTGGACACTGAAGTCCAGGCTGTTGTACAAGAGGATGTTGCACAAGTTGCTGAAGTTGCTGAAGATGTTCAAACTGAAGAACATGCTTCTGGTGAGCAGGAGGCTCCATTGGATTTAAATGTAGAAGTTGGTGTAGAGACTGGTGAACAGTCAGGTGAACAGGCAGTTGGGATTGTGCCAGAATGGGATGATGTTGATTCCCCCATGTCTGAGGGATTTGATACAAGTTTAAACTTTCTGGGTGAGGATGAACAAGTAGAGGTAAATCCACCAGAAATACCTTCAAATTTACCAGAATCAACTCAACCTCCACCAGAATCCATACAACCCCCTTCAGAATCAATGCCACCACCTCCACCACCTTCAATTCCTGAAAACACCCAATACTTCACACCAGCAACACATCAACCTTCAGAATCTCAACCTCCTCCTCGTGCGCCGGAGTCACCAGTTGCAACATCTGAAGCTGCAACTGAAGAGGACTGGGCACAAGTTCCTCTTATGACCAGATTGCCTTCACATCTTGAACCTCCCAGTGGTCTCTCCACTTCATCTTCTGCCGAGGTCCAAGGCCTTTTAATTAAGGTGGCGGACCTGGAGAGATCACTACACTCATCTTCCCAAGTTATTTCTGACTTCAAGTCATTGTTGACAACAAATCTTTCATCAGAAATGAACTTATTTGCTGGGAATGAGAAGTTAGTATTTGAGAAGTTGGATGAACTGGTACTGGCCACGAACACAAACACTGAAAAGATCAAAGTGGCAGTCCAGGGCTTAGAGAACAGGTTGGTTAATTCTGTTCAGACTGCAGTGGAAAGTCAAGTTATTCAACCACTGGCAGGGCTGAAAGAAGAGGTTCAGAATTTGGTGTTCAGGGTAAGCTCTCTGGAGAGTAGGCCTACACTGGAACAAGGAGAAGTTGTAAGTTTGATCAGTGATGCGTGTACAAGGAAGTTCAGAAACAACATGCTGAAAGAGTTATGTGAAGAGGTTTCTGGGACTGTCCTTCGCAACATTCAAGATGGAGTGTTACCCCAGATTGAAAAGCTTCTGGAAGAAAAGATGCCAAAGCACTTGCCCCAACAAATTGATAATTTAAAGAAAGAAGTGCTGGTCCTAAAGAAGGGTTTGACTGGTTCCTTGCCAGAACAAGGAAGAACTTTTGGCTCACTGGATAGATTAATGATGGAAGATTTATGGAATGATCTGAAGTCAAGAACAGATCATTCCAAGGGGGAAAAATCGTCTGTTCCATCATCTGGTGACCAAACTCTGAAACAAATGGCACAACAAGCATATGGCACTGAAGCCGGGCTTACTGAAGAAGAGGCTGCTGGTACTGAAGCCAGTGAGCCCCAGTTTGAAACCTTCCCAGATATTCCTACCACACTGAAGGCAGTTAAAGGGAAAGAAAAGGTTGTGTCTGGTGAAGAGGAAGTTCAGACTGAAGATGTTGACAATGAAACATCAAAGAAATTAGAACAACAGTGCATAATGATAGAAATCTACAAGAAAAACCAAAAAGATGAACTGCTGGCCCATCTTAGGGATATGGCAACAATGGGTACTCTGGATTCCTATAACGCTGGCAGGTTAGGCGTAAATGTTGACGTATTTAAAAGGATGAAGGAGGATCCAAGAGTTCATCAATGTCTTGATGCACTGAATGATGTCCATATACGCTCGTTCTATACTGAAGAAGAACAGGTATATGACTCATTGATTTATGGTGTGTCCATTCCAGAGCTCATCAGACAAAGAAAGGAGGAGCTGGTAAGCCTCCAGAAGAAAATAAGAAGAAATGCTGGTGCTCTGGAGTTGGAATACAGGAAAAGGATAACTGGTCTGCCAAAGCTTACTGCCAAGCAACTAAAAGCAATAAAAGATGGTGATGTTAGCACCTTTATTCCTCTGGATACAACTCTGAAGATCAATAGACAAGAACCCAGTCCACTGAAGGACAACAGAGTGGTGTATCCAGGGATACTGAAGATATGGTCCAGTTGGCTAAGCAGAGGGCAAAGTATGATGAAATGATGATTCAGGGCCAATGCAAGAAAGATAATAAATGCTGAAATCTCACTGGCTGAACATCATCAAGGTATTACCAGGTTTAATGTGAAGTTGACCAGGGAAGGTAACTCACTGATGAAAGGAATGTTCAGTCCATGCATTTGGATGGACTGAACTTAAAGAGATTGGAATGACCTTCAAAGGCAAAACTGATCTCTCTCCAGACATAAAAGCTTTTATGAAGAGAACTGAAAAAGTCTGGAAGAGAATCAAACAAATGGAAGCTGTGTTGGGTCTAAGACCACCAGTGTCTGTTCCATCATCTCCATCTCCCAAGAGGAAGGCTTCTGAAGATGCACCAGAAAGGATATCAAGAAGAAGGGCCTGAATCTTATATCATTGTACTTATTTGTAATTAATTATCTTATGAAAGTTGTAATGTAGTGCACATTTC
>CM067168.1:80034165-80224165 GCA_034093135.1 Erigeron breviscapus
TTTCTTAGCATTCGCTGCTAATCATCAGTTCAAGGTCTACCAGATGGACGTAAAGAGTGCTTTCTTGAATGGGAAGCTTGAAGAAGAAGTTTACGTCAGACAACCTCCAGGTTTCGTTGATGACAAGCATCCACATTGGGTATATCGTCTGGACAAAGCGCTATATGGCCTCAGACAAGCCCCACGTGCCTGGTATGATACTCTGACTAAACATTTGTTGAAAAATGGCTTCAAACGAGGTGCAATTGACAATACCTTGTTCATATTGCATGAGAAAGGTAATTTGTTAATGGTACAAATTTATGTTGATGATATTTTTGGGTCTACTGATGAAAACATGTGCAAGAAATTTTCAAAAATCATGTCCACTGAATACGAAATGAGTTTGATGGGTGAATTAACATATTTTCTTGGACTCCAGATTAAACAAAATCAAGATGGCATTTTTATTAATCAGGAAAAATATGTTAGAGATCTTTTAAAGAAATTCGATATGAACTCTTCACCATCTAAACCAACTCCTATTTCTGCACCACTGACACTGGATTCTGATCCAGATGGCAAACCAGTGAACACCACTGTATATAAAGGAATGGTTGGTTCACTGATGTATTTAACTGCCAGTAGACCAGATATTATGTTTTCAACATGTTTATGTGCCAGATATCAGTCTAATCCAAAGGAATCTCATATGCTTGCTGTAAAGCGCATACTGAAGTACCTTAAAGGTGTCCCCAGTCTAGGTCTTTTGTACCCCAAAGGCTCAGGCATTGGATCTAATGGGTTATTCAGATTCAGATCATGCAGGTTGTAAGATAGATAGGAAATCCACAACTGGTGGATGTCATTTCCTAGGTGGCAAACTGGTCAGCTGGACCAGTAAGAAGCAAACCTCAGTTTCATTATCCACTGCTGAAGCTGAATACGTGTCTGCAGCCAGTTGTTGTGCTCAGATACTCTGGATGAAGAACCAGTTGCTTGATTATGGTATTAATATTCAAAGACTCCCATCTTTTGTGATAATACCAGTGCCATAGCTATCTCAAACAATCCAGTCATGCACTCCAGAACGAAGCACATTGATCTAAGGTATCATTTCATTCGTGATCATATTATGAAAAACAACATTGAACTCCATTTTATTCCCACGGACAAACAACTCGCTGACATTTTTACCAAACCACTGGATGTCAAAACTTTTGAATATCTTGTTGGTGAGTTGGGAATGTTAAATCCTTAAATCTGGTGATTGTTCAGATATTGAACGCCATTGTGTACTATCTTTACAATTATTAGATTTCTGGAGAACATTCCAGGGAAGACTTGAAAAATATTTTCTAAATTAAACTTGTTTTAAGTTCAGGGGGAATTTATTTTCTCACTGGACAAAATTCTTCAGAAAATGTTACTGGTGCCTTGTAAATATGTCCCTCTCACTGGTACTGGACAGGTTGAAGTGCGTGTTTGAGTTGACTTATGTCTTCTTGTAAATGTGTCCCTCTCATTTGTCTATATTAGTTGACGTGCAAGTTTGAGGTTACCAGTCTTTCAAAAATGGTATTCACTGGTACTTTACTGGAGTGTCCCTCCAGTGTACCATCAGTACATGTTTCACTGGACTAATCCACCAGTGATACTGGAGCGTTTAGTCAACCTCCAGATGTACTGAAATTTGTCATGATATTTTCAAAATACTTGGTCTTTGTATGTGCCACGTAAGCAAACCTTTTTCGAAGATATTTATCTTGAATCCTACGTGGCATGTAATTTTTCAAAACAATGATGGTCTTTTTACTTTGGGAAAACAAAAGGTACAAGTTGGTTAGTTTTTGTGGGCGGTGAACCATCAACCATTTATGGGTGATGTGATACAATTAAATGCGGATCTCAGAACACAATCAAAAATTGTATTTGATAATTTCAAATTAATCGTTTGAGTTCCACATTCTCAAGTCTATATATACCCACTTTCACTTTCAACTTACATTTACTTCGAACATTTACTCCCAAATCTCCCAAATTCCTTCATTAAATTTTCTTCTTTCATTTTCCAATCATATACTCTCATATTAAATTCATTCATTAAATTCTTCATAAAAACCTTAATATTCATTCAATTTCATTTTCATCTCTTCTCTAAATGGCACCTAGACAGTCTAGAACTCCCAGAAATTTGCTTGCAAATGAATTCGTTCCTACTGAAAATGTTGATAGGGCACCTCACATCACTCTTGATGCAAGTGCCATAAGGATAAACATGAACAATTGGATGGCACGCCTTTCGCTGTCCAGTGTTCATGATGCTCAATCACTTATAGGAAGATTAAATTCCTTCTTTCTTTCATGCCCATTGTATGGTGCATTATCTTTGAATCCTGGTAGGATGTACCATGAGTACTTATGTGAGTTCTGGTACACAGCCAAATATGACGATGAAACGTCATCGATCAATTATACTTTGAAGGGTGGTACAAGAAATCTTGGCTTCACTGTTAGCCTTCTCAGGTCTGTTCTCCAGTTGAACTATCATGAACAGAATGAGTTGCCAATAGAGCTTCCCACTGGTATCAACACAAGGGAAGTATGTAGATTAATGGGGCATACTGATATAATGGATGAGCATGGGCAGCTATCCAGAAAGGGAACAATTTATATGAGCAAGTTGTCAGATTCGTGGAGATACTTCTTCACGCATATCGTTGAGTGTCTTGGAGGAAGCTCTGGAGGATTGGACCAGATCAATCAAACACACCTCCAGATTGCTTATTGTCTTTGGTTCGGGCTAAGGGTTGATTTTGCCCAAATTTTGTTTGATGACCTGGTTGAGCGCCTGAAAGTAAGAGGAAGGAAGCCTTTCATTCCTTACATTCGATTTCTCTTCTCTGATGTTCAAAAATGCTTTGGGCAACCAGTACGATTTTGAAACTACTCACTTCTCAATGAGTGAGTATATGAGAGACCTGGTTAATCTTAGGTCCAGAGTGGATGAGGTGGATATTCCTCAGTCCATGCTTTCCTTCCAGAGGGAAGCAGTCGAAATGGGTCCAGTAATGGTTCAAGCTGTTGAAGAACCATCTGGTAGTGATGTGCAGATAATAGAGGCTGTACAGCCCCTAAGGCAAGTGGCTCCAGAAAGCTCCAGTCAAGCAACTGTGGAGCTTTCCAGACGACCAAGAACTCATAGGCGTCTGATGAGGGGAGGAGTCCAGGTAAATCCATCAACCCATCCTGGTGATACTATAAATGTTGATGGATCTCCCATCTTTGAAGAAAATACTGAATCTCTTGTACAATCTGAACAGAGAGTGGACACTGAAGTCCAGGCTGTTGTACAAGACGATATTGAAGTTGAAGTTTGAAGATGTTCAAACTGAAGAACATGCTTCTGGTGAGCAGGAGGCTCCATTGGATTTAAATGTAGAAGTTGGTGTAGAGACTGGTGAACAGTCAGGTGAACAGGCAGTTGGGATTGTGCCAGAATGGGATGATGTTGATTCCCCCATGTCTGAGGGATTTGATACAAGTTTAAACTTTCTGGGTGAGGATGAACAAGTAGAGGTAAATCCACCAGAAATACCTTCAAATTTACCAGAATCAACTCAACCTCCACCAGAATCCATACAACCCCCTTCAGAATCAATGCCACCACCTCCACCACCTTCAATTCCTGAAAACACCCAATACTTCACTCCAGACACATCAACTTCAGAATCTCAACCTCCTCCTCGTGCGCCGGAGTCACCAGTTGCAACGTCTGAAGCTGCAACTGAAGAGGACTGGGCACAAGTTCCTCTTATGACCAGATTACCCTCCACACTTGAACCTCCACTGGTCTCTCCACTTCTTCTTCAACCGAGGTCCAAGGCCTTTTAAGTAAGGTGGCGGACCTGGAGAGATCACTCCACACTCATCTTCCCAAGTTATTTCTGACTTCAAGTCATTGTTGACAACAAATCTTTCATCAGAAATGAACTTATTTGCTGGGAATGAGAAGTTAGTATTTGAGAAGTTGGATGAACTGGTACTGGCCACGAACACAAACACTGAAAAGATCAAAGTGGCAGTCCAGGGCTTAGAGAACAGGTTGGTTAATTCTGTTCAGACTGCAGTGGAAAGTCAAGTTATTCAACCACTGGCAGGGCTGAAAGAAGAGGTTCAGAATTTGGTGTTCAGGGTAAGCTCTCTGGAGAGTAGGCCTACACTGGAACAAGGAGAAGTTGTAAGTTTGATCAGTGATGCGTGTACAAGGAAGTTCAGAAACAACATGCTGAAAGAATTATGTGAAGAGGTTTCTGGGACTGTCTGTTCGGTTTGTCTTTTTAGGTATTGACCCCCCCCACCCCCCCCCCCTCCCCCCCCCCCCCCCCCCCCCTTACATGCTGAAAGAATTATGTGAAGAGGTTTCTGGGACTGTCCTTCGCAACATTCAAGATGGAGTGTTACCCCAGATTGAAAAGCTCCTGGAAGAAAAGATGCCAAAGCACTTGCCCCAACAAATTGATAATTTAAAGAAAGAAGTGCTGGTCCTAAAGAAGGGTTTGACTGGTTCCTTGCCAGAACAAGGAAGAACTTTTGGCTCACTGGATAGATTAATGATGGAAGATTTATGGAATGATCTGAAGTCAAGAACAGATCATTCCAAGGGGGAAAAATCGTCTGTTCCATCATCTGGTGACCAAACACTTAAACAAATGGCACAACAAGCATATGGCACTGAAGCCGGGCTTACTGAAGAAGAGGCTGCTGGTACTGAAGCCGAGCCCCAGTTTGAAACCTTCCCAGACATTCCTACCACACTGAAGGCAGTTAAAGGGAAAGAAAAGGTTGTGTCTGGTGAAGAGGAAGTTCAGACTGAAGATGTTGACAATGAAACATCAAAGAAATTAGAACAACAGTGCATAATGATAGAAATCTACAAGAAAAACCAAAAAGATGAACTGCTGGCCCATCTTAGGGATATGGCAACAATGGGTACTCTGGATTCCTATAACGCTGGCAGGTTAGGCGTAAATGTTGACGTATTTAAAAGGATGAAGGAGGATCCAAGAGTTCATCAATGTCTTGATGCACTGAATGATGTCCATATACGCTCGTTCTATACTGAAGAAGAACAGGTATATGACTCATTGATTTATGGTGTGTCCATTCCAGAGCTCATCAGACAAAGAAAGGAGGAGCTGGTAAGCCTCCAGAAGAAAATAAGAAGAAATGCTGGTGCTCTGGAGTTGGAATACAGGAAAAGGATAACTGGTCTACCCAAGCTTACTGCCAAGCAACTGAAAGCAATAAAAGATGGTGATGTTAGCACCTTTATTCCTTTGGATACAACTCTGAAGATCAATAGACAAGAACCCCAGTCCACTGAAGGACAACAGAGTGGTGTATCCAGGGATACTGAAGATATGGTCCAGTTGGCTAAGCAAAAGGCAAAGTTTGAAGAAATGATGGTGTTCAGGGCCAATGCAAGAAAGATAATAAATGCTGAAATCACTCTGGCTGAACAACATCAAGGTATGACTAAGTTTAATGTGAAGTTGACCAGGGAAGGTAACTTCACTGATGAAAGGAAGGATTGTTCAGTCCATGCATTTGGATGGACTGAACTTAAAGAGATTGGAATGACCTTCAAAGGCAAAACTGATCTCTCTCCAGACATAAAAGCTTTTATGAAGAGAATTGAAAAAATCTGGAAGAGAATCAAACAAATGGAAGCTGTGTTGGGTCTAAGACCACCAGTGTCTGTTCCATCATCTCCATCTCCCAAGAGGAAGGCTTCTGAAGATGCACCAGAAAGGATATCCAGAAGAAGAGCCTGAATCTTAGTTCATTGTACTTGTTGTAATTAGTTGTCTAATAAAAGTTGTAATTATTTTCCTTTTTGATGAAAGTAATGATAGTTGCATTTCTTTTATTTATTTACAAGTAAATGACCAGATTTAGTCTAAGTTAGAACTTAAAATATGAAACTGAAAACACTCATGATCTATAAAGTGTTTTCCAGTAACTTAGATTATGACTTAAATCGACCAAGTGTTTTCCAGACATACAAATTTGTATATCTATAAGTCTGAAAAATACTTGCATTATTTCTAAACAAATAAGGGGAATTTGTTAGGTCCAGATTTAGTCCAGACTTACTGGACTACTGGATCCTTATCAAATATAAGTCAAGAAACATGTTTTGCTGGACATGCTCCAGACCCGACTTCTGGAGCCTCACTGAAGATCTGACCAGAAAACATGTTCGACTGGACCTACTCCAGACTTGGAATCTGGAGTCCTCTCTGAAGATTTGCTCAGAAATAATTGAAGACTAGTGAGCAATACTTGTATAGGTAATCTGGAGCATTCTCCAGATTAGCTCACTGAAGACTTCACCCCCAGTCCAGATCTACTCTACTGAAGACATTCTGACTGAAGTCAAAGACTGAAGTCTGAAGGAAGAAGACTTTACAAATGGCGGAGTCCACTGGAAAGTCTTACCAGATCTGTTCACTGGAGGATTATCAATGTTCTAGATCCTACAAGTCTGAACACTGATATCAAGGATTGACTTATGCCTAACACACTTTCCAAGGAACAATCCACTTGTTCCTTAACAAAGCATACGTGTGTTAAGGTGGTTGGATAAAGGATACACTTGCACTTGATGTGACTTTATCCTTGTTCTTATCCAATGCATTTAATGTTCTTGTCGGATCATTAAATGTATGCCAACCATATTTGTACGGCACAAAATTCACTGGTGAATTTTGTTGCCTATAAATACAAAGTCATTTCTTTGAGAAAAATACTTTTTAAGCATACACTTTGCATGAAAGTGAATTTGTCTAAAATACTCTCGATCTTAAACAGGGATACTTCACAACTTTAAGTATCTCGATCCTGAAGAGCTATTTGACAAATATAGATCATTTGTAATTCAAAGGTTGTTAGGATACATACTTTATTGTATTATCTTGATTCCGCAACAACCTTGTATTTTGTTTAAACATCAATAAATGAAATACCCAGAAAACTACATAATGTCTCACTTTACTTGTTTATTGCTTTAAGTCTTGTATTACTTTGTTTTTATATCTTGCATTTATTTACAAGTAATACTAGTCCATTTCTAGTGATTATTAGACTTGTTGTATTTACACTTTCTAAGTTAACCATCTTGAGCACTTAAAACGTGGGACTCACAATTGGTATCAAAGCAGACTAATCATCATGCCGTATAAAATAAGGTTTGGTCCTCATGCTCCGCATATGGATCAAACTGAGTACATGGCACCTCATTTAGAAATTGAGTATCCAATGGGCTGTTTCCCTCTTCTTGTTCTTTTGATTGTTCCTTTGACATTTCAATGTTTCCAGCTGATAGTTTTTTGACTGAATCATCACCCTTCTCATCATTTGTCGATTCTTCATGGTTCTTATAACTCTCAGGTTCAGACTCATTACTAGTTGCACATTTGAATTTAATGAGTCCGAATCCCCCATTCTTCAATTCCTCTTCTTGTCGTTTTTTTAATTTTTGGGTTGTCCAACACAATACTGGGAGTTGCAAATCACTAGAGCTTTTGAATGTGTATGTCGTGTTATGCACATACCATACCTGTATCAGATTGATATTTTTCATAAAATTAACTTTCATGGCACTTATATGTAACAGAACTTTATCAATTAAGATGAACTTACAGTCAAAAAAATATGTGGACCGGGGTAACTACTATCTGGATTATTACGATCCCACTTTTCTTTGCTACGCTTCAAGCATTCAAGTACATAGCTGCACCAGTCCATATCATTAATCTTTGTAGCATCTGTAATGCATGGCAAAAACTTTTGATTAACAGTTCCCATTGTAACACCCTCCACCATTATAGTCATGATAAGAACGAGTATGTTAAGCTTAAACATTCTTCCCCCATCACCGTCCTTCATAATCAAAGACTTGACATCTTCAAAGTATATTCGTTGTCTTCCTTGCACTGGAATTCTAAACTGTGATCGCCATTCACATAACACTTGTTTCTTACCTATTCCAGCCCTTTTGGAAGCACATACAGGTATGGAACCCATCGGGAAGCCCAAAATTTGCTGCACACTTTCTTTCGTTATTCCAATAAACTCTCCTTGTATAGTCATCCCACATTTGGATGGATCAAAATTATCAACCAACCAATATGCCATTTTAGATGGGATTTTTTCAATGTTGAAATCTTTCATCCCATCGAAACCCATTTCTTTCAAACTTTTTCTTTGCTTTACATTTAATTTCCGTAGTAACATAACTAGCTTCAACGGGCATTGCCTACTTTTAAGTTTATCAGATGCTCTTATAGGTACTTTCATCGGTTGGCCTTTATTATTCTGAACCAATCTTCTTATAATTGGGCTTGAACCAATAATTACCCGTCTAACCCCCTTTTTTTTAATGGACTGCCGCGTTTTCTTTTATAGCCCGCTATTTTTCTCGGTGAACTTACAAAATCATCATCGTCATGCCACGTTAGCCGTTTAGGAGTCTCTGTTAAGTCATCATGAAATAGCATGTGTTATTTTGCAGTATACCTATTAAATTTAGCAATACATATTTATAATTGAAACATTCAATATCATTATCTCCTCTGATTAAATTGAAACATTTATAATTGAAACATGCTATATAAACACGTATTTAGTCATCAGTTTTTAGTCATAAGTATGTATCTATGGAGATCCTAATAAAAAGGTTTGATTAAGTATTTAGTCATAAGTATGTATCTATATATAGACAACCCAACATGCTATATAAACACGTATGTTTTGCCCAAATCAACATAACACTCTTTCTTTTTTTATTTTTTCTTTTTGTTGGATTCACTTTTATTACAAACAAATACAAATGGATGCTTCATGGGAATCAAAATCTAATGACTCGCCCCCTAATGTCAAGCAATTTATGGAAGAAGTTAACAAACTTCGTGCAGAAGCCTGGGAAATCCGACACGATATTCTAGCTATATCTCATCGGTTAGGTGAATCTTCTAGTAAAAAGTCTAGCCTCAAGCAACATTGGATCAGAGCTGCTAAAATCTCACCATTTCAAGATGAACATATTCAATTTTTAGCCAAAGATTCGTTGCAGGATGCTAAGACAGCTACTATATGTTTAGATGCGTTTAATGAAATTAGCAAAGCTATTACAGCAAAGTATGACTACCACAACCATCTCAGCACCTTAGAGTATGACCTCTAGTTTTCTTAATTTTCAAAACATTTCGTGTAATAAGTCTTTACCCATCATTTGTTTTCTTTATTTTTCACGTACCATTTTATTTTTCCGAAATAATAAGTGTATTTTCAGTGCTTCAATTATTACTCTATACTCTGGATGCATTGTTAAGATGAAGTACTTATCATATTAACCTAATGGATGCACTAGTCTTTTACATTCCGGATGCATAACTACAAAAAAAAGTGGATGCGTCTTTTTTTCTACGTTAAGTTTATAAACAAGGATGTATCAACATCTATATAAATGAGGATGCACTTCGAATTGGTTGCATATCTCGAATCGAAGCAAAAATCTTATATAAAAGTAGTGGATGCATAACTCAAATTGGATGCACAAATCATCTAAAAGTAGTGGATGCAGAACTACGAAACAACATGGATGCATCTTTTTTTCTACGTTAAGTTTATAAACAAGGATGTATCAACATCTATATAAATGAGGATGCACTTCGAATTGGTTGCATATCTCGAATCGAAGCAAAAATCTTATATAAAAGTAGTGGATGCATAACTCAAATTGGATGCACAAATCATCTAAAAGTAGTGGATGCATAACTCGAATTGGATGCACAAAATCATCAAAATCTAGTGGATACATAACTCGAATTGGATGTACAAATCATCAAAATATAGTGGAGGCATGACTACGAAACAACATGGATGCATTTTTTTTCTACGTTAAGTATATACACAAGGATGTATTAATAACTATTTAAATGAGGATGCACTTTGAATTACGGAAAGTGGATGCATATGCCGTTAAACCAAAGTTATCTTTCAATACCTGAATTTTGGATGAATGGGTTGCTCTCTTTTTTATTGTCACATGTTGGATGCATTTTTCCAGAACTTGCCAAGGAATTTCCAGGCGACATTCTTCCAATGAGGATGCACAACAATTCTCTCTTGATATTCAATAATAATGATTAATTAAATAAATTTATTAGATATGTTTAATACGTTTACTACCGTGTTTTTTGTGAATTTTGTCATCCAGCTTTTAGTTTCTAAGATATATATTGAACGTGGAGATAAAAGTTGACTCAATGTGTAACTTCTTTTGCTTCGTTTTTGAAACTTCCATGTACGTGTATATTTTGTTTTTTTTTTTTTATTCATTTTTTTTTCTTTTTTTTTATTTACTTTCATGTCCTTCAAATTCTACTTAAAAAGACATATTTACCATTAATTATATTTAATATCTCAAAAATACCCACATCTATCTTAGCCCTTCAATTTTTTGATCCAATGGTTACAAACTGTTCTCACTGTTCTTATTTTTAATCTGTTCTCACCGGAAAGTTACCCTATGTATATATATATATATGATAGGATATATATGTATATATATCTCACTTTTAAAAGAAATCTTGGTGATGGTCGTCGGCCACCATCTCTCTTACTTTTCCGACGCTCGAATCTTGGTGGTGACACTAGTGGGGAGGCCAGATCTTGGCGGTGTCGGGAGATCGGATTATCACTATTGTCGCCTCCGCCCAGTCACCACCGGGAACCACCACCGTCGTGCACATGAATACCAACTTAGGAAACTGGAAGAGTTAATTGAGGCAACCAAAAAAAGCTGTCGATGCCGCTGCTGGTGATGGCGAAGGTGCGACGGAGAAACCAATCCCGCTCACTCATCGGAGAAATCAATTCGGAACTTTGTCGTCTCTAGAAAATCTATTCACTGTCACCACCACATGTCAGAACATTCAATAACCAACACCATCACCATCGATCGTTGGAGAAGATCGTTGGTGATGGGCAGATCTAGTGATGGGATGGCCAAATCGTTGGAGGTTCACGTGGTGGTGATTTTCGATATGTCAGGTTTAAAGATTTAAATGTATCTTTTTTTGGTGATGAATGGAGATCTGGATTCGGCTAAAATGGAGAAGATCAAAAGAGAAAAGGGGCATTAATATTGTATGGAATGAATGAAAAAAGATGCCTTTTTTTATTTTATTTTCAATGAGCTACATAAATTACTGGATGGTGTAACAAAGAAGCATTGACATTGTTTTATGTTTTTATAAGATTTATCATGTCTGGGCATTAGGCTATCGTTATTTTTATTTTTTTATAGTGAAAGGTATGGTTTTTATTGGATGTTGTTTGTATTCATAAAAACAGATACACTCATTGTTTTTTCTTCATCATATTCGGCTTTTTACATCAGTGGATTTATGATGATGATTGAAATGGGTAGTATTTTCACATATATTGTTTGGGTGTTTTTTTTAAAATCTGGTAGTGGATGGTGATTTTTACATAGATTTTAAACGAATATATATTTGTAATTACCATTACGTATGAAAAATGAATCTTAGAATGATGGGGATGGAGAAACATATAGATCTGTTTGATGATAGATCTAGACTTGCTTGTTTGAAGAAGATGATGATAAAACTTTAGAGTTAATTACACTTTTGGTCCTAGTAAGTAGGAAAGGACCATTATACCCTCGGTGTGCAAGTCATGTGACCCTTACTTTAACGTCTGTTTGGGTCGTGGACCAAATTTGTTAACAGAATTCCAAACCCAGGGATGAAACACGTAATTTCGTGTACTCAGGGATGATACATGAAAGTTGGTACAAACCACAGGGACGAAAAATGTAATTAACTCTAAGTTTTATTTTTTTAGTCCGTATTATTATTTTATTGTTGATAAAAGACTTGTGGCTGCAGCTTGTATGAAGTCTATGGTATAAACTTGTACCATGCCTGATAAAAGTTGTATAAATCAACGCATACATAAGTAGTACTTTATGTTTTGATACTTATACCTCTGGCTACATAACCCTCCATGAAATAGTGTATATGCTTTCTTTTTCTTGTAAAGTTAAATTACCATCAAAAGAAATTGAAAAATAGAGATGTTAATACCTGAACGATACGAATTAGGTGAATGGATTGTTCGTATTCTTCGTTGAAGCCCTTTGATCACGCCCAACTTCTTATGCGTAAGACCTAATATATGTCAAAATAAATTAAGATAACCTTGATTGTAGGTGTACAACTGATTTATTGAGAAAGTGAAAAAATCAAAGAGAGATGTATAATATAACATCAATGATTGTTGTTTACATAAAAGAAATATATTGAAGAAACAACCGATGAAAATAAAAAAGTTGATTATGTCACCTGTTGTGGGTGCAGACATAACTAAAGAGTAGTGAGTTTTGAGTTGAGAAGAAGATATAGACTGCAATTTTCAGATGTTATTCTTGTACACGTGTCATGTCAGTATGTGTAGTTTGTTGAGAAATCACTATCTGTGCCACACGTAGAAAAGCAGATAGAAACAATAAGAAGACATTAGAAAATTGTAGATGAAAAAATATTAGTATATATTAGAATAAAAAAGTAAAAAATATGTGCACGCAAAAAAAGTCTTTTACTTTGAAGAAAACGAAAGACGGAAGAAAAAAAGAAAAAAAAAGGCACGCACGCAAAAAAAAGTCTTTTACTTTGAAGAAAACGAAAGACGGAAGAAAAAAAGAAAAAAAAAGGCACGCAAAACGCTGCAGGGTTATTAGGATAGTATACAATTAATGTTTGCACATATAGTTTCTAAGGCCCCTCCTTATAGGAACACACTTCTTCCCCACTTTTTCCATTATTCATCAGTTTTTCTCTCTCCTAGACACCACAAGAACACCCCCTCCTTATAACCCTATTCTTCCACTATTCATTCATTATTTTATTATTTCATTTTTCTTTTTCACAAAATTAAACAAACAACAACTTTTATTATTAAAACACATTACATTTATTTTAAAATTAAACATTAAGCTAAAAAACAGAAATTAAATAAATTTTGAAAAATCACATTATTATGAAATAAAAAACTACGCATCAACGTAGACGGCCGTGTTCCGGGAGGTTCCAAACATGTTCAATCAGAGCATTGCGGAGTTGATGGTGAGCCCTTCTATCGTGCAACTCCCCGTACATACGAAGCTGCGTTGAACACCTTTCAGTCCACGTACGGGTTGGGAGGACAGTATTAGCTATCAACTCTTTTCAAATTGTGTAATTGCGCGCCCGTTATCTTCAACGATCATGTTGTGCAGTATCACACAACATAACATGATACGTTTTATCTTGTTCACGCTGTATGGGCGCGCATGTTGTTCAATAATCTGCCAACGACCTTGAAGTACCCCGAATGCTCGCTCGACATCCTTTCTTGCAGCTTCTTGGTATCTTTTGAACTTGGAGGTTTTCGGGTCCATCGAGCACTTGAAAGACTTCACAAGAGTGGCCCATTCAGGATAAATACCATCTGCTAGGTAATATCCCTTTCCAAACTGGCGGCCATTCACCGAAAACTCTACTCTAGGAGCCTTGTCCTGAAGCAAATCGTCGAACAAATCTGATTCGTTGAGGACGTTGATGTCGTTGTTCGAACCAGCAGGGCCAAAGTAAGCATGCCAGATCCACAAATCATATGAAGCAACCGCTTCAAGCATGATTGTTGGATGTCCCTTGTCGCCTCGCGTGTACTGCCCTTGCCATGCCACTGGACAGTTCCTCCAACCCCAATGCATGCAATCTATGCTACCAAGCATACCCGGGAAACCATGAACCTCAGCATGTTTAGCAGTTAACCGTTCGATTCGCCAGCCGCCGGTGCTACTAACGTCTTCGACCGGCTTGGCGTCGGACGGCTTGAAGACACCCTATAAGGAAGGGCCTAAGGTATACAAAATATAAAAGTTCGATGGATATAAAAATAGAAACTCATGATTAAAGTGATGGTTAGTACGGATCATTTGAAGACGTACGTACTCATCCCATTGTTGTTGTTTTTTTTTCTTAATAATTCAAATTTTTGAAAACCTTGACTCGGGGATAATTTACATTAAGAGAGTCTTTGAAGACCTTGACCCAGGGTTTTTTTTGGGACAAAGTTGAAAAGAATGAGCACTTGATAGTAGTATTAGATAGGGATAACTGCAGAAAATAGAAAGCACCTTTCGACCAATTCACGAAAATAGCAGTGACCTTTAAAAGTTTTATTTTTTAGAAATGAACTTTCATTTATTACCAGAAATAGTAACATTTGACACGTGGACATGGTGACGTGGACATTTTTTGATTACGTGGCATTTTTTAATGACGTGACATTCTTTATAACACAGAAAATAGAAAGGACCTTTGGACCAATTTACGAAAATAACAATGACCTTTAAAAGTTTACTTTTTAGCAATGAACTATAATTTATTGTCGGATTACTCCAACACCTTGTCGGTGTTGGATGTGGAAATGGTTTTTTCTTCGATTTCTTCAACTAACTTAGAAACCGCCGACAGTTTGTTCAAGTTCGAGCTAACCTATAGACCTTCGCCATCTGGATCTATGTCATCCGCGGAAACTCTTTATAAACGGCCCAAATCCGGCCTATGAAACTCTCGTCTCACCTTGAACATCCCCAGGATCTCTCTCCGACGAAAACGGAGACGTTTTGGCATCTAATTTTAGAGATTTTAAATCTCGAGATAGACGAAGAAGAGATAGATCTATGTCTCCTTTATGATCTTCATACACAGCTTCTCAATGCTTGAAAATGGAAGAGACTCAACAAAAATCAATGAAAAGAAGCTGAAATTAGCTTCAGAATAAAACGATGAGAAAAAATATCTTGCCAGAACCGAAACTAAAACGGAGCTATATTATTTTTTAGGGGAAATGACATCACCGATAAAAATTAAATAGTAAATAAATAAAGAATAATGTCACGTCATTAAAAAATGTCACGTAATCAAAAAATGTCCACGTCACCATGTACACGTGTCAAATGTTGCTATTTCCGGTAATAAATGAAAGTTCATTTCTAAAAAATAAAACTTTTAAAGATCACTGCTATTTTCGTGAATTGGTCGAAAGGTGCTTTCTATTTTCTGCAGTTATCCCTATTAGATAAAAGGAGATCATATAAGTAACACAATAATTAATGAATCTACCATGACTGCATATTACATATTTGTATCATATGATACAAAACTTGTATATTGTGGTAGATTTATCATTTTGTTATGTAAATAATTAATCAAATTGGACTAGCTTTACTATCCGTGATCACACTTTTGTCTTTATTTGATGTTTAATTTATATAAATGTCAAAAACCAAAAAAATTATATATAAAGAGAAAAATGAGTATGTGATTGTTAGATCCCAAGTTTAGGTATAGATTTTCTCACACAGGATTTTTTTAATATTTATTGTATATTGAACAAATGATTAGACCCTTATGTTTTTTATAGATTGAAAAATGAAATTATGAGGGGTTTTATACCCAAGTTTAGATATCCAACAACCACATATTCACATTCCTCATATATATGCTTGTGTTAGATAATACTTGATGAAAGTTATATAGATTGATTGTGTTTTATAATTGTTTTCATTAGTATAATTTTCATCAAGTTTATATAACACAAAAAAAAAATTAAAATCAAAGTTTAAAAATAAAAGGTTGGAATATTTTATAGGGCTAATTGTTTGGAAAGTACTCCAACTTTGACATTTTTGTTTTTATGAGGCTCTAACAAAAAAAAGTTATATTGTGAGGAAAGAAACCGGCTAAAACATCTATTGTGGGGCTCCGTACAAGTAGCCAGTTAAAAATATTTTTGAAACACATTTTCATTTTTTTAAAACTTATTTACTGATTACATGGATATTACACATCATTTATAAATAATTTCATTATTTCCACATAGATATTCCACCATCTATGTAAGTCCTCTTCGATTAACAGAAGTACTGAACAACCAATCAATATATCATTTTAAAGACTAACATATCATTTATCTCAATCAACCCAGAAAATAGAAGCCCTAAAAGAAATTCCATCTTTAAAACCCTCCCAACTGCCCGTTTGTTCTCCATCAACCAATTTCTCCACTGCTACAACAACTCCGATTTCTCCACTGCGGTTGCCGGTGACTGACTGTACCCGTTGCCGGCTACCTTGCGGTAGTGGTGAGGATGTGATGGGCAGCTATGAAATCTTGATGGGGTTTTTATTTGAAGGGCATCGATCCCCAGTTTGAGATAGAGAGAGATGGAGGGAGAGAGAGAGAGAGAGAGATCAGGTTGTAGGTGAAGATTGTAATGGTGGCTGAAGGGTGGTAGTCGTGGCCGGAGATGAAAGAGAAAAGAAAGAGAGAGATGATGATGATGAAATCGTTGGATGAATGGTGGCGGTGACATCCCGGTTATGATGATGTTGAAATCGTTGGGTATAGCTGCTGCCGGAATCTGCTGGTGGTTGCCGGAATCTGCTAATGGTTGCCGGAATCTGCTAGTGTTTTCGCTTCCAGAATCTGCTATTTTTTGGATTTTGTATATGTTTATATTGTGTGTAAATAAATATTATGATAAAAAAAAATCTAATTTCTCCAATTTTCACTTTTTTGTATTACGAGTATATTTGTGTATTATTTTTAATCTGAAAATCTGATATTAATATGAAATTATGTGATAGTGAATCAGGGAGAAAAAGTTGTCGATCTAAAATTAATTACCTTTTGGTAGCAGTTCATATGTTAGGCAATCTAGGAAGGAGAAGGGGGTAGGGGGAGGAAGGACGGTTGGTGTGTGTGGTGCATTCATATATACTTGTTGATGGTAACTGGGTTAATTGTTATTGTTAGTATATTATATATCTGGCAGATGTTTTGTAAATAAAACAAAAAAGAAAACTACAACCGGTTAAAAATATGTCCACATCAGCAATAGCAGGTCATAATCTCACAATCGATGTTCTAGCCAGTTTCTGTCCTCACAATAGAACTTTTTTTTGTTAGAGCCTCATAAAAACAAAAGTGTCAAAGTTAGAGTACTTTCCAAGCAATTAGCCCTATTTTATATAAGACACTTTTAATGAGACAGGAAGAATGCAAGTAAGCATTATGTACCATATTAAAGTTTTAACAAGGTTAAAGGAAAATGAAGATATAAGATGATAAACAAATGTTTCTTTGTTTCACACAAGAACTCAAAGTTAGATTTCCACCGTTAAAAGAAAAAAAAATCAAAGATCAAGCTTTTTTTTTATGGTATTCTTTTCTCTTATAGAGGTTCCTGTATATTTTGTAAGCAAGGTCCTTATCAAATTTACATTAACTATCTAGGATTACTATATAACTTTAGTTTTTTTTTTCAAGAGTGGTCAAGTGACACTCGTAATCTAGACTCTAGCACTGCATTCTCGAGATAAATTTTAAAAGAAAAGAAATGATAAGATTGGATAGGGAAGGAGAAGAAAAGATATGGTATGTATATAATGCATTCTTGAGTTTTAGAAAAAATGAAAGAAAAGAAAAGAATCAAAAAGATTATTTACATTCTTGAGTTTAAATGAAAGGAAAGGAAAGGAAAGGAAAAAAAATAGTTTTACAAATATACCCTTATTAGATAAATTATTAGAAATAGATTGAAGGGTGAAATAGTAATTTTACCTAGTTATCCTTTCTTTTCTTTCTAAATCATGCCAATTTGGCAAGAAAGTTTTAAGAGCAAAAATCCATAAGTTTCCCTATCATTCCTTTTCTTTTCTTTTATAAGAAAAACTCAAGAATGAAGATTTTACATTACTTTCTATCATTTCTTTCCTTATCCCATCTAAAAAAACTCAAGAATGTAGTGTAGAGGTTGATCCGCCAATGCAATCCAATCCATCCTCAACCCACGCATATTGCATGTGTGATATCTAGCTATTCGGCGGACTTCTTGGCGTGATATGCAAGGCCGAGAGCGTGTAAATGGTGCAAAAGTTCAAGTACATGGCGCCTCCACAGCTCCACATGTACAAAGTGATGCACATTGTTGAGTAGATTGTTATGTAGAAACCCAAAAAGTTAATGGTTGATTTGATAAGCATTTGCAAAGTGCGCACATATACATAACTGTTACATAATTGTTGGTCAAAAGCAAACCTAGAAAACAATAAACTTGTTAGCTAATATATCACTCGACTATATGTAGACTATGACTTTTAAATTATAGTATGCCTTTCTATCAATTTGGTATTAAACAATGCAAATATAAATATAAAGCTTTAGGGTGCATTTGGTTTATAAAATGTTTTTAAAAAGAATAGGATCTGTCAAAAGCATTGTAATTTGAATGAATGAAATTTGATAGAATGTTTTTTTTATTCTTTTTGAAAATTCAAGTGACAATGGAATGAGATTCTTTCTCCACCCTCAAAGAAAGAAGATTCTATCAATGAGAGAATGTTTACATTCCAACATAATGAGATATTTTTCCAACGTTGAACAACCAAACAAACTAAAAAAAAAAAATTTAATTCCAATTCTATTAAATTCCGTGAAACAAATTAAACGCGATCACAAAAAGATAAAAATAAGTACTCGACGCGGCTAAGCACGCTTGTTATAAAAATAAAACTTCGACATATGTCTACGTTAGTTAGAGTAAAGGATGAGGTTTCTCACATTTATTATCTAGGAAAGGTAAGTCTTTCATTTCAGATATGCAAGATTTAGAGTTTATTTTGTAAGGAATAAGAAAAGAAATGATAAGAAAATATTTTATTTCTTCATTCTTGAGTTTTTTTAATCAAATAAAGGAAAGAGAATGATAGGATAATTTAAAGGTTTTAAGCCCAAAATTTTTCTTGCCAAATTGGCCAGATTTGGAAGGAAATGAAAAACTTTAGTTTGTAATTACAACTCTAACCTTCAACAAAACACTATTATAAAGGTTATCAAAAGGGTATTTTTGTAAAAGTATATTTTTTCCTTTCCATCTCCATGAACTCAAGAATGCATTTTATCTACTATTATCTTTTTATTTTCTTTCACTATCTTATCATCTTCTTTCTTTTTTATTGGTTTAAAACTCAAGAATGAAGTGTTAATCAGGTATCAATGTAATTGACTAATTGCTTCTTAACCACTTCATAATGTTTACCGAGAGAAATGTTTGAAACTCTTGTAAGAGCATCGGGATTTATAACCATGCATTAAGCATTGTAAGTTTTTGGTAGTGGTTCTTATCTTTACTATCTTATAAAGCATTTTGGATTTTATTTATGGTATGTCTTAAGAAATTAAGCATATTTTTTTCCCCCCAAAAAGCCCCTTTCAGCATATTTATGGTTCCCAAAATGCCCCTCCACACACTACAACTGTGACAACTCGTAATTTATTAGCAACGGGTTAGTCTTAATCTCGATCATTATTATAATTTCGTCTAATTTAGAGATTATGACGTGGAAATTATTAGTTAATTGAACATTTGATATAGTTCAATTAGACGTATCCTTAAGACGTAGACTATTAGCTATTTAGACGAATGCCGAGTCTTAAAATAACGTTAAATAAAGATTTAAATGTTATAATTGAACACAGTAAATAGACTGTCTAAACTAAATATTTCTAAAAGTTTAGTTTATTTAATTTTATTTATTTGTCTCGACTAAAATGAGACGAGGGAAAATACCTTTACTTTACATTTTAACCTATTAGTCAAACGGTATTTAATCGTAAGCATTTTACCAAATTAGGGGTAAGGAATATATCCAATTTTGGCCACATGGGCCGAAATGAAATTGAAAGGCAGAGAGGGAAACACCAACCCCCCCCCCCTTCTCTCTGTTTCCTTTTGATCAACACCAACACACACACACACCACACAAAACACACCAAATCACCCAAATACTCTCAA
Organism: Erigeron breviscapus; assembly: GCA_034093135.1. NCBI lineage: Eukaryota > Viridiplantae > Streptophyta > Magnoliopsida > Asterales > Asteraceae > Erigeron > Erigeron breviscapus. Next base: position 80,054,144 of record CM067168.1, read on the forward strand.
TCTCTCTAGTCTTCTTCTACATCAGTTTTGCAAAGGAAAGATTTAGGGATTTTAAAGCTATAATTTGGTATTTGCATCATCAATCCCCATCTTCATCAATTATTCAAGAACATAAATTTTGGTAAGTCTAAATCATCCCTTTTGCGCCTATTTATGTTTACTTACTCTTTTCTAGTCATTTCGAGTTCTTACAAGGCCTAAAACAACTTAAAATGGAATTAGGGTTTAAATAGGGTTTTGGTTTGATTTGATCATTTCGGAAGATTCAATGATGTTATGGACGAAATTATGGGCGGGGTAATGTGTATTTATAGTTTATAATGTTTAGTTATGCTTCATAATGGGATACAAGCTCCTACAAATCGTTTCGGGTTGAATTGGGTCGAGTTTGAAGGGTTTTGGTTTGGTTTTCCTGCATAAAACTGCAGCTACTGCTTTTTGGTCCAGAACTTGGCCACTGCGGCGCAGTGGCATGGGTTAGCCCCACTGCGGCGCAGTGGCTAGGGGCTGTTTGTTCGTGGTTAGCTCACTGCGGTGCAGTGAGCTTGGCAATGGCTCACTGCGGCGCAGTGGATACCTTCTGGAAAATTTTTGCGCATCAATTTTCAAATGTTAATAACTTTTGATCCGTAACTCCAAATAAGTCGCATGACCTATCGTTGGAATCGTAAGAGATTCTAGTTACGAGTAATAACCCTCTTTTTGTATGAATCTTCTCCCATTTCTAAAAATGTCGAGTCAAATGTGTCTTGTTCACACTCATTTAAGTTGTAAACGTGTTTAGAGACTTATGACTTGACTAAATCGTGCTAAATCAACTTGTTGGAGGTTGTAAGGTTGGCATTGTGGTATTTTGTACCACTTTATAATGACTATGTCATTGATTTTACCAACTAAGGGTAAATAAAACGAAAGTTTGAAACACGTTCTCGGTTATGGCATTCTAGGGTCTATAGCTAAGTAGTTGTACGTAGGATACTCGTCGTCAAGAGATTTGATCCTCATTATTGGTAATGATATCATAGGTTTTGGATAACGTGGAGAACTGATTGTTGAATCTTCTCGAGCTACTTTGCACCTTTTAGCACTAGATCGCTAAGGTGAGTTTATGGCGCCCTTTTCCTTTTACTTTGGGCCTGAAAAGCATGTACTATTGTATACACTATTTATTAAATAAATGATTGTTTTGTGAGTATGCCATGTGATTTGGATACTTAGATCATTTGACTTAAATTTGCCATGTTGACGGCTGTCGAAAATGTGTATACGTGTCATTTATTAAATGTTGGATAAAATGACGTTGAATTGCCGTGTGATGGCTGATTAAAATGTTTCTTTGTGTTTGACAAACTAAAATGTTTCCCCCTATTGGTTAAATTGTCGGATGTTGTATTCTGACTGTCTTGGTAAAATTGTCGGATGTTGTATTCTGACTGTCTTGGTAAAATTGTCGGATGTTGTATTCTGACTGTCTTGGTTAAGGTCCGCACCCATTTAGAACGGAAACCTGTGCGAGGCATATTGGCTGATACTGTCGGATGTTGTATTCTGACTGTCATATGCTGTCAGATGTTGTATTCTGACTATCTTGTAAAATTGTCGGATGTTGTATTCTGACTGTCTTGGTAAAATTGTCGGATGTTGTATTCTGACTGTCTTGGTAAAATTGTCGGATGTTGTATTCTGACTGTCTTGGTAAAATTGTCGGATGTTGTATTCTGACTGTCTTGGTAAAATTGTCGGATGTTGTATTCTGACTGTCTTGGTAAAATTGTCGGATGTTGTATTCTGACTGTCTTGGTAAAATTGTCGGATGTTGTATTCTGACTGTCTTGGTAAAATTGTCGGATGTTGTATTCTGACTGTCTTGGTAAAATTGTCGGATGTTGTATTCTGACTGTCTTGGTAAAATTGTCGGATGTTGTATTCTGACTGTCTTGGTAAAATTGTCGGATGTTGTATTCTGACTGTCTTGGTAAAATTGTCGGATGTTGTATTCTGACTGTCTTGGTAAAATTGTCGGATGTTGTATTCTGACTGTCTTGGTAAAATTGTCGGATGTTGTATTCTGACTGTCTTGGTAAAATTGTCGGATGTTGTATTCTGACTGTCTTGGTAAAATTGTCGGATGTTGTATTCTGACTGTCTTGGTAAAATTGTCGGATGTTGTATTCTGACTGTCTTGGTAAAATTGTCGGATGTTGTATTCTGACTGTCTTGGTAAAATTGTCGGATGTTGTATTCTGACTGTCTTGGTAAAATTGTCGGATGTTGTATTCTGACTGTCTTGGTAAAATTGTCGGATGTTGTATTCTGACTGTCTTGGTAAAATTGTCGGATGTTGTATTCTGACTGTCTTGGTAAAATTGTCGGATGTTGTATTCTGACTGTCTTGGTAAAATTGTCGGATGTTGTATTCTGACTGTCTTGGTAAAATTGTCGGATGTTGTATTCTGACTGTCTTGGTAAAATTGTCGGATGTTGTATTCTGACTGTCTTGGTAAAATTGTCGGATGTTGTATTCTGACTGTCTTGGTAAAATTGTCGGATGTTGTATTCTGACTGTCTTGGTAAAATTGTCGGATGTTGTATTCTGACTGTCTTGGTAAAATTGTCGGATGTTGTATTCTGACTGTCTTGGTAAAATTGTCGGATGTTGTATTCTGACTGTCTTGGTAAAATTGTCGGATGTTGTATTCTGACTGTCTTGGTAAAATTGTCGGATGTTGTATTCTGACTGTCTTGTAAATGCTGTTGTACCTAGTACACCTCCAGTTCCAGTTGTGGCAAACTCCATTCCTTGTGTTCCTGACTCATATGAAGAGGAACCAATGGAGGAATCGGGTAATGAATCTCGCCCTATCAATTTGATATCATCATCCAGCGAATCTGGAGGTGAACATGTGTCTATCCATGTTCAATCATCTGTAACACCGGTATCTCCATATCAGAGGAGGATTACCGAGGGAGCTCGTATACCTTATGCTCCTAGAGACCCTTATGCTCCTGGTCCTTCTGCACCAGTTCAGGACAACTACGGACTTGGTCTTTCATTCTTTCAGGGAGATCCGTATGCTGCGGGTCCCTCCAGAGTGCCTGTCTACAATCCAAGTGCCGTTATGCCAGTTGCATCTGCAGCTGATAGGTCGGAATATTATTGCCGACAATTGTCAAGGATGAACAATTCCCTCATCTGTACAAGGGAGAATATAGAGAATCAAGCTCAGGCGTTGACTGGAGCTTATCATCAGGCGGCTGAGGCTATGACTGTTGCTAGGGAAGGGAAGGAAGCTATTGGGAGGATGATCTGGATACTATCGGTCGTGGTGGTCTTGGTCGTGGCATTGCTACTTGTTGTTCTTTTTAAGATGTAATCAGTAGTTGTAGTGGTAACGTATTGTAAGCCCTGGAACATATGACAACTCACACTTCTGTATTTGAGTTGTAATCTTTTTGGTGGATGTATTTCCCACGTGTCTTTAAATCGTATTGCTCCGACTATGTAGTCTATCGTTGTGGATGAAGTTTCCCACATGTTTTTGGATTGTACATACCAGACTATGTAAAATTTTGAACATCAATGAAATACGATTGTCTTTTGGCTTACATACTTGTTCAGACTATGTCAACTGCTTATTCTCAGCTCTAGAAATATGATTTTCCATATTTTCTTGTCTTGTCTAGTACATAAATTCATACAAGTCAACAATTTGTGACTTGCATTGTACTGTCATCTGTCTTGCAAATCTACTTTCTGTTTAACCTATCAAGGAAATCTCTAAATGACATTTTTGTTCATGTCTTAGACTTATGGCTCCCAAGACACGAGGCAAGGTCCAGAAGAAGGCTGCTCCCAAGAGAGTTACTAGATCAACTCCTAAATCCAATACAGCTGAACAGGAAGAACCTGTGATCCAGCAAGAACCAGAAACTGCTACTGTCCAGGTGAACACTGGCACTGGACCTACCCCAAATACTGGCAGGGATAATAATATGGCAGCATTTGTGACACAACAGTTGTTAGCTGCTATGCCTACTTTAGTCGCACAGATTACGGCAAGCATGAACGCCAATAATAACCATCATGCTGACAACAGTAACAATGTCGAGCCTACTGCTGAACAAGTTATTCCTCGAGTGCATCTGCACGGGACTGACTACAAGACCTTCACTTATTGTAAACCAAAAGAATTTAATGGTACCGAGGGTCCGGTAGGTCTAATCAACTGGTTAGAAAGTATAGAGGCGGTGCTTCATATCAGCCGTTGTGCTGAAGAAAACAAAGTGGAATATGCTTCCACTCAATTTCAAAAGCACGCACTGTCATGGTGGAACGAGCAGATTAGGACTCGTGGCCGAGAGCCGGCATATAGCATACCTTGGATGAACTTTAAAAGGATGCTAATGGAGAAGTACTGTCCTAGGGAGGAAGTACAGAGGATGGAAAACGAATTTTGGAATCATACTATGGTTGGATTGGATAACGAGAAATACACTACTCGTTTTCATGAGCTGACAAGGCTAGTTCCTCGTATGGTGGATACGGAGGAGAAGTTAGTGGAAAGATACTGCTATGGATTGTCACCTGACATCCGAAGATTGGTAGCCGCTTTTAACCCCATGACTCTTCAAGCGGCAGTTAGTGCAACCAATCGGATGGTAATAGATTTGAGAAGAACCACCGTTTCTTCTGTTGGGACTGAGGTGATCAAGAGAAGAAATGATCAAGCCTCTAGTAGTGGTTTTGGAAATGGTGGGAATGGCAAGAGGTTTAAAGCTGCCAGAAACTTTGCAGTGGTCCCACAAGATATCAAGAGGTACCCCGGCGCAGACACAAGATGCAACAGGTGTGGCACTCGTCACGTGGGAAATTGTCCTACTTGCCACCGTTGTAAAAGAACGGGACATCAGGCAAAGTTCTGTAGGGAAAAGATACCAAATCAGTGCTACGAGTGTGGAAGCGAGAATCATATGCGACCCGCGTGTCCACGACTTAATCAAGCCCCGAACAATAATGCTATAGTTCCAGTGAGGAACAATGCGGGGAACAATCAAGCTAGGAATCAAGGAGGCCGAGGTAGAGGCCGAGTTTTTGCTTTGGATGCTGCTGATGCACGACGTGATCCCAACATTGTGATAGGTACATTCATACTCAATAATCATTATGTCTTTGTGTTATTCGACTCTGGTGCTGATAAAAGCTTTATATCCTTGGAATTTAAGTCTCGATTTGGTATAGTAGCTATCCCCATGAAAGACACTTATATTGTCGAATATGCAAACGGTCAAAAGTATATTGCTAGAGATCATTTAGTAGATTGCAGTTTGGTATTAGCCGGTAAGACTTTTAAAATTGACCTAATCCCCATAGAACTAAGCAGTTTTGATGTGATTGTTGGTATGGACTGGTTATCTAAGGTTAGAGCTAATATAAGTTGTTATGAGAAAATTGTTAGAATACCTCTACAGAATAACGAAACCCTAGAAGTGCAAGGAGACAAGGCAGGAAAGAAATTGATCTTAGTATCGGCAATAAAAGCTAATAAATATTTACAAAAAGAACACCCTGCTTTCTTAGCATTAGTAGTAGAAAGAAAACCAAAGGGTAAAGAAATTCAAGATATTCCAGTAGTTAGAGATTTTCCGGAGGTGTTTCCTGAAGATTTGACGGGACTTCCACCTCACAGACCAGTAGAGTTTGGAATAGATTTGGTCCCTGGAGCTGCACCCGTGGCCAAGGCACCCTATCGTCTTGCGCCATCAGAAATGCAAGAATTGTCCGAACAACTTCAAGAGTTGTTAGCTAAAGGACTAATTCGTCCTAGTTCATCACCTTGGGGAGCTCCGATCCTATTTGTGAAGAAGAAAGACGGCTCTATGCGTATGTGTATTGATTACAGAGAACTGAACAAGTTGACTGTCAAGAACAGGTACCCTTTACCTCGTATTGACGACTTATTTGACCAATTGGAAGGTGCATCACACTTTTCCAAGATTGATCTCAGATCTGGGTATCATCAACTCAGAGTCAGAGAGACGGACATTCCTAAAACAGCCTTCAGAACTCGTTACGGACATTATGAGTTTTTGGTTATGCCGTTTGGCTTAACCAATGCACCTGCTGTGTTCATGGACTTAATGAATCGAGTATGTCGACCGTATCATGACAAGTTTGTCATTGTATTCATTGACGACATACTGATATACTCAAGGAATAAAGATGAACATGAAGGTCATCTGAGAACCATTCTGCAACTGCTCAAGGATCAAAAGTTGTACGTGAAATTCTCAAAATGTGAATTCTGGATTAGGGAAGTACACTTCTTGGGTCATGTAGTGAACAGGGATGGGATCCACGTAGATCCATCCAAGATTGAAGCAATAAAGAAGTGGGAAGCCCCTAAGACTCCGACAGAAATACGCCAGTTTCTTGGATTGGCTGGATATTAAAGGAGATTTATTGAGAACTTCTCAAAGGTTGCTCAACCTTTGACGTTGTTAACTCAAAAGGCCAAGGAATTTATTTGGCAGGATGCCCAGGAAGAAGCATTTCAAACGTTGAAAGACAAGCTATGTAATGCTCCTATTTTGGCGTTACCGAATGGAATTGAAAATTTCGTGGTCTACTGTGACGCATCACATCAGGGAATGGGATGTGTACTTATGCAGGAAGGTAAGGTCATTGCTTACGCTTCTAGACAGCTCAAGATCCACGAAAAGAACTATACAACCCACGATCTTGAACTCGGAGCGGTTGTCTTTGCCTTGAAGATTTGGAGACATTACCTGTATGGTACCAAGTGTACTGTATTCACTGATCACAAAAGTCTTCAGCATATCTTCGATCAGAAAATGCTGAATATGCGACAAAGACGATGGGTAGAATTACTCAGTGATTATGATTGTGAACTCAAGTATCATCCCGGTAAAGCAAATGTTGTTGCTGACGCGTTAAGTCGAAAAGATAGAATTTCACTATCTGTCATAACAAGAGCAAGTTCTTACCTTGGCTCATCATTAAGGGATAGAGTTTTAGATGATCAGAATGAGGCCTTACAACCAGGGCGTATCGAGAAGGAAGCATTGTGGGATGCTGAACGGTTATTTGAATTGGATGGTGATGGGATCCGACATGTCAAGGGCAGAGTGTGGATTCCCAAGTATAATGGACTTAGAGAACTCTTGATGAACGAGAGTCATCGATCTAAGTATTCAATCCATCCTGGTGCTGACAAAATGTACCATGGGTTAAAGGATTTTTATTGGTGGCCTGGTATGAAAAGAGATATCGCCACGTATGTTTCAAAGTGTTTAAATTGTTCGATGGTTAAGGCAGAGCACCAAAAGCCTTCTGGGCTGCTCCAGCAACCCCAGATTCCTGACTGGAAATGGGAACAGATTACTATGGACTTCATTACGAAGTTGCCTCGAACCTTGAAGGGTTACGATACTATTTGGGTCATTGTTGACCGATTGACGAAGTCTGCACACTTCATTCCCATACGGAGAATTGGAAAATAAAGAAATTGTCTCAATTATATATTGAGAAGATCGTGTCACTTCATGGCGTTCCTGTGTCTATTATCTCGGATCATGATGGTCGTTTTACTTCTCAATCATGGAGATATTTTCAAGATGCTTTGGGCACTCAGTTGAAATTGAGTACGGCTTACCATCCACAGACGGACGGGCAAAGTGAGCGTACCATTCAGACGTTAGAAGACATGCTTCGAGCATGTGTTATCGATTTCAAAGGTAGTTGGGATACCTTTTTGCCGTTAGCTGAATTTTCGTATAATAACAGCTATCACACAAGCATTAAATGTGCGCCTTTTGAGGCTTTGTACGGACGAAAATGTAGATCGCCTGTTTGTTGGCTTGATGCTGGTGAGCGTCGTTTGTACAAGTATGGACTGGTTCAGAAGACTACTGACCAGATTGTTGAAATTAGTGTTAGGTCCAGATTTAGTCCAGAGTTACTGGACTGGCTCCAGACTGGACTACTGGAATCTTATTGAAGATAAGTCAAGAAACATGTTTTGCTGGACTCGCTCCAGACCGACTTCTGGAGCCTCACTGAAGATCTGACCAGAAAACATGTTCGACTGGACCTACTCCAGACTTGGAATCTGGAGTCCCTTTAAAGATTTGTCCAGAAATAATTGAAGACTAGTGAGCAAATACTTGTATAGATAATCTGGAGTATTCTCCAGATTAGCTCACTGAAGACTTCACCCCAGTCCAGATCTACTCTACTGAAGACATTCTGACTGAAGTCAAAGACTGAAGTCTGAAGAAGAAGACTTAACAAATGGCGGAGTCCACTGGAAAGTCTTACCAGATCTGTACACTGGAGGATTGTTAGTGTTCTAGATCCTGCAAGTCTGAACACTAATATCAAGGATTGACTTATGCCTAACACACTTTCCAAGGAACAATCCACTTGTTCTTTAACATAGTATACGTGTGTTAAGGTGGTTGGATATAAGGATACACTTGCACTTGATGTGACTTTATCCTTATTCTTATCCAATGCATTTAATGTTCTTGTCGGACCATTAATGTATGCAACCATATTTGTACGGCACAAAATTCACTGGTGAATTTTGTTGCCTATAAATACAAAGTCATTTCCTTGACAAAAATACTTTTTAAGCATACACTTTGCATGAAAGTGAATTTGTCTAAAATACTCTCGATCTTAAACAGGGATACTTCACAACTTTAAGTATCTCGATCCTGAAGAGCTATTTGACAAATATAGATCATTTGTAACTCATAGGTTGTTAGGATACATACTTCATTGTATTATCTTGATTCCGCAACAACCTTGTATTTTATTTAAACATCAATAAATAAAGTACCCATGAAAAATACATAATGTTCCACTTTACTTGTTTATTGCTTTAAGTCTTGTATTACTTTGTTTATATATCTTGCATATTTATTTACAAGTAATACTAGTCCAAATCTAGTGATTATTAGACTTGTTGTATTTTACACATTCTAGGTTAACCATCTCGAGCTTATAAACGGGACTCACATTTGGTATCAGAGCAGAAGGCTAAACATTGCCTAGATCTGTTCTTGATGGCTAACCAAGAAAATACACAAGGTTTTAGTCTTGGTCCCGATCCTAATGTAAATATCAATGATCAAAATGAACCTCAAAATGTTAATAACACTAATCCACCACCTCCTCCTCCTACTCCTGCTTCTCCACACGTGCATGTGCACTACTCAAATAATCCTGTTCCTAAATTCAGTCGGAACAGTGATGAATTTGGTACGTGGAAGGCTAGGATGGTTTTGCATGTCACTGGTATTGAGAGGAACATGATGAAGATTTTAAATGAAGGACCTTATGTGCCTACATCACCTCTCAATCCACTTCTTGATCCTTCTGGATCTAGAAGGGGAAGGGAAAAGAGGGAGGAACATTGGTCAGAAGAGGAGAGGAGATTGGTGAATCTAGACACCCTCCTTAAAAACATGATCCTCGGGGCCGTTCCAGAAACCCTCATTCCCACACTAGTTCTTTTTCCTAGTGCCAAAACCATGTGGGATGAACTTTGAACCAACACGAAGGAGGAGATGACACCATTGTCACCAGAAAGGTCTCCTTAAACAAGAGGTATGAGTCATTTTTGCTCAACCTAACGAGTCTCTCACTGGTACTTACACCAGATTTATGAGTATCATAAACCAATTGAGAGGTCTTGGGGTTGAGAAGGATAAGGATATACTTCTGGAGAAATTTTGTGACATTCTTCCCACCAAATGGTCTCATATGATCCTAGTCTTAAGACAAGGAAAGACTCTGCACACACACACTCTCTCAACTCTTTATGGAGCTTTCAGGTACACTGAAGAAAATCAAGCTCAGAGAGTGGTTGCAGAAAGAGATGCCTATAACCATGCCTCCAGTTCTCCTAATGTGGTCAGTCATACTGAACCACAAGGTACAGCACTAATATCTTCTGAGAATGTATTTTCTATGAAGAAGATGGTGTCTGAACTCATGGATTCTGGAAACCAGTCAAATCTCTCCAGACTGTTGTGATGAGACTGAAGATGATGACCTTGTTGCAATGATTGCTAAAACGTTCAACCGTTTCAAAGCAAGAGCAAACAGGCCATCTGGACAATTTGCATTCAGTTCTTCCACTGACAAGACCAATTTGACATGCTTTAAGTGTGGCAAAAAGGGTCATTTCATGAAAGAGTGCAGGTCCAACCAGTTTGCATCCAAGCCTGGTCCATTCTCTTCTAATAATAAGCCTGATGATAGCTATAAATTGAAATATAAAAGCTTAAGGCCCAAATTGCTCTCATGGCACAACAAATGGAAACCAATAATAAGTGCATGATTGCAACGACTGAAGAGAAGTGGGTTCCTTCTGATGACTCATCTGCTGATGAAGAAGAGGAAAGAGATTGCTGCTACATGGCTCTGGCAGACGAAGAGCTACTGGTGAAGGAAGATGTCACATCTGGACGATGGGTGGACATTGTTATTAAAAAGGTTAGTGATTATGATAATGCAACTGACCAAGAACTAAAATTGGACATTGCTGAAGCTCTTAATTCTGATTTAATTTTGTAGAAACTGTTAGATCTGATGGTGTAAAAGGTCTAGAAACAGATTCTTCTGAAATAAATGCTTTAAAATCAAAATTAAAAGAACTTCAAGACATTGAACTGGCATTTCAAGCCCAGGTTCTGGTAACTGAACAATTGATCCAAGAAAAACAAGATCTTGAGATCATTTTAGAGAAAGAAAAACTGGTAATAAAGTCATGGCTAGAAACCAAAAAGCCATATGATGCTTCAGTAAAACAATTTCCTGCTCAAAAACGAGCATATTTAGATGGAAATACTAATGTAGCATCATTAATACCAGTAATCGATCGATTACCAGAGGTGTTAAGGCCCACAACTGTTTATGATAAGCCTATAACTCCTAAGACCAACTTTTACCCAGTTCAATCCCCAGAGGTTAAGACTGGAGCTGTCCAGATGACTGCTCCAGTTAAAAAGGTAAAGCAGAATAGACCTTTGCCTCAGACCAATCCCTTACCAAAGCCTTGGACTGGAAAGGCTAAGGTATCATCTGAAGTAGATATTTTGTCCAGGATAGAGAGCCAGATTCAAATTCTGACTCGTCAATCACAAAGTTTTAATGCAAGATTAAACTTTATTGAGGGTACTTCATCTGGCCCTAGACAAAATACAAAACCTTTTTCAAAGAAGACAAATTTATTTCTCCAGTTGAGAAAAATGAAAAGGTTTTAAAATCATCAACCCCAGTGGTCTTTTCATCTAAGACCACTGTTGAAGAAAGTGAGCTAGACCAGATTGCCCCTGGAACCTATAAGGGAGGCTCCAGTGAACCCATCAGTCGATGGGTTCCCAAATCTAACTGATCAAAATCTGGTGTATGTGTAGGGCGATCGAAAGAAATATATCTGGTATCTTGACAGTGCAGCTGGCAGGACGATGACCGGATGTAAGACCCTACTGGAGGAGTTCACCATTTCTGATGGACCCTCTATCACTTTTGGTAATGATGGTTGTGGAAAGACTGAGGGATATGGTGTTCTGAACAATGGACAAGTCAAGTTCAGACGAGTTGCATTTGTGAATGGTTTGAAATATAACTTGATCAGTGTAAGTCAACTGTGTGACGATGGCTATCAAGTCTTATTCAATGTTGCTCAGGGCATCGTATTCAACAAGGACTGGAAGGTAGTGTTGATTGCTCCCAGGAAAGGGAATGTGTACGTGATGGATATGGAAAGCTCTCCTTCAGAGCAGTGTTTCTATACTCAAGCTGATGAAGACACAAACTGGTTATGGCATAAAAGGTTATCCCATTTAAACTTCAAAAACATTAACAAGTTATCCAGAAAACAACTTGCAGATGGGATACCTTCAGTTTCCTTCAAAAAGGAAAGACCATGTCCAGGATGTGAGATGGGTAAGCAAAAGCGTACCAGTTTCAAGACCAGACAGAATTTCAGCATTTCTGAACCTCTTCATATGCTTCATATGGACCTATTTGGTCCAGTGAACGTTCAGACTCGTGCTGGTAAAAGATACACCCTGGTGATCGTAGATGAATTCTCCAGATATTGTTGGGTGATCTTTCTGAGGTCCAAAAGTGAAGCTGCTGCTGAAATCATCAGTCTTATCAAGCAAATTGAGCTCAAGTATAGTCGAAAGGTGTGTCAGTTAAGAAGTGACAATGGAACAGAATTCCAGAATGCAACTCTGGAGTCATTCTGTACTGACACTGGCATCTCCCAGAACTTCTCTTCAGCCCGCTCTCTAGAACAGAATGGAGTGGTAGAAAGGAAAAATCGAACGCTGATAGAAGCTGCCAAGAGTATGCTTGCTGAATCTGGACTGTCTACCAGTTTCTGGGCGGAAGCAATTGCAACTGCTTGCCCACACCCAGAATCGATCAGTGTACATCAAAAGACACAAAAAGACAGCCTATGAAGTCTTAAGAAATAGAAAACCAAATGTTGGTTATTTTCACGTTTTTGGATGTCCAGTTTACATCCTGAACGACTCCAGTCAGCTAGGCAAATTTGATGCCAAAGCTGATGAAGGGTATTTCTTAGGCTATTCAGCCATTCGCAAGGCCTTCAGAGTCTATACAAGAGACTGGAGAAGGTCCATGAGTCAATTCATGTACATTTGATGAATCAAATGCTGCAATCAACAAGAAGCCAACCCTTGACACTCCCCCAGTTACTCCAATTGTCTTTTGTGAATCTGATCCAATAAACGACAAAATGGATGATTCACCAGACACAGTTTCCAGTCATCCTGATCTGGAACCTGTTCAGAAAAAGAAAGTCTCCAGTAGTACTCCATTCTATCCTTCTATTATTTTCAAACTACCCTCTGAAATTAATATTGGATCAGATGTTCGTACTACTCCCCCAGTATCAGTGTCAGTTGAGCGCTTTACCAGAAATGTTTTCTGGTGACCAAATTGAACCAGTACTACAAGAAATGCCTTCATATGAAGAATTTCATGATGCAAATCGTGATTTAAATGAATCAGATGAAGATGTTGAAGTAGTTTATGAAGAACCTCCTCCTGAAGCAACTTCAGAGGAGACTCAACTGAATTCTTGCACTGATATTGTTGTCAGTAACAATCCTGGTTAGTACTCCAGATGGACAAAAGCTCACCCTATTGATCAGATCATAGGTGACTCCAGTCGTGGTGTTCAGACCAGAAGAGCCTCCAGTGATCAATGCTTATACGTCAGTTTTCTATCTATGATAGAACCTAAGAAGATTGACGAGGCTCTGGAAGATCCAAACTGGGTGACTGCTATGCAAGAAGAGCTTCACCAGTTTGAAAGGAACAAAGTCTGGTATCTGGTTCCTTTCCCAGTTGGAAAGAAAGAACCAATTGGAACAAGATGGGTCTTCAGAAACAAAGTAGATGAAGATGGCCACATAATAAGAAACAAGGCCAGACTGGTAGCACAAGGCTACTGCCAGTCAGATGTCGACTTTGATGAATCTTTTGCTCCAGTGGCTAGACTTGAAGCGATCAGAATTTTCTTAGCATTCGCTGCTAATCATCAGTTCAAGGTTTACCAGATGGACGTAAAGAGTGCTTTCTTGAATGGAAAGCTTGAAGAAGAAGTTTACGTCAGACAACCTCCAGGTTTCGTTAATGACAAGCATCCACATTGGGTATATCGTATGGACAAAGCGCTATATGGCCTCAGACAAGCCCCACGTGCCTGGTATGATACTCTGACTAAACATTTGTTGAAAAATGGCTTTAAACGAGGTGCAATTGACAATACCTTGTTCATTCTTCATGAGAAAGGTAATCTGTTAATGGTACAAATTTATGTTGATGATATAATTTTTGGGTCTACTGATGAAAACATGTGCATGAAATTTTCAAAAATCATGTCCACTGAATATGAAATGAGTTTGATGGGTGAATTAACATATTTTCTTGGACTCCAGATTAAACAAAACAATGATGGCATTTTTATTAATCAGGAAAAATATGTTTGAGATCTTTTAAAGAAATTCGATATGAATTCTTCACCATCTAAACCAACTCCAATTTCTGCACCACTGACACTGGACTCGGATCCAGATGGCAAACCAGTGAACACCACTGTATATAGAGGCATGGTTGGTTCACTGATGTATTTAACTGCCAGTAGACCAGATATTATGTTTTCAACATGTTTATGTGCCAGATATCAGTCTAATCCAAAGGAATCTCATATGCTCGCTGTAAAGCGCATACTGAAGTACCTTAAAGGAGTCCCCAGTCTAGGTCTTTGGTACCCCAAAGGCTCAGGCATGGATCTAATGGGTTATTCAGATTCAGATCATGCAGGTTGTAAGATAGATAGGAAATCCACAACTGGTGGATGTCATTTCCTAGGTGGCAAACTGGTCAGCTAGACCAGTAAGAAGCAAACTTCAGTTTCATTATCCACTGCTGAAGCTGAATACGTATCTGCAGCCAGTTGTTGTGCTCAGATACTCTGGATGAAGAACCAGTTGCTTGATTATGGTATTAAATATTCAAAGACTCCCATCTTTTGTGATAATACCAGTGCCATTGCTATCTCAAACAATCCAGTCATGCACTCCAGAACGAAGCACATCGATCTAAGGTACCATTTCATTCGTGATCATATTATGAAAAATAATATTGAACTCCATTTTATTCCCACTGACAAACAACTCGCTGACATTTTTACCAAACCACTGGATGTCAAAACTTTTGAATATCTTGTTGGTGAGTTGGGAATGTTAAATCCTTAAATCTGGTGATTGCTCAGATATTGAACGCCATTTGTGTACTATCTTTGCATTATTAGATTTCTGGAACAACATTCCAAGGAAGACTTGAAAAATATTTTCCTATTAAAAGTGTTTTAAGTTCAGGGGGAATTTATTTTCTCACTGGACAAATTCTTCAGAAAATATTACTGGTGCTTTGTAAATATGTCCCTCTCACTGGTAAATGGATAGGTTGAAGTGCGTGTTTGAGTTGACTTTTGTCTTCTTGTAAATGTGTCCCTCTCATTTGTCTATATTAGTTGACGTGCACGTTTGAGGTTACCAGTCTTTCAAAATGGTATTCACTGGTACTTTACTGGAGTGTCCCTCCAGTGTACCATCAGTGCATGATCACTGGACTAATCCACCAGTGATACTGGAGCGTCTAGTCAACCTCCAGATGCACTGAAATTTGTCATAATATTTTCAAATACTTGATCTTTGTGAGTGCCACGTAAGCAAACTTTTTCGAAGATATTTATCTTATGAATCCTACGTGGCATGTAATTTTTCAAACAATGATGGTCTTTTTACTTTGGGAAAACAAAAAGGTACAAGTTGATTAGTTTTTGTGGGCGGTAAACCATCACCCATTTATGGGTGATGTGATGTAATTAAATGCGGATCTCAAAACCCGATCAAAAGTTATATTTGATAATTTCAAATTAATCTTTTGAGTTCCACATTATCTCTCCTATATATACCCACTTTCACTTTACATTTACTTCGAACATTTACTCCCAAATCTTCAAATTCCTTCATTAAATTCTTCATTCATTTTTCCAATCATAATACTCTCATATTAACTTCATTCATTAAATTCTTCATAAACCTTAAATATTCATTTTCATATTCATCTATAATCAAATGGCACCAAGAAATCTTTTAACCACCGAATATGCTCCGGTCGAAGATGTTGTTAGACCGAGACATATTTCTCTTGATGCGAAAGCCATTCGTATCAATATGAATAACTGGATGGCAAAACTTTCCAGTGTTCATACAGCTCAGTCTATCATTGGGAGATTGAATACTTCTTTCTCTCATGCCCTCTGTATGGTGCATTAACCCTAAATCCAGGGAAAATGTACCATGACTACTTATGTGAGTTCTGGTACTCCGCGTTTTACAACGAAGAAACCTCATCAATTTCCTACACTCTCAAGGGAGGTACCAGACCGTTAGGTTTCTCAGTGAGTTTGCTCAGGTCTGTTCTTCAGTTAAATTATCATGACCAGAATGAGCAGCCCATGGAACTTCCAACTGGCATTAATTTCAGAGAAGTGTGCAGGGTGATGGGGCACACCGAAATTGTTGATGAAAATGGCCAGTTATTGAGAAAAGGCACAATTTACATGAGTAGGCTTACAGATTCGTGGAGATTTTTCTTCACTCATTTGGTAGAGTGTCTTGGAGGTAGTTCTGGAGGACTAGATCAGATAAATCAAACGCAACTCCAGATTGCCTATTGTTTATGGTTTGGGATAAGGGTGGATTTTGCTCAGATCCTGTTTAATGATTTGGTGGATCGACTGAAGGCTAAAGGGAGAAAACCCCATATTCCTTACATTCGTTTTCTTTCCCTTATGTTCAGGAATGGTCTAGGAGACCAATATGATGTTAATACTACTCATTTTACTATGAGTGAGTTTTTAAGAGATCTGAACAATCTACAATCAAGAGATGGTGAGGTAGACATTCCTCAATCCATGCTCTCATTTCAAAGAGTGGAAGAGAATGTGGCGCCAGTACAAGATGTTGAAAGCACTGGTGATGAACAAGAGGTACAGGTTGTAGAAATGGTACAACCTATAAGTCAAGTGGCTCCTGAAGAAAGTCAACAACCCACTGTTGAGCTTTCCAGACGACCAAGAACTCATAGGCGTCTGATGAGGGGAGGAGTCCAGGTAAACCCATCAACTCATCCTGGTGATACTATTAATCTTGATGGGTCTCCCATTTGTGAAGAGGAAAATATTGAATCTCTTGTACAATTTGAACAGAGAGTGGACACTGAAGTCCAGGCTGTTGTACAAGAAGATGCTGCCCAGGTTGTTGAAGTTGTTGAAGTTGTTCAGACTGAAGAACAAGCTTCTGGTGAGCAAGAGGCTCCATTAGATTTAAATGTTGAGGTTGGTGTAGTGACTGGTGAACAGTCTGGTGAACAGGCAGTTGGGACTGTGCCAGAATGGGATGATGTTGACTCCCCCATGTCTGAAGGCTATGATGTCAATTTGAATTTTCTGGGTGAGGATGAACAAGAAGAAATAAATCCACCAGAAATACCTTCAAATACACCAGAAATGCCACCACCAGAATCCACTCAACCCCCACCAGAATCAATGCCACCACCACCACCACCTTCAATTCCTCAATCAACTCCATATTTCACTCCTTTCACTCCTACATCTCAACCTCCAGTCATCCCAACCGAACAAAGTGTGCCAGACTCAAATGTTGAATCTGAAGAGGTCTGGGCACAAGTACCAGTAATGGAGAGAATGACCTCTCATCTGGAACCACCGACTGGTCTCTCCACTTCTTCCTCAACCGAGGTCCAAGGCCTTCTTAGTAAGGTGGCGGACCTGGAGAGATCACTGCACTCATCTTCCCAGGTTATTTCTGATTTCAAGTCTTTGTTGTCAAATAATCTTTCATCAGAAATGAACTTGTTTGCTGGGAATGAGAAGTTAGTGTTCGAGAAGTTGGATGAACTGGTACTGGCCACCAATCAAAATTCTGAAAACTTTAAAGTGGCAGTCCAGGGGTTGGAATCTAGAATGGTGTCTTCTGTTCAGACTGCAGTCACTGGCGAACTGGCAGGGCTGAAAGAAGAAGTTAAGAATTTGGTGTTCAGGGTAAGTGCTCTGGAAAGCAGACCTACACTGGATCAAGGTGAAGTTGTTAGCACCATCAGTGATAATGTACAAGGAAGTTCAGAAACAACATGTTGAAAGAGTTATGTGAAGAAGTTTCTGGGACTGTCCTTCGTAGTATTTATGATGGGGTTTTACCACAATTTGAGAAGCTACTGGATGAGAAGTTGCCTAAGGACTTGCCTAAAGAAATTGCAAATTTGAAAAAGGAAGTTCTGGAACTTAAGAAGAGTGTGAATGATGCCAATCCAGTTACTGGAAGAACTTTTTCAGTAGACAGGCAAATGATGGAAGATTTATGGAATGATCTAAAGTCAAGGACTGGAGATCATTCCAAGGGGGAAAAATTGTCAGTTCCATCAACTGGTGAACAAGAAGGGTTGATAAGGAAGAAGAAAGAGGTTGTAAGGGCAGTCGCTACTGAAAGCGTTGTTCAGAGAAGCAAGTGACTGGTACTGATGCCAGTGCACGTATGGCCCAGAGAGCACTTGGTACTGAAACCAGTGTGCAGACTGAAGAAGAGGCTGCTGGTACTGAAGCCGAGCCCCAGTTTGAAACCTTCCCAGACATTCCTACAACACTGAAGGCAGTTAAAGGAAAAGAAAAGATGGTGTCTGGTGAAGAAGAAGATCAGACTGAAGATGTTGATAATGAGACTGCAGGAAGTTAAATCAACAGTGCATCATGATAGAAATATTCAAGACTAACCAGAAAAATGAACTGCTGGCCCATCATAGGGATATGGCTACAATGGGTACTCTGGACTCCTACAATGCTGGAAGACTTGGTATAAATATTGAAGTTTTTAAAAGGATGAAGGAGGATCCCAGAGTTCAACAATGTCTTGATGCACTGAACGATGTGCATATACGCTCTTTCTATGCTGAAGAAGAGCAGGTATATGACTCGTTGATATATGGTGTAACCATTCCAGAGCTTATCAGACAAAGAAAGGAGGAGCTGGTAAGCCTCCAGAAAAAGATCAGAAGAAATGCTGGTGCTCTGGAATTGGAATACAGAAAGAGGATGACTGGTCTGCCCAAGCTTACTGCCAGACAATTAAAGGCTATAAAAGATGGTGATCTTAGCACCTTTATTCCTCTGGATACTACTCTGAGAATAAATAGACAAGAACACCAGTCCACTGAAGGACAACAGAGTGGTGTATCCAGGGATACTGAAGATATGGTTCAGTTGGCTAAGCAGAAGGCAAAATATGAAGAAATCAAACTGGCTGAAAATCATCAAAATTTGACCAGATTCAATGTGAAGTTGACCAGGGAGGGTAACTTTACAGACGAGAGGAAAGATACTTCAGTCCATGCTTTTGGATGGACTGAACTAAAGGAGATAGGACTGACCTTCAAAGGTAAATCTGATCTCTCTCCAGATGTGAAGGCTTTTATGAAAAGAATTGAGAAGATCTGGAAGAGAATTCAACAAATGGAAGCTGTGTTGGGTCTGAGACCACCAGTATCTGTTCCATCATCTCCATCTCCTAAGAGGAAGGCTACTGAAGATGCTCCAGAAAGGACATCAAGAAGAAGGGCCTGAACTCTTATCATTGTACTTGTTGTAATTATTTGTTTATGAAAGTTGTAATTATTTTCCTTTTTGATGAAAGTAATAATAGTTGCAAGTTTTTATTTTTTACAAGTAAATGACCAGATTTAGTCTAAGTTAGAACTTAAAAGATGAAACTGAAAACACTCATGATCTATAAAGTGTTTTCCAGTAACTTAGAATTTTTAGACTTAAATCGACCAAGTGTTTTCCAGGCATACAAATTTGTATATCTATAAGCCTGAAAAATACTTGCATTATTTCTAAACAAATAGGGGGAATTTGTTAGGTCCAGATTTAGTCCAGAGTTACTGGACTGGCTCCAGACTGGACTACTGGAATCTTATTGAAGATAAGTCAAGAAACATGTTTTGCTGGACTCGCTCCAGACCCGACTTCTGGAGCCTCACTGAAGATCTGACCAGAAAACATGTTCGACTGGACCTACTCCAGACTTGGAATCTGGAGTCCCTCTAAAGATTTGTCCAGAAATAATTGAAGACTAGTGAGCAAATACTTGTATAGATAATCTGGAGTATTCTCCAGATTAGCTCACTGAAGACTTCACCCCAGTCCAGATCTACTCTACTGAAGACATTCTGACTGAAGTCAAAGACTGAAGGAAGAAGGAAGAAGACTTAACAAATGGCGGAGTCCACTGGAAAGTCTTACCAGATCTGTACACTAGAGGATTGTTAGTGTTCTAGATCCTGCAAGTCTGAACACTAATATCGAGGATTGACTTTGCCTTTAACACACTTTCCAAAGAACAATCCACTTGTTCTTTAACATAGTATACGTGTGTTAAGGTGGTTGGATATAAGGATACACTTGCACTTGATGTGACTTTATCCTTATTCTTATCCAATGCATTTAATGTTCTTGTCGGACCATTAATGTATGCAACCATATTTGTACGGCACAAAATTCACTGGTGAATTTTGTTGCCTATAAATACAAAGTCATTTCCTTGACAAAAATACTTTTTAAGCATACACTTTGCATGAAAGTGAATTTGTCTAAAATACTCTCGATCTTAAACAGGGATACTTCACAACTTTAAGTATCTCGATCCTGAAGAGCTATTTGAAAAATATAGATCATTTGTAACTCATAGGTTGTTAGGATACATACTTCATTGTATTATCTTGATTCCGCAACAACCTTGTATTTTATTTAAACATCAATAAATAAAGTACCCATGAAAAATACATAATGTTCCACTTTACTTGTTTATTGCTTTAAGTCTTGTATTACTTTGTTTATATATCTTGCATATTTATTTACAAGTAATACTAGTCCAAATCTAGTGCTTATTAGACTTGTTGTATTTTTACATTCCTGATTAACCATCTCGTGTTTATGGGCGAAATTAGGGCACGGCTGAAGGCGGCTCAGGATCGCCAGAAGAGCTATGCAGATCGTAGAAGGAAACCCCTTGAGTTTCAAGTGGGTGATAAAGTTATGTTGAAAGTGTCACCTTGGAAAGGCACTGCACGCTTTGGCGTGAGAGGAAAACTTAGTCCCTCGTTATATCGGACCATTCGAAATTGTTCGAAGGATTGGTTCCGTGGCTTATAAGCTCAATTTACCCCAAGAGCTGGAACATGTTCATCCCACATTTCATATATCGAATCTTAAGAAATGTTTGACTGATGAAACATTGGTTGTGCCTGTCGAAGAGTTGCAAGTGAATGACTCTCTTCAATTTGTAGAGGAGCCTGTTGAAATTATAGACCAACAGCTCAAACAGCTTAGACGAAGTCGTATCAAGTTGGTCAAAGTTCGTTGGAACTCAAAACACGGACCAGACTCGACTTGGGAACGTGAGGATTATATGAGGGATAACTATCCTCATCTTTTTACTGAGCAAGACTTGATTTCGGGACGAAATCCTTAGAAGTCGGGGATGCTGTGACAACTCGTAATTTATTAGCAACGGGTTAGTCTTAATCTCGATCATTATTATAATTTCGTCTAATTTAGAGATTATGACGTGGAAATTATTAGTTAATTGAACATTTGATATAGTTCAATTAGACGTATCCTTAGACGTAGACTATTAGCTATTTAGACGAATGCCGAGTCTTAAAATAACGTTAAATAAAGATTTAAATGTTATAATTGAACACAGTAAATAGACTGTCTAAACTAAATATTTCTAAAAGTTTAGTTTATTTAATTTTATTTACTTGTCTCGACTAAAATGAGACGAGGGAAAATACCTTTACTTTACATTTTAACCTATTAGTCAAACGGTATTTAATCGTAAGCATTTTACCAAATTAGGGGTAAGGAATATATCCAATATTTGGCCACATGGGCCGAAATGAAATTGAAAGGCAGAGAGGGAAACACCAACCCCCCCCCCCCTCTCTGTTTCCTTTTGATCAACACCAACACACACACACCACACAAAACACACAAATCACCCAAATACTCTCAATCTCTCTAGTCTTCTTCTACATCAGTTTTGCAAAGGAAAGATTGAAGGATGTTAAAGCTATAATTTGGTATTTGCATCATCAATCCCCATCTTCATCAATTATTCAAGAACATAAATTTTGGTAAGTCTAAATCATCCCTTTTGCGCCTATTTATGTTTACTTACTCTTTTCTAGTCATTTCGAGTTCTTACAAGGCCTAAAACAACTTAAAATGGAATTAGGGTTTAAATAGGGTTTTGGTTTGATTTGATCGTTTCGGAAGATTCAATGATGTTATGGATGAAATTATGGGCGGGGTAATGTGTATTTATAGTTTATAATGTTTAGTTATGCTTCATAATGGGATACAAGCTCCTACAAATCGTTTCGGGTTGAATTGGGTCGAGTTTGAAGGGTTTTGGTTTGGTTTTCCTGCATAAAACTGCAGCTACTGCTTTTTGGTCCAGAACTTGGCCACTGCGGCGCAGTGGCATGGGTTAGCCCCACTGCGGCGCAGTGGCTAGGGGCTGTTTGTTCGTGGTTAGCTCACTGCGGCGCAGTGAGCTTGGCAATGGCTCACTGCGGCGCAGTGGATACCTTCTGGAAAATTTTTGCGCATCAATTTTCAAATGTTAATAACTTTTGATCCGTAACTCCAAATAAGTCGCATGACCTATCGTTGGAATCGTAAGAGATTCTAGTTACGAGTAATAACCCTCTTTTTGTATGAATCTTCTCCCATTTCTAAAAATGTCGAGTCAAATGTGTCTTGTTCACACTCATTTAAGTTGTAAACGTGTTTAGAGACTTATGACTTGACTAAATCGTGCTAAATCAACTTGTTGGAGGTTGTAAGGTTGGCATTGTGGTATTTTGTACCACTTTATAATGACTATGTCATTGATTTTACCAACTAAGGGTAAATAAAACGAAAGTTTGAAACACGTTCTCGGTTACGGCATTCTAGGGTCTATAGCTAAGTAGTTGTACGTAGGATACTCGTCGTCAAGAGATTTGATCCTCATTATTGGTAATGATATCATAGGTTTTGGATAACGTGGAGAACTGATTGTTGAATCTTCTCGAGCTACTTTGCACCTTTTAGCACTAGATCCCTTTTCCTTTTACTTTGGGCCTGAAAAGCATGTACTGTTGTATACACTATTTATTAAATAAATGATTGTTTTGTGAGTATGCCATGTGATTTGGATACTTAGATCATTTGACTTAAATTTGCCATGTTGACGGCTGTCGAAAATGTGTATACGTGTCATTTATTAAATGTTGGATAAAATGACGTTGAATTGCCGTGTGATGGCTGATTAAATGTTTCTTTGTGTTTGACAAACTAAAATGTTTCCCCCTATTGGTTAAATTGTCGGATGTTGTATTCTGACTGTCTTGGTAAAATTGTCGGATGTTGTATTCTGACTGTCTTGGTAAAATTGTCGGATGTTGTATTCTGACTGTCTTGGTTAAGGTCCGCACCCATTTAGAACGGAAACCTGTGCGAGGCATATTGGCTGATACTGTCGGATGTTGTATTCTGACTGTCTTGTAAAATTGTCGGATGTTGTATTCTGACTGTCTTGGTAAAATTGTCGGATGTTGTATTCTGACTGTCTTGGTAAAATTGTCGGATGTTGTATTCTGACTGTCTTGGTAAAATTGTCGGATGTTGTATTCTGACTGTCTTGGTAAAATTGTCGGATGTTGTATTCTGACTGTCTTGGTAAAATTGTCGGATGTTGTATTCTGACTGTCTTGGTAAAATTGTCGGATGTTGTATTCTGACTGTCTTGGTAAAATTGTCGGATGTTGTATTCTGACTGTCTTGGTAAAATTGTCGGATGTTGTATTCTGACTGTCTTGGTAAAATTGTCGGATGTTGTATTCTGACTGTCTTGGTAAAATTGTCGGATGTTGTATTCTGACTGTCTTGGTAAAATTGTCGGATGTTGTATTCTGACTGTCTTGGTAAAATTGTCGGATGTTGTATTCTGACTGTCTTGGTAAAATTGTCGGATGTTGTATTCTGACTGTCTTGGTAAAATTGTCGGATGTTGTATTCTGACTGTCTTGGTAAAATTGTCGGATGTTGTATTCTGACTGTCTTGGTAAAATTGTCGGATGTTGTATTCTGACTGTCTTGGTAAAATTGTCGGATGTTGTATTCTGACTGTCTTGGTAAAATTGTCGGATGTTGTATTCTGACTGTCTTGGTAAAATTGTCGGATGTTGTATTCTGACTGTCTTGGTAAAATTGTCGGATGTTGTATTCTGACTGTCTTGGTAAAATTGTCGGATGTTGTATTCTGACTGTCTTGGTAAAATTGTCGGATGTTGTATTCTGACTGTCTTGGTAAAATTGTCGGATGTTGTATTCTGACTGTCTTGGTAAAATTGTCGGATGTTGTATTCTGACTGTCTTGGTAAAATTGTCGGATGTTGTATTCTGACTGTCTTGGTAAAATTGTCGGATGTTGTATTCTGACTGTCTTGGTAAAATTGTCGGATGTTGTATTCTGACTGTCTTGGTAAAATTGTCGGATGTTGTATTCTGACTGTCTTGGTAAAATTGTCGGATGTTGTATTCTGACTGTCTTGGTAAAATTGTCGGATGTTGTATTCTGACTGTCTTGGTAAAATTGTCGGATGTTGTATTCTGACTGTCTTGGTAAAATTGTCGGATGTTGTATTCTGACTGTCTTGGTAAAATTGTCGGATGTTGTATTCTGACTGTCTTGGTAAAATTGTCGGATGTTGTATTCTGACTGTCTTGGTAAAATTGTCGGATGTTGTATTCTGACTGTCTTGGTAAAATTGTCGGATGTTGTATTCTGACTGTCTTGGTAAAATTGTCGGATGTTGTATTCTGACTGTCTTGGTAAAATTGTCGGATGTTGTATTCTGACTGTCTTGGTAAAATTGTCGGATGTTGTATTCTGACTGTCTTGGTAAAATTGTCGGATGTTGTATTCTGACTGTCTTGGTAAAATTGTCGGATGTTGTATTCTGACTGTCTTGGTAAAATTGTCGGATGTTGTATTCTGACTGTCTTGGTAAAATTGTCGGATGTTGTATTCTGACTGTCTTGGTAAAATTGTCGGATGTTGTATTCTGACTGTCTTGGTAAAATTGTCGGATGTTGTATTCTGACTGTCTTGGTAAAATTGTCGGATGTTGTATTCTGACTGTCTTGGTAAAATTGTCGGATGTTGTATTCTGACTGTCTTGGTAAAATTGTCGGATGTTGTATTCTGACTGTCTTGGTAAAATTGTCGGATGTTGTATTCTGACTGTCTTGGTAAAATTGTCGGATGTTGTATTCTGACTGTCTTGGTAAAATTGTCGGATGTTGTATTCTGACTGTCTTGGTAAAATTGTCGGATGTTGTATTCTGACTGTCTTGGTAAAATTGTCGGATGTTGTATTCTGACTGTCTTGGTAAAATTGTCGGATGTTGTATTCTGACTGTCTTGGTAAAATTGTCGGATGTTGTATTCTGACTGTCTTGGTAAAATTGTCGGATGTTGTATTCTGACTGTCTTGGTAAAATTGTCGGATGTTGTATTCTGACTGTCTTGGTAAAATTGTCGGATGTTGTATTCTGACTGTCTTGGTAAAATTGTCGGATGTTGTATTCTGACTGTCTTGGTAAAATTGTCGGATGTTGTATTCTGACTGTCTTGGTAAAATTGTCGGATGTTGTATTCTGACTGTCTTGGTAAAATTGTCGGATGTTGTATTCTGACTGTCTTGGTAAAATTGTCGGATGTTGTATTCTGACTGTCTTGGTAAAATTGTCGGATGTTGTATTCTGACTGTCTTGGTAAAATTGTCGGATGTTGTATTCTGACTGTCTTGGTAAAATTGTCGGATGTTGTATTCTGACTGTCTTGGTAAAATTGTCGGATGTTGTATTCTGACTGTCTTGGTAAAATTGTCGGATGTTGTATTCTGACTGTCTTGGTAAAATTGTCGGATGTTGTATTCTGACTGTCTTGGTAAAATTGTCGGATGTTGTATTCTGACTGTCTTGGTAAAATTGTCGGATGTTGTATTCTGACTGTCTTGGTAAAATTGTCGGATGTTGTATTCTGACTGTCTTGGTAAAATTGTCGGATGTTGTATTCTGACTGTCTTGGTAAAATTGTCGGATGTTGTATTCTGACTGTCTTGGTAAAATTGTCGGATGTTGTATTCTGACTGTCTTGGTAAAATTGTCGGATGTTGTATTCTGACTGTCTTGGTAAAATTGTCGGATGTTGTATTCTGACTGTCTTGGTAAAATTGTCGGATGTTGTATTCTGACTGTCTTGGTTAAAATTTAGGAATGTTAAACGCAGCTATTAGGCTGCACTTATCGCGTATAAAAAACTTATACCTTTCCATATCAAAAGCCCACCCTCTGAATTTTATGGTAAGTGTACAACTATTTTATGCACCTTAACTGCAGCCCTAAGGGCTGCGTTTAGCAAAACCCTAAAATTTATTAGTGTTGATAAGTAGAAATTGTTGCAACCTAATTGTGTTGATGAGTTGGGTGGATGAAATCCATTAGTGTTGATAAACCTCGAGTATAGAGTTGAAAGAGTTAAACTTAACCCAAAATTAGCCTATGTAGGCTAGTTGTGCCGAGTAGATCACTCGGGAGCAGTGCACTTGCTTTTCGGTGACCAAATCAGTGTTGAAGAGTAATTCCAGGTGGAGTGATTAACCACTTGATGGAAACGGGTTACTCATGGATTTGATTATGCCTATCCAATCAGTGTTGAAGAGTAGTTCCGGATGGAGTGATTAACCTTTCAAATGAATTATGGATACAACTATATTAGCGAGCCTAAAAACCGCCCCATCGAAAGCGTGTTTCCATTTGAAAATACTACAAATATACATATAACAAAATTTTAAAATAAGTTTATAAAGTTGTCATCAATAATTTTTTTATAATATGTTATGGGATATCAATTCATATTAGCTATTCAAACTATTTAATAAATACTTAACTTATATCTTATACGTCTATACACTATATACAAAATCAAAAAAAAAGTTTACGTTAATTATAAGTTTCGGTAAATGCAGCGAAAAGTAAATGTCCCTAACCATTAAACTCTTTAAATTGTTTTAGGGTTAAAATTATAACTTAATTATCAATACTGATACTTTAAAAAAAAAGACTATCAATATTGATGATGAATGTACTGATTGAAAAGTAGTTACCATACAAAAATTCTTTATAAAGGATTAAAACTTCTCCAATTCTTTTTCAAATTTACGCAGAAACTAAAATCTGATTTTATCCCAAAGCTAAATTATATTTCTTAAGAAGATTATTACGCAAAATGACGTATTTTACGTCTAAATGTGAGCTTATTGGTTAAGGAAGGATATGTGGGGCCTATAATGGACCAAACTCCTATCATTGATGATGAAATGGGCTGAGCTCCTCATATGTCTGTTTGCTTACAAGTATTGCATTACTTGGTCCCACTCCCATCCTTTGTTCCATCACTCAAAATATAAATCACGTTTAGAGTAGTCGCGATCGTGACCACGAGCAGTGGTGGTGGAGTGGTAATGTTTTGTGTGAAACTCGTGGTCTGACTTGATAGTGGTTATTAGAGGTGCAAGAAGCGGTTAACCGATTTCGGTTATTAATTTTAATAACCGGTTTCGGTTATTACAAATCGGTTCGGTTCGGTTCGGTTAGGTTAATCGGTTTTTTCTTGTTCGGTTCGGTTCGGTTCGGTTCGGAGAGGTGCAAGAAGCGGTTAACCGATTTCGGTTATTAATTTTAATAACCGGTTTCGGTTATTTTTTGAAACAGTAATAACCGATTACGGTTAACTTGTACCGGTTTCTAGGTTTTAAAACTGGAACCTATCTAACCGATTTCGATTAATAATAACCGGTTAACCGATACCGGTTAACCTATTCGGTTTTTTTAACCGCCCATTATAATATTGAGAAAGTGGTGAACAATGGGGAAAAACAATCATTTCCGACAAGTCTGAGCGACGAACCCATATTCCAAAAAACCCATATTCCAAATAAACATCATTTTCTAAACACAACAAAATTCATCATCCCAAATCTCAAAAACAACCAAAAATTGATGTTGGATCGGATGAAAGAAGCATTAATCTATATATAGTATAGATATATTGAAAGCTTACAAAATCATCTGATGGTGCGATCTTTCCGGTTATATATCAGTGTATGTATATTAGATATATATAATATGGTTAACCGGTTAATAATCGGTTTTGGTTTTGAAAAGAGTAACCGGTTAGTAACCGACGGTTTCGTAACATAATCGGTTTTGGTTTTGAAAAGAGTAACCGGTTAGTAACCGACGGTTTCGTAACATAATCGGTTTTGGTTTTGAAAAGAGTAACCGGTTAGTAACCGACGGTTTCTGGTAACCTATAATCGGTTTTTACTATTCCGGTTACTAACCGGTTTCGGTTACCGGTTACAAATCGGTTCGGTTCGGTTAATCGGTTTTTTCTTGCACCTCTAGTGGTTATGAGCCTTTGGGATATACGAGTATTTTATTTTATCGTTCTTACATTTTAATGGATACTAAATGCATGTCCGTTCACACGGTATGATGTGGTTATTAATATAAAAGTAATTGATGTATATGGGATAATGTATATAGTATAATTTTAAGGTTAGAGGATGTATATTGTATATAATTAGTATTAATAAATATATTATGTGAAATTATTTAAATTATTGAATAGAGAGAAAGAATTTTTTTGAAACGGTGTAAAACAAGTTAGCAGTACACTTAAAGTCTTAAAACTAATTATCACATGAGTATTGTTCTCATTGGTTCTAACTAGTTTTCAAAAATTATTTTAAGGCTTTGTTTGACGCAATATAACTTCAAAAGTTTTTGAAAATATAAGCTTAAATTGTTTAGTAGTACTACTATTTAATTAAGTAATTTTATATTATGCCTTTTTATGTGCTCCATTATTCCAAGTACCTTTATTTGGTGCCACAAACTAAGAGTTTTTGGAAAACAATTAAACTTAAACCGTTAAATACAATTTATAAAGTATTGCAGTAAACTTTTTCATTCGTTCCAATTATGGAAAGTATTATAAGCAACAATGGTTAATGAACTTAGTTTTTTTTCTTTCAATAACACTTGAAGTTCTATTGCGGCAAGCAAAGCTTATGACATTTGCATTATCAAAACTTGAAAAGTATAATACTATCAAGCTATTGTAACTTGTAAGCTCTTAAAACCTCTATGCCAAATATTCTCAAATTTGGAATTTCGGTATAAACCATCTATTTTAACCAATTTTGGTGCAACATCAAACTTTTTAGCATTTACACCAATTTTCGATACCATTTATTTCAATCATGTAATATTATGTAT
The DNA here is from genome assembly GCA_034093135.1 of Erigeron breviscapus. Taxonomy (NCBI): domain Eukaryota; kingdom Viridiplantae; phylum Streptophyta; class Magnoliopsida; order Asterales; family Asteraceae; genus Erigeron; species Erigeron breviscapus. The sequence goes on from CM067168.1 coordinate 80,083,261, forward strand.
TTACTTTATACCAAGTATGTGTTAGTCATTGACTAATTCATAGTATAACTTTTAGATGATAAAATATTTTGAAAAAATTTCCATATAAGAAGATAGTGAAAATTAAATGGAAATTAATGCATGGTGTAGATAAACTTAATCCTGATGTAAAAAGTTTTCATTTTACATCAAATTTGATTCAACATTTGATGCACAACTCGGGTAGGCCCTAAGACAATCCCCATCGGTGTGTATAGACATGGGCAAAAAAACCGGTTCCTGAGGAACCGGTCTGGAACCGATTGGAACCGGTCCTTGGAACCGGTTCCGGTTCCTCAAGAACCACCGGTTCGGGACCGGTTCCACTTTTGGATCCAAAAATCGGTTCCTTACCGGTTCCAATCGGTTCCGAACCGGAAAAAACCGAAAAAAATGGTCAAACGTTGACCAAGAACCGGTTCCGGTTCTTGAAGAACCGGTTCCGGTTCCGATCCAATGCCCACCTCTAGGTGTGTATAATGTTTTGTTCGGTTGGCTAAAGTGGGCCGGGCCCACTAAGATTCCTTTAAAACTCCGACTTGTTCACATAGCCAACTGAAGTTTGGTTATTTTTTTATAATATTCTAATGGTTTTTACATGATTTAGTTTTGTTTAGTAGTGTGTAAAGTTGAGTTTTTTAAATAAAAAAATGGATTTTGATTGGGTTGTGAATGAGAGTATAAAAGTTGGTTTTAGTTGGGTTGTATGGATATAAGAGAGAGAAATTAGTTTTTTAATAAAAAAAGTATTGGTGGGTTGGGTTGTGAATGAGGATGACATAAGGATGTAATGTATACCATAGCTGGTTGACGCATGGTTCACGATGCACACACACCCTTTACACAAAACGTGAAAGGTTTTTGATATCCGAACTTCATTTCAAAGTCTAAACCTCTATCAAATGAGTTATTTTTCCGTGTATTTTGCTTTTTAGTCTAATTCAATTCTTCGAAATCCAGTGAAAAGAATTCATTAGACGACACATCATCATCTCTAACCATAAAGAGTTTCTCGCATAGACATAGTTTGATGGATGATCCACAACAAAGTCACAAAGCTATAAATGCTCTCCTTTTCCATTTTTCTTCTCATCTTCCTTTCTCTTAACCTCTAAGTATATTTTCTCACCTTCTTCTTCTTCTTCTTCTTCTTCTTATTCTTTCTATATTTATAATAACTTCTCTCATTCAAATTCAAACACAAACACACACAATTTCAAAACAAAAAAATTTCATAATTCATCATGTCTTCTTCTTTGTACTCATATCCATCTTATTCAAATTCCACCCCTTCAAACAATTCTTCTTCTTTTTCATTTCTAAAACTTAAAGATTTCTTCACCCCTGCTATTATTGTTATTATTGGCAATGTTTTCTCTGCAATTTTCACCTTTTTCTTTGCATTGGGTATGTCTTTTCTTCATTCCCTTGTGTGTGTGTTTATAAAAAGAAATTGTTATTGTTTTAAGTTTCTTGAAAATGGAGGTTTGTTTTGAATAGTTTATTGGCATTTTGATGTGGGCTTTTCAATATATGAATTGGGTGTTCTTTGTTTTCCTTCTAATTATAGAAATTAATAAGCTTTTTGCTTATCAATTTGCTATGTCAAGCTTCGGGTATCTGGGTTCACGTTTGAATTCCTCTTTTCACTATAAAAGTTAACTTCCATTAATTTACCATTTTACAGCTTGGGGCTATGGTTAAAATGCAAGAAAATGTTGTGTGTCTCGTGCTTGTAATAACTTTAAGGATCAGTTATTTTTATGTACAATACTTTAGTGCGTGTTAACTATAATTATTGCAAATAGCATGTTCTATGCATTGATAAATATCTATATCAATACATATACTCGTATAAAGTAATATTTTGAATAAAGCTACATAGGTGCAAATTTTACAATCAGGGTATAAAAACTTCATGCTCATGTAATTATGTCAATTACATTAGATAACTTAGTATGTAAGCTATACACTCATCTCAGGTTCGAATCCTGACACATACAAATGTGGTGAGGGAGCTTAGCAACACATAAGGAGCAAACCCTTTAGGGCATTGCCAGGAGTCGAACCGGCGTGGGCGTACCCGGGTGGGGGTGTTAGCCATTTATCCGTTGGTGCCTTTCAATAATAATTGTAATGATTAGCATTACATCTTCTTTTGTTTTATTGTCCTAAATTGACCAACTTTCGTTAGTTAGTTTGGCTAAACTTGGTTGGACATCATGTACTTGACCCATTAGGAGTTTTAGTACTCCACGAAAAATCTAGCCGAAAAAGTGTCAAAACACAAAAGACTTGACACTTTATCTATTTCTAATAATATAATATTAGAAATACAATATTTTGGTTGTTATGGAACTACAATATTCAAGTTTCTATAGCAGCAAAAGTAAAAGAAAATGACATCAAAATGGTCATGTCTTGCAGTTGGAACTTTACTAGGAGCAATGACTGGAGCCTTGATAGGTCAAGAAACTGAGAGTGGTTTTGCTAGGGGGGCTGCAGTTGGAGCCATTACGGGTGCTGTTTTTTCTATTGAAGTTTTCGAATCTTCGCTTAATTTGTGGAAAACAGATGAATCTGGGACTGGTTGTATTCTATACTTGGTGAGCATTTAAATCACAGAAAACGTTTCAAATATACAAAAGTTTTTATGATTAAGTCAGGAAAAGTAGATACGAGGAATGCATGAAAACAATTGCTTCTTGTTCTTGCTCTCGTTTTTTTGAACCTCGAGAATTTTTTCAATAAGCCATGTATTTTACTTAGTTTGACAATTTCTAATCCAATTTTGTCGTATTTATCACAGATTGATGTCATTGTAAGCTTGATAAGCGGTAGACTTGTTCGTGAACGTATTGGTCCAGCAATGTTAAGTGCAGTTCAAAGTCAGGTATATAGAAACACGATTAATATTCTTGTATTAGAATTACTTCACTTCTTTTGGTCGTTTATAACTGTTTTGCCATTAACTTAGATGGGAGCAATTGAAACGAGCTTTGATGATCTTCATAGCATATTCGACATTGGTGGTTCTAGAGGATTGCCTGAAAATTCTGTTGAAAAAATACCCAAAATCAAAATTACCAACAGAAATGATGTGGATGATTCGGGGGAGAGAGTCTCTTGCTCGGTGTGCCTTCAGGTACCACCATCATTTTTTTTATTTTTGTTTAAAAGCTCTGTTTTAATTTGAACTAAAAAGAGCATTTCAGACAAATGATCAATATGTTGTTAGCTTAATGAGTGTCAAACTCAGTTTGACTAAGAAAATGCTTGACCTTCTAGATTTATAAATACTTACTTGAATATATGGCAACTTGGGCGGTAGTTGAACTTATTAGTCAACTTCTTGCTTTTGATACTCAATGTTGTTCAGAAATTGCTGAATAATACATTTAGGCTGTCGTGTGAAATTGGCAAATTCTTGATAGTTTTCGGGTAAGCTTTCAAGTTTCAACTTGATTAGTTATTCGTTGTCACGGTAGATGCAATATGTTGACATTGGACAATCAAGTAACAGCCAACATATGGAATTCTCATAGGATGCAAGTAATACTCTATGTTACATAAAATTGCAAAACAAGTTTCAATCTGGATCATTATTTGAAGGATATTTTAGAAATCTAACTATTCTTTAATGATGTAATTTTCAAGTAGCGCTACTAGTAGTGGTAAATTTTGTACTCATGTCAACAAGTCGTCTCTTTTTTCCCTTTAACGGCAAATGTTAGTTGTTAGTTTTCACCAAGTTAGTAATTAAACGTCAATTCCCAGATTTGAACCTTCAAGAAGTCTTCTTTATGATTTGTGATCTTCTAATTGGGACTTTGGATTGTTTCAGGATTTTCAACTTGGAGAAACAGCAAGAAGTTTGCCACAATGTCATCACATGTTTCACCTACCATGTATTGATAAATGGCTGGTGAGACATGGGTCTTGTCCATTATGTAGAAGGGATCTTTAAAGATTTTCTCCTTTTTTTTTTAACTTTTAGTTTTTGTAAATTCTCATCTAAAGTTTCTTTTTCTAATATGACCCCATGGTTTCTTTATAACTTGAAATAACCCCAAGTTTTAGTATGATATATGTTTTATGTATCTATAATTAGTATATCTATACTATATTATAAAGCAAATTCCCCATGTCTAAATTTTAAGTTTCAACATTTATTTTCCCAAAATGTCCCCTATCTATTCTATATTTACCTAAAATAACTATAATACCCTTTCTCTCTCCTTAAATCTAAACCAATCATTTTTTTTTCTCTCTCCTCCATAAATCATTTATTCCTTCGATTCATTCAAAATCTTTTATCTCAAAAACCGTACATCGATAAATTATAAAATTTATATGGGTGTTCTTAAAATTTCATGCTCTTTCATTAGAGATGTCATTCGATATACTTTCGACGAATTTTTAAATCCGAGGGCGGAACCCGTACGGTTAAGGCATTTGGCTATCACACTCTATGACCTATCACACTTTATGACCTATCACCCCCACCATCTCACCGCCGCAACGCGCGGGTACTTACTCTCATCTATGTACAACTGAAGGTCAATGTTACTGATTTGTATATAATGTATATTTTCAACATCTATATCTTGCTAGCAGTTAGGTGTTCTCGCACTTGTTTTGCCTTTTCTGTTCAACTTAAACAAAATGGCGTGTTTGTATGTATGGTTTCTCTTTTTAACTCGAGAAGGCATGCTGAATGCTACTCCACAAGCCAATGCTATTTAGCTAGCGTCTTTCTTCTTTCGCCTACCTCCAATTCATATTCTGAATGACGAAGGTGCGCGTGAGGTACAAGTCAACGCAGCATGGGGTTTCTTTAGTTTGGGAAAATGAGGTTGCTGGTATATTCTTGTCATCTAGAAACATTTAGTGTATCAATTTCATACAGCTATAACGGTGGTAAATCTTAAAATATCTAAGTTGTTAGTCGAGCAAAACTCTGAAAAGAAAAGGAAAAGTTCGACATGATTGTTAACTTGATTATGTCACTACTGCACGACATATTTCAAAATCTGAACCATGATACACCATCAACAAAAAGAAAGCAAATTACAAGAAGCTAATTACGCAATAATCAGTGGCGTAAGGCTAAAAATGCCTGCAACGACAACCCAGATCCCAAATCAAATCCGACTAGTCCTATTTTATAGGTCTGGACCGAGCAGAAGGCCAGGTTAGTGAGAATAAACCAAAATCAATCCGAAGTCAACATAGACTAGCCCGTCATGCCAAAAAAAAAACAGCTCAAATACCAAGTAAGGGCGCGATCCGTTTTTGTTAAGTCGCAAACCATGCTAAAGACCCATCTTTAAGGCTAAATCAACAACCTTTTTCTTGTTCATATCCCGTGCTTATGCCGGAATTGGGTACAGTTCAGTCAACATACCTCACAACTTTTATATTTTCGGGTTAAAAAGGCAATTTATATTTCACCACTTAATTCAACAAAAACAACAATATACAACATGAACACACAAACGTTAATATCTAATGTTCATTGCTACATTACAAAACTCACAATTAAACATTACAACTGAAAACTCAAAAAGTTTTCTACCAAGTCTTTCAATCTTCAATTCGTTGACTCACTCATTGCGTTGAACCCAACCGGTTCAACGCATCACGAGCCGCGCCACATTCAGGATCAATCTTGACGGCGCGCTCATACGCCTCAAAAGCTTCCTCCCTCATCTCCTTTTTCTCATAACACGCGCCCAAAAGGCGATAAGCCCCAGCATTATCCCCTTTCAACTTAACCGATTCAACCAAATCCGCCACAACGGAATCCACCTTCCCTCTCTTATTCCCTTTAACTTTCATTTTAATTTCGGCCCTTTTAAAAAGGGCATCCCCTCTTTCACTACTACTCAAGGATTTAGCAGTCAGCGGTGAAAGCGCTATATCGAGCGCTTCCACCGCTGACGTATTAAATCCTTGTGCATCAAGTGCCAATGCTTTTAAAATATGTGACGCGGCGTCACGTGGGTCTAATGATATGGATTTGTCGGCTTCCTCGGAAGCCGATTTGGCTAGTTTTAAGGAAGATGTTCGGTCTTCAGTTGATCTTGATTTGGATAAAAGCTGGGCACCGAGAATGAAGTGTCGTTTGGCATCGTAACTTGGTCGGTTTCTGTAACGGTATTTTGTGAACATGTTTTGTGGGATTTTTTGCATCCATAAAAACATGAAAATTGTGATTAGGATAAAGGAGGCTTGGAGTACTAGATCCGCCGGAATCATTATCAAATTTTAATTTACTTTTATTATGTGTGATTTTTCTTGGTTTCTATCTGAGATTTGACTAGGGTTTGGAGAGAATTGTGATGATCGGAAAATTGAATTGGGCGGAGTTGTAATTGTGATGAAAATGTTGTTAGACAGACATGAATGCACTATTGGTCAAATAGTTGAACTGAACATGATCAATTTACCTTTCTACCCCCATCCCTCCTAAATCGCTATTTTTGATTTTTTTTTGTTGAGTTTTTTCTTTTTTTTGTGTGGATAGGTGGGCATTATTCTGATGAGAACATGGAAATAAAAAGCATCTGATATGTAAGTTTGGTTTATACAAGTAAAAAAACAGATCTCTCGATATAAAATTTAATCCTTACTTCTTATAAGGTTGAAGATCACTTTTTACTGAACGCAACCTCTTTAAAAGTTAAGACTTTATATATTAATTTTCCTTTGCACGTTTAAAAATGGTATTAGGATGAAATCTATGACCAGTGAAAAATGGTATTGGAAGTTAAGTTCTATGGATTCGGGTACTAGACTTCCCTCTCTTGTTATGTACACACCACCGAATAAGAAAACATGGACCAAAACATGAGATATCTGCATATTATTTAACCAGATAAAATGAAAAGTTTCGGGAACCAAAGTCCACAAGCTTAAAATCTGTGTACATAATTCAACCGCGATATAGCATTATGTGCAACATCATTATACTTCCTCACACAAACCTCAGAAAACTCCGTTAACGAATCAAAAACTGAAGAAAACCCGGTCTGAAATCCTACCAATATGACCCGACGCGTTTCTTCAACACATTCCTTGTGTTTAGCCTTTTCAGTTTCGACCATTGCCTTAAAACTGTCCATTTGACCTTTTTTCTCAGCCCAAATGTCCACTTTATTCTTCAGATTCAACGACTTCCACTTAACTATACTTCCTTCCTCCCTCTCAAAAGAAAATACCCGCTTATCTAACTCAGCGACGAGCCTGTCAACTTTGCGCTTCTGTTGCTGTTCGATATCTTGCTGGGCCCAAAGGGTTCTGAGGTCTTTTGCAAACCTCTTCATGGCATATGTAACCGCTTTATCTGGCAAATTCTTGGTAACAGCCAACCAATCACGACAAACGGTGAAAACAAGCGGCGGGGTGTTGAGTTCTTGCTCTGGAGATATTGTTCTGTATGCCCATTCTGTCAAATCTTCAACGTATGCTTCCATGGAAGAAATGTAGTTTGAAAAACACGTCTGCCAGTTTTGAATTTCAGCCTCGAGTTGAAGAGTCGCAAGATGACTGGATTTGTTGTTTGTAAGTGATGTACACGAGAATGATTTGACTTCAAACATTGTCCGGCTTTGTGTTTTATGCAATTCCAACATGACTTTCCACGTTTTTGTTAGCCTGCAGTAATCAAAGAGATCAAACCTTTGGTCAAGTTTGACTTTGACTTTCTTAAATCGAAAAGTTTTTAACATATAAATTTGATGTGCATTACTATTCTATGTACTATTTAGGTTATTGCCCCCAGCCGGGTAGCTAAGTTGGTTAAGGGTGGAGCGCTTTTGCACTTTCTATAAAGTTATAGATTATTACCCACGAAGCAACTCGATGATTTGAGGCTGAAGTTCATCGTCTCTCACTTTCTCAATTCGTTTAGAGATGGAATCGCATATCTTCATGCTGACCCAAATTCTTGAAAATAAATCATTGACATGGTCTTCTATCTCTAGCTTGTGGGTAGCCTTCTCTTTGCTTAATTGCAAAGATTTTCGATCATACAACTTCTTCATTTCATTACCAGCCTAACACACATCATTATAGATCAAGAAATTTATATCAAAAAGAAAAAGAGAGAAAAATAAATGTTAACCTTCCTAAACAAGGGTACATCTGATGTGTACCTTAACTTCGTCGCATAGCTTCTTTTCCCAAGCATATAACCTTCCTAAAGTGGACAAATGGCTCCCCGATTCCATGCCTCCGGTGTCATCAAAGAGATCACAGTTGCTATTGAATGCAGTCCATGTTGATGAACTCCTTGAACTGCTTGAGAGAAGACTTCTACATGATGGTGATCTGGTTATACTTGATTTATGCCACGCAATCGATGGGATTAACCTCTGGGAAGTTTCTGCCAATGAAACGAATCCCAATTATTCTTGACCAATTCAGAGTTTCAAAAAAAGAAGCTATGCACTACTGTCACAAAACATTATTTTGATATGCATACTATGAACATACTTTTACTTTCATCTCTATATTGTACAAAATAAAATTCTAAGATATGCACATGCATACATTAACATACATTCCCTAAACCTTTCCAGTAGACAACCGAAATGCCCCATTTTCGAGCTAAAATCTCCTTAGGTATAATCGAGTCTTTGAATCTAAGAACCACGCATTTGAGGTCTTGGCGCTAGTGTCCCAAGTAATAAACTTTTTCAATCCCTAAAACACATATCATAGACTAAATTGTTGTAAACCTTAGCTTAGTGACTTATTTAAATTAAGCTTATAAAAAAGCCCTTTTTCCGTGGCTTAATTTTTGGGTAAGAGCTTACTTTTCAATATTAAGCTATGATAAGCTATTAAGTCAGAAAAAGTAGTTTCATCGAAAATAATCCTAATCCTAGTCCAAATAAGCAAATAATATTTCTAAATAAAGCCAATGTGCTCTTGTTTTGATGGTCCAGGGAGAAGGTAGAGAGCTTTACCTCTATAGAGGTCTCGGTTCAAATCCGGGAATTAACGTTTAATACTAACTTGTCAAAAATTAACTACTAACATTTGAATCGTTAAAGAAAAATTACAGAGTGGGGTATAACCTTTAGTGTCAAGATGATCAAGTGGGCCAAGATTGTTAAATTCAAGCAACTTAGATAAATCAAGACCACAATTATAAGCTTTTAGAAAACAATCTTCCATTTGTTTTAGTGCCTCCAATAATCCTCTTTTCTCTTCTTCATCTTCCATTCTACTATCCTTCACCCCCTGGCTCATTTTAGCATCACCCACCTCTTTACCCTTCTTCACATCACCACTCTCATTATTATTCACCACCACCATATTATCACTAAAAAAATCCCACCCCATAAAATCACACTCGTTTGCTGACGTCATCACACTAGTATGAGTTGTGGGACCCACCTCACCCTCATCATAAAAATGCTCACAAACAATACTCTCACCATCATCATCATCCACGTCATCATCAGCCTTCAATGTGGGTGGTGGTTTTGATTGGGTGTGGTGAGGGTCCACCGTAGGATACGGTGAGGGTGCAGGGTAAGTAAGCAAGAAATTATCACACGCATTAATAGAATGGCGTGAAACAAACAATCTTAATGCGATTGCGACGGCGTATAATGACTGATTATACTTACAGTGTGCTCCGGCAAGAATGTACCTCCGTTCCACGGCGGAATTCATTAGTTTTTTTCTTTCACGACACACCGACACTAGTGTGTCATCTGGGTGTTCGCCGCCGCCGGCGGCGTGTTTTAGAAACGACATCGTACAACCCATTTGTATTTAATGTCAGATAATATGGTTGGGGATGGTGATGATGATTTAATGTCTTGGAATGAAATGAAAGAAATGTGGGTAAGTATAGTAGTAGTAGTACAATTGTTTCTGTTAGCAAAGAAGAAAATGACAAAGGCTACTACCACTTTGAGTTGATAGAAATTAAATTCATGTTGTAAAGTTGTAATGTTATGAGGAAATATATTGATTGGTAAAATAAGATTTAGAGTTAATTACATTTTTCGTCCCTGTGGTTTGCCCCACTTGCAAGGATCATCCCTGAGTATACGAAATTACGTCTTTCATCCCTAAGTATGGAACTCCGTTAACATATTTGGTCCACGACCCAAACGGACGTTAAAAAATGGGTCACATGACTAGCACACCGAGGGTATAATGGTCATTTCAAACTTATAGGACCAAAAGTGTAATTAACCATCATAATCTTCTTCTTCATAAAAAAACACCATCAAATCTTAATAACAAAAATATCATCATCAACACTACAACAACATCATCATCAACAACATTACAACACTACATCAAAGCTCTGTTTTAACATCATCATCATCAACAACATTACAACAACATATACCTTCATCATCATCAACACCACCCACCTGACAATAAATCTTAATAACAAAAATCAAAAATAATAATCAGTGGTATCTATCAATATCTATTTAAATCAATCATCTTTATCAATATCTATCAGTGGTATCTATATCAATATCTATTTAAATCTATATCTATCAGTGGTATCTATATCTACATCTTTATCAATATCTATCAGTGGTATCTATATACCAAAATCAAAAATAAAAATATACATAAATCCATCCATCCATTTAAAAATCCAAATCATAATGACCAGACCATAGAATTAAACTACTCAGATTTGGTAGCCTCTGTCATCTATATACTAGCAAATCCTCACCACCGTCACCACCTTACCACCACCAAGAGTCAAAAATCCGGCCTCTCCTCTACCGTCAACGCCAAGATCTGGTCTTCCCACCACCGCCATGACTAAGACCCAGCCTCCCCACCACCAGATCTGGCCTCCCCTCAACCGTCACCGCCAAGATTCGACCTCCCTGCCACCACGTTGCCACGGCCGTCCCCATCTCTGGTTGTATGACTTCGATAGATGGTTAAAGTTTCTATACTTTCCTTTCTTTTTCTTTATTCCTTTGCGGAAATATATAGATGTGGGATTTTTTGGGTGGCTGGACTATCAATTCCTTTGTGGTTGAAGATGTGGACGGCAAGAAGACAGGTAAAAGAGGTGGTGGCTTTTGAATTTTGGTGCGCTGGACCTTTAAACTTCACATGGTAGAAAGTGACTTTTCAAAGAAAACAAATTAGATTACTTACAAATACGTATGTATGTATGTGTCGGTTGGTTTCGATGATTTCTAGTTTATGATATTTTTATATATTTATATATGGTTCATATTTGTATGTATTTGTAATTTTGTATGTGTATGGTTTTGGAACCAGAACATAGATATACAAATTTGGTTTTTATGTGTTTGTATGTATATGGTTTTTGATTTTTGACTTTGGAATGTTGGAACTTGGAAGAAGATGAATAAAAGAGTGGGGAGAAGATGAATAAGAGAAGGATAGAGTTAATTACACTTTTGATATGAAGAATAAAATGACTAAAATGCCCATAGTGTGCATGTCATGTGACCACCAATTTAACAGCCGTTTGGGTGGTGGACTAAACTTGTTAACGGAATTCCATACTCAGGGATGAAACACGTAATTTCGTGTACTTAGGGATGATATGTGAAAGTTGATACAAACCACAGGGACGAAAAATGTAATTAACTCTAAGATTTATTTCTATTATTATTGGTTGTATATGTCAAAAGTATATATCTCCTCAATAATTGCATTATTAATAATTTAATATTTTAATAAAACGTATCTGCAAAATGCAATTGTCGTCGACAATTGGTGGCAATAGCAGCGTCGAGTGGTATACAGGTCGATGTAAATATAACTAATGTAAAGATGATAGTGAAAATATTTTATAAGATAAAAATTTAAGGTGTAATATATCTTCACTGCGCTCTTTGGATTAATTATTTTTAGATCAACTACTTACACAATTACATACATCAATTACATACACACCATGTATCACCACCACCATACCACCGCCGCATTGCGTAGATATGCTTTTAGTAACAAGTAACAACAACATAAACAAAACAATTGTATATTTGGAAGAATTATATTATCAGCTAATATAATTTTTATCATTAGTCGTATTATCTAACTTCCTCATATTATCAGCTAATATAATTTTTATCATTAGTCGTATTATCTAATTTTTATCATAGTAACAAGTAACAACACATTAGCAAATCATGTGCCGAAGGGGTTGTTAGTTGTTACACACCCGACACGATTGTAGGTGACCAACTCACTAGTCATCGAATGTTTGTGCTTTAACGTATGTAAAGTCGGTTGTGTTTTGAGACGTATATTATGATACTCAAAGGTTGATTTAAATTGGTTTTTCATAGTTGTAGTTTATATATAACTTGTATGGCCAATGGTGGTGTTACAAGTATTTGGAAATGGTTAAAGGAAAAAAGGTGTGTAGACGGTAGACCTGGGTCGAAACTCTCAAATTCGTCGAAACTAGCGTATTCTCAAATTCGCAAACGCGTTAAAGAAGAAAAATGAAGTTATGATCAAATGCGACTAAGCATCGCGTACTCTAACGTGAACTCAGTTCGGAAAGACATGGGTTGTACGTGAACTCGTTTTCCAAATGGGAGATGATCTGTACACCACCTGTTTTGACCGTACACCACCAAATGTGCTTTAGAGTGTTGTACAGTACAATACTATATAGCATGTTTGGTGGTGTACAGTCAAAATATGGTGGTGTACAGATCATTTCCCTTTCCAAATATATATTTTGAGTTTGTTAAGCGTCATTCTTAACAAGTTTTTTTAGTAACATCATACCATTAGAAAATGATATTGTGAATAATTTCGAGTCAAATAAATGGTCATGGGTGTTCCATATGACAGATTTACATAACGAGAATCTATATCTCAGTCAACTTAGCTCTAATTTAGAACATATTTTAGTTTTTCACGGAGCCGTTATCAGCAGCTCGATCATATTTTTGTGTCCAAAACATAATTTTTTTCTCATCTAACTAGTTATTGGCATAACCTTATAATGAAGATATCAAAATAAAGTCCGTTTGATAACTTGGAAAGCTATAATAAAAATAATAACAGTCGACAAAAAGACTTTTTTCACTATATGAAAGTATAAGGGAAGAAAAGTAAACAAATTTTGTAACCAATACCCCACGACGACTATACGAGACTCTAATTTATCGTTTTGTGATAAATAATTGTTGTCGTTTTCATTAAATCAAAGTAAATACAAAATGACATGGATCACATTATTGTTTAAAGCAACAAAAGTTCAGAGTTGAAAAATACAACTCATGTATAAATGGTTTAACTGTTTGTGCTTGTGTATATCTTGAAAATTGTTCTAACGGTTTCTCTGCATTTGCAACCTACCAGGAGAGAGACATGTGCATTATTATATTTGGAAACTTCTACGCGTGGTCATATCTCGACTCTTTCTTGATCATCAAAAAATGTTTAATTGTTTACCACTTTACCAGTTTACCCGTGAATGTTGGAACATATGTCACTTTTGATACCTTCAAGCTGTCTTTACGGCCGGCTCTAAGGGAATTTGGGTTTAGGACGAGCTTAAAGAAAGACCCTAAGCTAATAACAATGAATTTGACCTAGGGACCTAAAAACCAAAGTAAGTTTGTACCTAACGTCTAACCACCGAATTAGGATGTTAATAATTCATTATTAAAGATATAAACACTATATAAAATATAGAGTTAATTACAAAATTCTTTATGCATTAAAGAATTTGTGTATCTAACCTACGTACTTCTTCATATGTATAATACTTATTTTATATAACTTCTTCATCTTTCAACTTACGGTGGGGGCAGCATAGTTGCTTGCCCAGTTGCCCCCACTTGAAATTATATCTAGCCCGGTCCCTAATGTTAAAATATATATATAATAAGGTTTTTAAAGTAATCGTAGGATTTTAAAGAATTACATTCTATAAAAATACTCTTTTTGCCTTAATAATATGGTCGGAGATGACTTAAAAGAGCAAAAAGGTTTTAATTTTTAAAAAAAATATTCTTTATAGGGTTCCATAGGCAAAAATAGTGTTGCCATAAAATAGTAACCTTTAGCTCTTATAATAACAGGAAATTTATCAATGAGAACAGTAACATATGAGCTTTTAGTGTGTTGTGCGTTGAAATCCATATTGGATGGTTAAAAATTGGGTTTAGTTGTTAAGAGATGCCATGACCGATATGATCAAGATTGATAAACAAAAGTCGGTAAGAGAAAAATATTTAACTGGCATGTTAAAACAATTAACGAATTAGACAACATGGTGATTACTCAATGGTTCAAGCCAACATGGTGCTTGAATCAAACTCTCTTAATCGTGTTCCATATAGAACATTTATTATTGGTATATACGATGTTCAAATCTTTTTTGCTGATACCCTAGGGTCTTGGAGATAAGAAATCATGCATCTAATCAACCCAAATCAGGTTAACAAAGATAAGAAACATTAATCAAATAGTTGATTAGATTTATGTTATAGTTATTAATTTAATTTGACTAGAATCGTTAGGAAGCAAACATTTCAAACTGATCTTGTTTGATAATTGATGTCAGTGTGAAAACCAAAGTCAACCAGATCTTTGTTCACAATGCTCCGTATTTGATTCGGTTTAAAGTAGTAAAGAACATCGATGATCCTATTTGTTATTCTTACTTACACGGAAATAAAGAAATACAAACGAATCTGAATCTGAATAAAAGGATTAGTTTCAAAATAAGCTGCGTGTCCAAAATCACATGTACCCTATCTTTTTGGCTACCTTTTAAAACCATTAAATGTGGAGGGGTTAACCATTCACATTAACAAGCAGATGATAGGCAATTGATATCACCAGAAAAAAAATAATAATCAGGAAGCAGTATTTGCTAGCGGTGCAAGAGTTTTGGCCGAGAGATTGACACCACCACCTCTCACAGACGCTGTGGGACCCTTCAAGCTTGCTTTGCTGACAAAATTTGAATCCAGAAAAAGAACTACAACAGTGATGTCATCGTGGAAATGCCGTCTTACACCTCTCTCAATTTTCTTTAAATCCGAGTACCTCATCTCCCGCTTCTTTGCCGCCTCTTGTAAGGCGGCTTTCACCAGCCTTTTAGCACTTCCCTGCAAAAGACAAAATCAGCATTCTGTGGTCATTATGTAATGGAATTGAAATGTAGAGGTGGCAATATGGGCGGGCCAGGCTGGTCCGTTAATGGGTCAATATGGCTTGGTTGGAACAAGTCAATTTTAGTACACATCGGCCGGTTTCCGAACACCACCTTGCCCATAAATTAATGATTGATGCGTTAATTATCATTACCAAATCAAGGCAAAAAAACTTTGGTCGGTTCAGCTTGACTCCACAACTCACGTAAACAAGGCAACAAAAGAATAAGCCTAAATGCTCATGTAAATTATGTTTAAACCGAACACAACCAAGCAACAAGTCTAATCACATTGGTATTACTTAATTCGTGTAATGTGTGTGTCATGTTTTCATGTCGAGTTAACATTCACTGCCCTAAAAAGCAAATATTATTCATATTTATTGCATAATACGTGCTAGGTTATTACAAGGTTGTGTATGCACTAAAGGTAGACTTTGCCTCTTTTGGCTGAGCTTTTTACTCGATCCAATAAAAGATAAAACACTAACAGCATACTGTTCATAAGAAAAAGGGTCAAAATTGCCACCTCTAAAGAAAAAGACAAAACTTACATTGCGAGGGGTATTTTGGACTATATCAACTGCTTCCTGATTGCTAAGGTGCTCCCACAGACCATCAGATGCAAATATGAGAAACTGGTCATGTGGTTGGATTTCATGCACAGATATGGACGGATCTGAACTCAATATTGGCCGTCGAATAGGATCACGAAGCCGAAACTTGGCATACAATGGCTCCCTGTTAAACTCCGCCTTCTTCAGGTATACATCACCAATAGATCTGGATATCTGCAAAACCGGCCATGTTAGGGTACATGATTATGATAGATCCATAAAAACATTGAAAACTCAAAAAGAATGACAAAGTCATATTACATCGAATCTAGAGTTAGACAAACCGAATTCGATAACTAGGTATTTTAACTACTGACAAAATAACAAACAACATTTGTTTAATCTCCCATCCCACGTAACTAGGTATTTTAACTACTGACAAAACTAAAATGTAAAGCATTACAGGAACATAAAGTTTAATAGAATAACTGGTTTACAAACATCCCCTTTTGAAACATATAGCTTCAATAGAAGCATGGTATTTACCTATAAGACTTGTTTTTTTTTTTTGAAAAGCCAACTACCAGACTTGTTAAAAGAACAATTTACATCCTTGCAAGCAGTTAGGGCCAGTCCAAAGATGATGCCTAATAAACATCCTTGCAAGATGAATAAAAACCAAACAAAAAAGCACCAACATCTTGCAGAAACACGTGTCAACACCAACGATAATTTGTTTAGGCTTCCATACTCATATTCACAATTAATACATATAGATTCTGTCTTTGCAGTTTGCATCTAAACATTTCTACTATATTAGTGTATATGATCAATGTACTTAGCAAAGAAAGTGATTATTTTCCCTGTGACATTGAAAAGATGATTCTAAAATCAAGAATGTTAACCAACCAGTACCCCGCTCTGCATTTTATTTGTCAGGTTAACACAGTTAATAAATCAACTGACGACATGAAACACATGCCATCAGTTGGGTAAAAGAATGAATACCAATTTCATATGAAAACAACTTGGACACGGTAAACATAACATCTTCCAACACTTTAGAAACAAACCTATCCTACAAAACCTCAAACTTTCACCTTATATGCATTGTGTGCAAAGAGTAAAAGGAACTTACAACAAACGCACTACAAAGAAATGGTCTTGAAGGGTGTTTGAATGTGAGTTTCAATTTCCAAAGCGATCTTATTGTGACTCGAGGAATCAAAATCAGATGGTCATCACAGTCTCTCACCCACGTAATCATTTGACTAAAGTTAAGAACAAATTACATAAATCACATCTCTCTCAATAGTTACAACAACTCCTCACACGTTTCTCCAACAGTCCAACCGGGACTATTTGACCCTAAGTAGTCACAGTATCAATATTCAAGATCATTTTTGCCACACATGCACAACCAAACATCACATAGAGATGTAAACTCTCTTTAGTTTAACTACAAGGTAGTATCATATCATGGAATGACATCAGGACAACTTCTATGTTTTAAAACATATGTAATAACAGTCAGAGACCATAAGCAGACCACTCATTAAAATCAATAACCATAAGCGCATGAAGTCATGAATTGTACCTGTATGAGTCCCTTCACACGCCATACATTATGCTTTAACACTACAATCTGAGGATCATCAGGATGCATAGTATGAAGCTCCTGCCTAATTGACTCTATACTGGCATTATGTTCCACCGATAACTGGATAGCAATAACCTCCCCGGTTGCCTTCACACCTCTTCCCAAGACGGCTCGTGAATCACCAACATTAGCTATGTAAATGTTCCCGCTGCAAACCACACCAACCAAACAACAAGTTCCAACAGCCGCCAATTGTGGTTTCACAGACCACTGTTTAGCAACAATCGATAAAAACCCCTCTTCTGTTGCTTGAAAAGCTTTTCTTAACACCTCCCCTGACATCAACTGTTGTTCCGACGTAAACCCTACAAAATTCTCAAAATCAGTACAAAACACAAACAATATCACAGAAATAATTCCCAACATACTTAAGATCTGTTTTCACTTACTTTTGAGATTACGAAAAAGATGATCATTAACATAACGCGAGGTTTCGGGCCCGCCATGACCATCATAAACACCAACAAACGTTCCATAGGGACCGGAATCATGAGAACTCAAAGAACCAGACTCAATTTGACTTTGATCTTCAAGCAACATATTGGCTTGAACTACAGCCATAGAGTAGTCACCATTCACATGGTGACCGATATCTTTAAACCAAAGAAGACCCTCCTGCCTTCCGGTTGCATCTAATCCAATCGCAGGTCGCCAGCAGGCTTTTAGAAAATTTATCAACCTTGATAACATCCCTCATTTCACCAAACTTAACCCCAGTTTTTCCCCATCCAAAAAATGGAACTTAACAACACTTCTAGTACTAATAATGCTAAAATTCTCCACTAAATCTCTCCTTTCAAATTTCCTGCATTTTAATTACAGTATATATATAAATAAATATAAAAAAAAACTATAAATACATCACATCACATCACATAATAATCTATATAAACCCTAAGAACCTAAATAAAACAAGTAATCTTTATATATACTATAAGGCAACTGACCTAACCTCAATTGACCAATCACAGCTCTTAATTTTACTAAATTTTGATTTTAAACATGTGATTTAATTGGGATAAGTCGACCAATTTATATTTACTAATTTGGCTAAACTAATTTGGATTGACTATAATACTAGATAAGTCGACCCATTTGTATTACTAATTTGGATAAACTATAATCAATTATAAGTTTTTTCTTTCATAAAATAATACTATATGTTAACTTACATTTTCAATGAATATATAAACCAAATATATTAAATATGTATAAAATTATTTTTAAATATTTTAATACAATTATTTTAACATACCGTATGTATATATGATATTAAAATCTTTAAAGCAAATTAAATAAATAATGAAATAACAATGTTTAATATCCTTTAAGTATATAATAACTTAACATGCACTCATTTAACATGTAATAAGACTCATCTAACCCATATAAGTTTCATTTTGAAATATTAAGTTTTTATAACGTTTTGTGTCTATCCGTGTATACATTAAAAAAAAATTTTGTTTTTAGTTAAACGATCTATTGACCATCTCCTTGATTTTGTTAAATAATTTTGTCTTAGACCCAATATTTAATAAGATTGACAAAAGTCATGACGATTTTTACATCTCGATCAATTATGTAATTAAAGTTAAGATATTGCTTTCTGAAAGAGTTTTTATAAAAGAAACTATGCTACACCATCCAACCTGATTTATCATTCAATATTTACATTTAAATATATCAATTTTTTTTAAGTATATTTTTACATTTAACGTATAATTATTTTTTTTGTTTCATATACTAATTCTTATATTAATAATGTTGTAAAACCCGTGTATATAATAAATATAAAAAAAAACTATAAATACATCACATCACATCACATAATAATCTATATAAACCCTAAGAACCTAAATAAAACAAGTAATATAAATTAAAAAATAAAATAAAAACAGCACGCAGCTAAATCCTAGAAAAGGTAAAATCAATAGATAATAATTAACGAATAATTAAGATGAATACTTTTAAGTGATTGGAAATTACATATGAATTACAAAAATTATTAATAACAATGATAGAAGAAATAGAGAACAAGAATTATATATATATTATATATATAGAGAGAGAGAGAGAACTGACAGTTGAGAATTAATATAATCTAGAGAGAAAATAAACGGAAAAGGAGGATGGAGATCTGAAGAAGAAGAAGATATGTGGGGATTTAGATCTGTAGATCAATGAATCAAAAAATCAGATAATTATTATGAGTAGATGATGATGATACGTATACGGTATATTCGTATCTATCTATATCTATATTATTATTATTATGTGTTATAGAGAGAGTGTGTGTGTATTAATTGAATGATGATCAAATTGATTCTCGTGATGATGAACAAGAGAAAAGAGAAAGGGGATTCAAGAGGAGGAGAAGTTGACCCAAGTTTTCTTTTCTTTTCGTCCCTTCACATAGCTTATCAAATCTCACTCACTTTAATTATTATTATTACTTTATTTTTTTTAACAACCATTTAGTAGTTAGTAGTTAACAGTTAGTATTCGAGACACCACAGACATTCAATTGGGCAGTATGTGGAGCTCGAACCACGCATGTCTGAGATGAAACCCAGGACTCTCGAAAACCTCCCTAATAATCCACTCCTACAAATGTAGAAAGTGAGATTCGAACCCTGGTGGATTTCCCCAAGGTCAAAGACCTTACCAATGGGCCACCAACCCATTGAAATTATTATTTTATTATTATATTATTATTTGTTAGGTCAGAAATAGACCAAGTATAATTTGTTCAGAAATAGCTTGAAGTTTAGTGAAGACGTCTGTACAGAATTCTGAGATGTCTCAGAATTCCTTCACTGAAGCTTCACTTCAGTTCAGATCAAGACAAATCTGAAGCATTCATTCTGAAGTCAAAGACTGAAGTATGAAGAAGAGAATCATCTCAGAAGCGAGCAAGAGTGATTCTACCAGATCGAAGACTGAAGCATCTCAGTATAAAGTATTAACAACACTTTACACTGATTACGAGGAAGACTTTATACTTTACATATCTTTACCCAGTTAATAGATTTATCTATTAATAAAAGGTACAAGTTAAAAGTATAGGTTTGGAACATAGTACTATAAGTCACATCAACTGACTTATATACTCTTCCTTTTATAAGCATGTAAGGAATTAGGTTTAATTCCTTAAATGCTTACAACCACATTTGTACGATCTTGTCCACATCATCATGGACTTGGTCTATAAATACAAAGTCTTCTCACAACTTGCAAAAGGCTTGAAACTTTAGCATTGCAACTTGTGAGATATACTCTAAGTAAACTTACGAGTATTTCCAAGTTATTTAGATCACTTGTTTTTCAGGATTGTTTAGATACTTACACTTGGGTGTTATCTTTGTTCCGCAACAATCCTTGTATTTGTTTATATATCAATAAATCAAATACATTAGAAAGAAAACAACGTGTCTCAATGCTACATACTTGATTATATTTATATATATCTTTATATAGTTTCTGCCATTTGTTCTTGCATTATATATATTGTCAATTGTTTCTTGTTATCCATATCTGGATCGTAAACTGAACTTGGCCATCAAGATCAGTTGTACTTGCCAGTCGGGTTTAATTAACCATCTATTGTTTGGGACTCACAATTGGTATCAGAGCCAGGTTGAATTTTATCAATTCATTAACCTTTGATCTGCATAGATGGCTGACTTTGAACAAGAACGACCTGACCCTAATAATGCTACCCCACCCCCTCTCATCAACAACAATATACCATCACACAATGTTCACGTACACTTTCCAAATAATCCTGTTCCCAAGTTTGATAGGAACAGTGAAAACTTTCAAACATGGAAAGTGCATGCTTAAGTATATTGCTGGTGTTGAGAGACATTTACCAGATATCTTAAAAGAAGGACCCTTTGTCCCTATGAATGCTTTACTGTTGTCAGAAATGCCGATGGGACTCCTAGGCAGTCACCTAAGGAGAAGGATCATTGGTCTGAGGAAGATCATAGACTTGTAGACCTGGACACTAAGCTACAAAATATGATTTTATATGCAGTTCCTGAAACCCTTATGCCCACTCTTGTTTTACTTGAAAATTCCAAATTAATGTGGGAGGAACTAATGACACAGTTTGAAGGCACGAATGAGACAATTGTCACAAGAAAAGTTGCTTTAAACAAAAGATATGAGTCTTTCTTTGCTATCCCTGGGGAGTTTTAACTCAAACCTACATCAGATTTACAAATCTGGTAAACCAACTGAAAGCCCTGGGTGTAACCAAAGACAAAGAAATTTTGTTGGAAAAATTTTGTGACATTTTACCTTCTAAATGGGAAAATTTAATCTTGGTCTTGAGACAAGGCAAAACCTTGCACAGTCATACTCTTGCTTCCCTTTATGGAGCCTTCAGATATACTGAAGAGAACAAAGCTGAAAGAGCCTTGGCTGAGCAGGATGCCAAGAATCATGATTTCTACCAGTTCTAGTACGGTTCAGTATTCTGAACCACATAGTACTGCTTTACTATCTTCTGAGAGTGATGTATTTGACTCAATGAAGAAGATGGTTTCTGAAATGTTAAAAATTGGTGTCTCTGCTAATGTCACTCATGATTGTGATGAGAATGACAATGATGATCTGGTTGCCATGCTGGCTAAAACGTTCAATCGTTTTAAGGCCAAATCAAATCGATCTGGCAAACCCTTTGCTTCCAGTGCTTCTATTGACAAGTCCAATTGAAAGTGCAGGGTGATCGATCGATTCGAGATTCCTACGACTATGTAAGTGCGGAATCCAAACATAATCGTTATTGAGGCAATTGAATGAATCACATATATATGAACACGAAATCAATATGAACAGGAGATATAAATCTGATTCCTTTATCATTAGTCGAATGATTACAATGAATAAATCCGTTTACAATACATCTACGATGATTACGGATTACAATCAACGAGACAACTCTTGATAATCGAATAATATGGTGGACTTACGGACTGAGGTTTGCGCATACCTCAGCCTGCCGTGAATGAAATCTGTTGCAACTCAAATCATTACCTAAAACCGAAACCTAAGAACACTATTTATAGGCTGAACATGGGCTGGGCTTCAAACTCGTGGGCCTCCAAACTCGTGGCCTCCACACGAGTTTGGTCTAAACTCGTGGCCTCCACACGAGTTTGGTCTAAACTCGTGGCCTCCACACGAGTTTGGTCTAAACTCGTGGTCAACACATCTAGCAAAACAGCCCATTAATTGAGATGCATCGGACACAAAATGTGCACCAGAATGTGCACTTACAGTCTCCCCCTTGACCGATGCACTCAATTCATTCACCGATAATCATTAGCAATCGAAAACCTGCAAAAGCAAACTCCCCCTTAACTAATGATATCGGGTCTTCTTTTGTTGAGACTCGATCTTCTGACACAACACTCTGATCTTCAAACTCCAAAATCTCTGTATCTCTGTGACAACCAACTAACCTAACACATCTCATTGTAGTTCTCCCCCTCAACAGTAGCCATCTCCGAATTAAACATATGCAATCTTCTTCCTGCTTGGAACTTGCTCGAGACATTCCTCGACTTGCTTAACCGGCATATAATAGAGAAGTTGAATTTCCAACAATCAGCATCAAATCAATCAGCTCTCACAAAAATAAGAAACTCTGTAGCTTGAATCACAAACTGCAGTACCATAAATCCTGTCTCAACTAGCAGCATCTGACTTTGTCTTGTACCTTCACAATTCCACCAACCACCCGAAGTCTTTCCTATCAGATCTCCCCTTCAGTTGTATACACCGCCAAATATAAAGATCTTTAATCTCGCAATCACAATAAATGATCGCCTGATAATCATCTCTATTCTTGGAATATAAATAGGTTCAATCTTCAATTACTTAACAACAGATGACCAACTTCGTTGCTCTTAATATTTCGACAAAGTTTTCACAACTGCCATCTATTTGATACTTGAGCATATTTCACATTAAGCACACCATCATCTAAACACAGATCTTGGTTTGTCTCTCAAGTAGCACAGAATTTTACTCAGAAATCTGAAATTTTTTATCTCCCCCTTTTCTCTGCAAAATTCTGAAATCTAGCCCATCTTAGGTTTTAAATATCTCCCATTCTGGAGGTTCTTCAAAAAGCTTAGAGCTCAACGGTTAAAACTCTTCGCCAAACAGGGTATATTCGTTTTCCCTCCAAATTTCCGAGGAAAAACACATTTACGTGAAACATTGGTATTCATGTAAATTTTTATTTCTAAGGCTGTGGGAAAAATTTGATAATTGCCGAAAATTTTCATCCAAAACGTGCCGAAATCGCACAAAAACGGACCGAAAATTTTTCCGAACGCTACCAAACTTCAAATCTCCATGAATCATGCCATTTTAAGACCATGGACAAAAATTATTTTTCCCGCCAAAATACTTTTTTTTTTTAGCTTTTCTACAACCCTGTCTTCTATGCTTCAATGTATCAGACGATCTGCAGTGATCCTTCCACACCGAAACATACTTGAACCTCGATTCCATTTCGACAACTCAAACACGTTCTTCTATGCACGTGCTTGGACATAAAACGCGTGCTAGTGTTACAGTAACACGTGCTTGGACTCAAACGCGTGGTACACTAATCTCAAACACGTTCTCCAAACCAAACGCGTGCTACAGTGACGCAGTTTTAAACCAAACGCGTGAGACTATGGTAAACGCGTGTGATCAAAGGTAAACACGTGCAACAATGTAAACGCGTGGTACAAACGCGTGACAGCGTGGAATTTGCAAACGCGTTATAAGTAAACACGTGAAATTAGGGTTTGTAAACGCGTGTTTTCCCAAACGCGTGGTAATCTCATCTGCACAAAACAGATCTGATCGAAGTTCTTCATTCAAAAACCCTAAAAACGAACCACGAATCAGAGACATAAAGCCTCTCCTGCTCTGATACCACTTGAAAGTGCAGGGTGATCGATCGATTCGAGATTCCTACGACTATGTAAGTGCG
Organism: Erigeron breviscapus; assembly: GCA_034093135.1. Classification (NCBI taxonomy): domain Eukaryota; kingdom Viridiplantae; phylum Streptophyta; class Magnoliopsida; order Asterales; family Asteraceae; genus Erigeron; species Erigeron breviscapus. The sequence goes on from CM067168.1 coordinate 80,107,662, forward strand.
GAATCCAAACATAATCGTTATTGAGGCAATTGAATGAATCACATATATATGAACACGAAATCAATATGAACAGGAGGTATAAATCTGATTCCTTTATCATTAGTCGAATGATTACAATGAATAAATCCGTTTACAATACATCTACGATGATTATGGATTACAATCAACGAGACGACTCTTGATAATCGAATAATATGGTGGACTTACGGACTGAGGTTTGCGCATACCTCAGCCTGCCGTGAATGAAATCTGTTGCAACTCAAATCATTACCTAAAACCGAAACCTAAGAACACTATATATAGGCTGAAATGGGCTGGGCTTCAAACTCGTGGCCTCCACACGAGTTTGGTCTAAACTCGTGGCCTCCACACGAGTTTGGTCTAAACTCGTGGTCAATCAACACGTGTTTGGCCTAAACTCGTGGTCAACACATCTAGCAAAACAGCCCATTAATTGAGATGCATCGGACACAAAATGTGCACCAGAACGTGCACTTACACCAATCTTGAATGCTTTAAATGCGGCAAGAAAGGACATTTCATGAAGGAATGCAGATCTAGTCAACCATCATCATCACAATCTGCTCCTAACCATTCTATTTTTCAGAAGTCTGATGACAGCTATAAGGCCAAATACAAGAAGTTAAAGGCACATATGGCTCTTCTGGCACAAGACAACTCAAGCAACAGTTGTATGATTGCCAAAACTGAAAAATGGGAAGATTCTGATGAATCATATGATGATGAAGAAGAAGTTAGGGACATGTGTTTCATGGCACAAGAAGATCAAGGTCATTTGGTCAAATCCGATGTTGAATCTGGTCGCTGGGGGATATAGTGATGAAAAAGGTCAGTAATTTTGGCTATGAAGAAAATGAGGAACACAAACTGGACCTTTTGGTTCTTTTAGAGGCTGACATCTCCTTTGAGACAGTGCGTTCAGAAAGCCTAAAAATGTTTGAAAACAATGCCTCTGAACTGAACGCTAGTCATGCCAGATTGAAAGAACTGAAAGATGTTCATTTGGCTCTAAAAAGTTATCAGTCTATGGTTGCCACTTTAGAGTTGGAAAAAGAAGAGTTAAAAACCATCCTTGAAAAAGAGCAGAAAATAATTAAGTCTTGGATGAGTGCACCAAAACCAGATGCTGCAATTAAGAATACTTTTGCAAATAAAAAAACAGCATATGAATCTGGTGATCTTCACATGGCATCTATAATCACTGATTTAGATGCACTTTCAAAGGAAATGAAACAAAAATTATTTTTCCCGCCAAAATACTTTTTTTTTTTAGCTTTTCTACAACCCTGTCTTCTATGCTTCAATGTATCAGACGATCTGCAGTGATCCTTCCACACCGAAACATACTTGAACCTCGATTCCATTTCGACAACTCAAACACGTTCTTCTATGCACGTGCTTGGACATAAAACGCGTGCTAGTGTTACAGTAACACGTGCTTGGACTCAAACGCGTGGTACACTAATCTCAAACACGTTCTCCAAACCAAACGCGTGCTACAGTGACGCAGTTTTAAACCAAACGCGTGAGACTATGGTAAACGCGTGTGATCAAAGGTAAACACGTGCAACAATGTAAACGCGTGGTACAAACGCGTGACAGCGTGGAATTTGCAAACGCGTTATAAGTAAACACGTGAAATTAGGGTTTGTAAACGCGTGTTTTCCCAAACGCGTGGTAATCTCATCTGCACAAAACAGATCTGATCGAAGTTCTTCATTCAAAAACCCTAAAAACGAACCACGAATCAGAGACATAAAGCCTCTCCTGCTCTGATACCACTTGAAAGTGCAGGGTGATCGATCGATTCGAGATTCCTACGACTATGTAAGTGCGGAATCCAAACATAATCGTTATTGAGGCAATTGAATGAATCACATATATATGAACACGAAATCAATATGAACAGGAGGTATAAATCTGATTCCTTTATCATTAGTCGAATGATTACAATGAATAAATCCGTTTACAATACATCTACGATGATTATGGATTACAATCAACGAGACGACTCTTGATAATCGAATAATATGGTGGACTTACGGACTGAGGTTTGCGCATACCTCAGCCTGCCGTGAATGAAATCTGTTGCAACTCAAATCATTACCTAAAACCGAAACCTAAGAACACTATATATAGGCTGAACATGGGCTGGGCTTCAAACTCGTGGCCTCCACACGAGTTTGGTCTAAACTCGTGGCCTCCACACGAGTTTGGTCTAAACTCGTGGTCAATCAACACGTGTTTGGCCTAAACTCGTGGTCAACACATCTAGCAAAACAGCCCATTAATTGAGATGCATCGGACACAAAATGTGCACCAGAACGTGCACTTACACCAATCTTGAATGCTTTAAATGCGGCAAGAAAGGACATTTCATGAAGGAATGCAGATCTAGTCAACCATCATCATCACAATCTGCTCCTAACCATTCTATTTTTCAGAAGTCTGATGACAGCTATAAGGCCAAATACAAGAAGTTAAAGGCACATATGGCTCTTCTGGCACAAGACAACTCAAGCAACAGTTGTATGATTGCCAAAACTGAAAAATGGGAAGATTCTGATGAATCATATGATGATGAAGAAGAAGTTAGGGACATGTGTTTCATGGCACAAGAAGATCAAGGTCATTTGGTCAAATCCGATGTTGAATCTGGTCGCTGGGGGATATAGTGATGAAAAAGGTCAGTAATTTTGGCTATGAAGAAAATGAGGAACACAAACTGGACCTTTTGGTTCTTTTAGAGGCTGACATCTCCTTTGTTGAGACAGTGCGTTCAGAAAGCCTAAAAATGTTTGAAAACAATGCCTCTGAACTGAACGCTAGTCATGCCAGATTGAAAGAACTGAAAGATGTTCATTTGGCTATAAAAAGTTATCAGTCTATGGTTGCCACTTTAGAGTTGGAAAAAGAAGAGTTAAAAACCATCCTTGAAAAAGAGCAGAAAATAATTAAGTCTTGGATGAGTGCACCAAAACCAGATGCTGCAATTAAGAATACTTTTGCAAATCAAAAAACAGCATATGAATCTGGTGATCTTCACATGGCATCTATAATCACTGATTTAGATGCACTTCCAAAGGAAATGAAACCTGAAATTATTTTTCCTAAAGTTGGCAAACAGAAAACTGTGACTGATAAGGCCCAGGAACAATCTGAGGGTAAATTTGAAACAGCTCAGACAACTGGTTCAGAAAGAAAGGCTAAAACCAAAAAGCCATCCCCTCAGACTTCATCTAAGGTCTCTAAAGGCCAAAAGAAGAAGAAAAATATCTCCCCCACTGAGCCTTCTACCTCAGATTCTGGTAAGGCTCAGGTGTCTAATGAAGAATCAATTTTGTTAAGGTTAGAAAGTCAATTTCAACTATTGGCTAGACAAGTGCAGAGTTGTAATGCACGTTTAAAAAATGTTGAAACTCCTCCTCTTCAACCTAAACAAAACACAAAACCTTTTTCTAAGCAAACCAAGAAGAAATCTGAAAAGAAAAAGGTTGAAAACCCCATCAAACCAACTATTTTTCTGTCATCTGAAATAATGACTGAAATCCCCTTTGATTGTGTGCAGGGAGACCGAAAGAAGAACATATGGTTTCTGGACAGTGCTGCTGGCCGAACCATGACTGGTTATCAGACCCTGCTAGAGGAATATAGGGTGCAAGAGGGGCCCTCAATTGTTTTTGGAAATGATGGTAATGGAAAAACTGAGGGATATGGTATGGTGAATAATGGTCAAGTCAAATTCACACGTGTTGCATATGTGAACGGTTTGAAATATAACCTGATCAGTGTCAGTCAACTATGTGATGATGGCTTCAAGGTTTTATTGATATTTCACAAGGCACCATATTCAACAGAGATGGAAAGGTGGTACTAATTGCACCAAGAAAGGAAACATTTATGTCATTGATATGAATCCTTCTACCTCTGACAATGTTTCTACTCAAAGGCAGATGAAGACACAAATTGGTTGTGGCACAAGAGACTATCCCATCTGAACTTCAAGAACATTAATAAGTTGTCAAGAAAACAACTTGTTGATGGGATACCCTCTATGTCTTTCAACAAAGACAAGCCATGTCCAGGTTGTGAAATGGGTAAGCAGAAAAGAGCTTCATTCAAGACAAAGCAAAGCTTTAGTATTACTGAACCTCTTCATATGCTTCACATGGACCTTTTTGGACCAGTGAATGTTCAGACCAGAGCAGGAAAGAAATACACCCTTGTCATCGTAGATGAATATTCAAGATATTGTTGGGTGATTTTCCTCAAGTCCAAAAGTGAAGCTGCTGCTGAAATCATTGCTCTCATCAAACAAATTGAACTCAAGCACAAGCGAAAAGTTTGTCAGCTCAGAAGTGACAATGGCACTGAATTCAGAAATGCCACTCTGGAGTCCTTCTGCACTGAAACTGGCATATCTCAGAACTTCTCCTCAGCACACACACCAGAGCAGAATGGTGTTGTAGAAAGAAAGAACCGTACGCTGATTGAAGCTGCTAGAAGCATGTTGAATGAATCTGGTCTTCCCAAGAATTTCTGGGCTGAAGCTGTTGCAACTGCTTGCTACACTCAGAACAGATCTGTCTATGTCAAAAGACACAAGAAGACCTCCTATGAAGTACTCAGAAATAGAAAGCCTAATATTGGATACTTCCATGTATTTGGGTGTCCAGTATACATTCTGAATGATTCTAGTCAGCTTGGAAAATTTGACGCAAAAGCTGATGAAGGATACTTCCTAGGATATTCATCAAATCGCAAAGCCTTTAGAGTCTTTAACAAGAGACTTGAAAAGGTTGATGAGTCAATTCACGTTACCTTTGATGAATCAAATTCTGCAATCTTTAAAAATTCCATTCCTGTACCACCCTCAGAAAGTCCAATAAGTTTTGGTGATTCTGATCCTATTACTGAAACTGATCAGTCACCTGAACCTGCTTCTGAACGTCTCCGTTCAGAACCAACAATAAAAAGCCTAGCAACATTCCATTTTATCCTCCAGTCAGTTTCAAACTGCCTTCTGAACTGACTATTGGATCAGATGTACATGTTGCTTCTCCTCTGATATCAGGCTCCACTGAGCAACCTCAATCTGAAGAATTTCATGATGCAAGTCATGATCTGCAGGAAGAAGAAGGAGCTGCAGATGTATTTTCTGAAGCTCCTCCTGAAGTTACTCAGAGAAGTTCTTGCACTGATATCATTATTCATCCTGGTCAATACACTAAGTGGACTAAAGCACATCCTATCGAGCAAATCATTGGGAATTCCACTAGTAGGGTTCAGACCAGAAGAGCCACAAGCGATCAATGCTTAAACGTCAGTTTCTTATCTCTTATTGAACCCAAGAAGATTGACAAGGCTATGAAAGACCCAAGCTGGGTTGAAGCCATGCAAGATGAGCTCAACCAGTTTAAAAGAAACGATGTATGGGAACTCGTTCCTTGTCCCAGTAACCTGAAGAAGGAACCAATTGGGACAAGATGGGTCTTCAGAAACAAGATGGATGAAGATGGTCATATCATCAGAAACAAAGCAAGACTTGTTGCAAAAGGATATGCACAAGAAGAGGGAATAGATTTTGATGAAACTTTTGCACTAGTTGCCAGACTTGAAGCTATCAGAATATTCTTAGCTTTTGCAGCTCATCATCAATTTAAAGTCTATCAAATGGATGTCAAAAGTGCATTCCTGAATGGAGAACTAGAAGAAGTCGTTTATGTGTATCAACCACCAGGGTTCATCAATGAAGAAAAACCACATTGGGTGTACAGACTGAACAAAGCCTTATATGGTCTGAGACAAGCACCCAGAGCCTGGTATGATACTCTTACTAAACATCTTCTTAAAAATGGTTTTAAACGTGGTGCAATTGATAACACTTTGTTCATATTACATGATAAAAGTGTTATCCTTTTAGTACAAATTTATGTTGATGATATTGTGTTTGGTTCTACAAATGAGAAGATGTGTGAAAAATTTTCTAAAATCATGTCTTCTGAGTATGAAATGAGTATGATGGGTGAACTGACATATTTTCTGGGACTTCAAGTAAAACAAACTGAAGATGGTATTTTCATAAACCAAGAAAAATATGTCAGAGATTTACTAAAGAAATATCAATTTGATTCAGTCTCATCAAAAGATACTCCTATTTCTGCTCCATTAACTTTGGATTCTGATCCACATGGAAAACCAGTGGACCATACAAAATATCGTGGTATGGTTGGTTCACTGATGTATTTAACTGCAAGTAGACCAGACATAATGTTTGCAACATGCCTTTGTGCTAGATTTCAGTCTGATCCCAGAGAGGCACATGCAAATGCTGTTAAAAGGATCTTCAGATACCTTAAAGGTGTTCCCAGACTGGGTCTTTGGTATCCCAAAGGCTCTAGTCTAGATCTAATGGGTTATTCAGATTCTGATCATGCAGGTTGCAAGATAGACAGGAAAAGTACCACTGGTGGGTGTCATTTCCTTGGTGGCAAATTAGTAAGCTGGACTAGTAAAAAGCAGACTGCAGTATCACTATCAACTGCAGAAGCTGAGTACATTTCTGCAGCAAGTTGTTGTGCTCAGATTCTATGGATGAAAAACCAGCTGACTGATTATGGTGTTACTTACACAAAGACTCCAATATTTTGTGATAACACTAGTGCCATTGCCATATCTCACAATCCTGTGATGCACTCGAAACCAAGCACATCGACCTCAGGTATCATTTCATTCGTGATCATATTCTGAAAGGAGATATTGAATTGCACTTTATTCCCACTGATAAGCAACTCGCTGATGTTTTCACAAAACCTTTAGATGTCAAAACCTTTAAACATCTAGTCAGTGAGTTGGGTATGTTAAATCCTTAGACTGGTAATCTTGTTATGAACGCCTCAGTGACACTGATCTGGTTTACCAGTCTGAGCGATCCATGTAATTTTTGCTTGCCTAGCTATCGAACGCCTTTGTGATACTATCTTGGCACTTATTAATTCATGGATCATCACTTCAGGGGGAATGTTAAATATTTTTCAAACTTTAATATAAACCTTCATTTTTGAGGGGGGACTTTTTGCTCAGAAAAATGTATTTAACTGAAGCACTTCAGAAAATCAAAAATATTTCAGTTGAATTTTATTGACTGAGATGGTTCAGATCTCTTTGGAACTGACCATGCTCAGAACTTGACTTGTCATCACTGAAATACAATAGTCTTTTCAAGATATTTTTTTGATACTTGGTCAATTGTGTGTACACGTGGCATACTACATACTAGGTTTTTAACTTAGGATTGGTCATGCTTATGTGTCACACAAGTTGCGCTGTAAAAGAGAAAGAAATGAGTACTTTTTCTGAAAAAGTGTGCAGGGTGGGGTCACTCAAACGTCTCTGCATTAAATGCGGACTTGACCCCAGAAATTGTTTTAAATTGGAAAATTACCTTTGTGTTCCATCTTAAATACAAATTCCTTATTCATTCTTTCATTTACTTCGTTTTTCATTTACTTTCCAATCATCAATCTCTCTCATCTTCACTCTTCAAATTCCTTAACTCTTCATATTCATTTCACTTTCATTTTTCAATTCTTAAAATGTCTAAATCATCATCTTCTTCGCAACACAAATCGCTCATAAATTTTGAATATACTCCATCGAGTGATGTGAAAACATCTGCCACATGGCCAAAGAACTTCACACCTTCTCAAATTCGATTCAACATGAGCAACTTTTTGGCTCAATTGAATGTGAAGTCCGAAACCTTAATGGGAAGAATCAACAATTTTTGGGAGCAGTCCCCTTTCCATTATGCGTTGACCGCAAATCCTCAAGCATTGTATCATCGATACTTGCTTGAATTCTGGTACACTGCTGTGGTAAATAAGGATGAACAATCCATCTCCTTCACTCTTAAATAAGGGCACCAAGAAGTGTGTCATCACTCTTGAGGGGTTCAGAAATTCCCTTCATCTGAACTACCTCGAACCTCCCAGGTGTTTGCTAAAAGACTCAAAGGAGTCAATTTCAGGGAGTTCTAGTCGCCACTGGTCATGGTGATATGGAGGATGCTGATGGTAATTTGAAGACCTCTGGACACATTTTCATGTCTGGTTTTGGCAATTGCTGGAGGTTCTTCTGGACCCAGATTGTGGAGAGTCTTGGTGGCAACCATGGAGGGTTGGACCAACTTTCATTACCCCAAGTTGAGATGGGGTATTACATTTGGAATGGGATGCAAGCAGATTTTGCTGAGATTCTCTTTGCTCAGTTGATTACAAAGTTAAAAGGAAAGAGAAGTCTGCATATTGCTTTCCCAAGATTTTTAAGCTTGTGTTTTATGGATATCCTTGGAGAAGCTTATAATCAAGCTGGACCTGAAGCTTCTGTACCTGAATATGGCAGAGATTTCTCAAAGGCAACCATTACTGAAGATGAGCCTGAACTCTCCTCTGCTATGCTTCATGTATTTACTAAAACTGTTTCAGCCACACTAGCTGGTCCAGAAAGGTCACTAAGTGGGCCACAAAAGAATGTGGGACCCGTTAGTGTACCTACGATTGAACAAATCGTTGAATCTGGTGACGATGCACCTGCTTCTGCAGATGTTGAACCAGAATCTGGTGAGGGTACTAGTGACCCAAACCAGGGCATATCTGACCAGATTGTAAAGTGAATGCTTTCTGGGATGACGATGAGCTACCTCAGGAGAATCTTGATTCTCTTGCTGACTTTGAGTTTGACGAGGAACTATTGGAGGCGAATCAATCTAATTCTGAGCCAGCCCCCATCCTCGCAAACGCCCCTCCTCCTCCCCTAGAAATCCAACCAGAACAAGACAATGAGCCTTATGTTCCACCACCACCATCTCACCAAAATCCAATCTTTCCACAGGTACCACTCCCGCATATGTAACCGATCCATCTTTCACTCCATCACTTCAATTTCTTCACCCCCAAATTCACAACATACCACCACCAATCAACTATGATGCCCCCTCAGAGAAGGACTTGGATTCTGAGACAGAATCTGAGAGTCCAACTGACATTCAAATGAACAAAGTACTTAAAGGGCTTGGTAGTTTACCATTTGTGGCTCCTGCTTCTACACAACCCCCACTTCCTTTGAATATAGAAGCACAGTTAGAGAAAACACAAACCGAAGTCCAAGGCCTTATTTTAAGGGTGGAGGACTTAACCAAATCTCTAACTGCCAACACTAGTTCCTTGGCTGATATGAAAGGTGCTCAGATGTTCCTTGGAACTGAGTTGACCAAAGTTGCTGGTAATGAAGGACTAGTGGTTGGGAAGCTGAATGAGCTGGTGATGACTTGCAACAAGGTGAGCTCTGCAATCAGAGAAGCCTTCAGGTTGACAAAGAGAGATGTGCAAGCTTCGGTGGTTGCGAACTTGACATCTAGTGTTGAGTTGTTGAAGCAAGAGTTTATGGCAGTTGGAAATGAAGTTCATGAGTTGGTTTAGAAGCCAAGTGTCAATGAGAAAGAACTTGGGACTTCTATTAGTGCTGGTATTGTGAAAGATCTGAAGTCTGAGCTATCTCAGAATCTAGCTGCTCAGATTTCAGATTCTGTCTGTCAAAAAGTTGGTGAAGAGGTTAGAATGATGATTGCTGAACTGACCAAAGACACAAATGACAAGGTGGAAAAGGTTGTAAATGAAGTAAAAGATACAGTTTCCAAGCTTGAAGGTTCAGTTCAGAATCAGTCAAAACAGTTAGAAGAAATTCTAACTCTTCTAAAGAAAGAAACTGTTACTGCTCCTCCTCCCCCTGCTTCTTTCACTAAAGAAGATAGAAAGATGTTGAAGGACTTAAAAGATCAAGAAGCACTGAACCTTAGTTCTTCATTCAGACTAAAGGCTCAGTTTGCTACAATGGCAAAAGGTATTTGTGATTGCCTAGAACAACAAAGTTGGGAATCACTGAAGGCAATTAAATCTACTGTTGATCTTTATGCTAGATTGCCTTCAGAGATTCCCAAAGGGGGAAGTGGTGTGCCTATTGGTTTGCTTGCTAGTACTCAAGAGATAATTGAAGCAACCAAGAAGCACACTGAGGTACCTTCTGGTAGTGCCTCAGTTCAGGGGGAACAAGTTCAGAAGAAAGATAAGGGAAAAGGAAAGGCTCTAGAAGGAGAAGAACCAAAGCAAGGTTCTAAGGGTTCTGGAATCATTGTTGGTGAGAATGTGGACGAGCACGGCTATCCCTTGCACAATCTTGAAGCTGATAGCAAGAAGTTGGAAACATTGCAAAAGCAGGTTTCCAACCAATTTATTATGTGGAGGGAGAACAAAGAAAGAGAAAGGGAACAACATCTGAAGATGGGAACCCTTGATCACATAGATGCTGCAGCTCTTGGGTTATCATTGGAAAGGTACTTAAAAATCAAAAATGATCCAAGAGTGCAAAAGGCTTTGGTGGATATGCTGGAATATGAATGTGGGATGAACTACTCTCCTCTGGAACAAAAGTTGGAAAGTCTGACCTTTAAGTTATCCATTGAAGACTTAAAGAAAAATAGAGAAAAGAAATGGCGATCAAAAGGAAGGAAATTCTGGCCGAAGTTCAGAAAGTAGAAAAAGAGTTGTTCAGACCACCTACAAAGCCCAGAACTGGAACAAGGACTGCAAAGAAAGATTCTCGTGATGTTGTCTTTACTTCACTCAAACCAATATCTGATGATGATGCTGAGACCCAAAGAAAACATGAAAAGGTTCAGTATGATCACTATATGAACCATCGATCGCATCCAGCCAAAATCATTGATATGGAAGTTACAAAGGCTGATGGATTGAAGTTATTTGACTTGGTTGTGAAAAGAGAAGGTAGGGCAGCTGAAGAATACAATCAAGTTTCAGTTCATACATTTGGGATTTCTGAGCACAGGGAGATGATCCAGGTTCTGAAAGGGAAACCAAAATCTGCCTTGACTGGTGCATGGTTAGCAAGAATACAACAAAAGATGCAAGCCAAGGTAGAAATTGAAAGCAGATTGTTTGGCAAAAAGGATCATTCTCCACTGAAGAGGAAACCTACTGAAGCACCTTCTGGTTCAAGGCCTGCAAAGAAGTAGTTCCTTTTTCAGTCTATCATTTACTTGTAATATATTTACATTTGTAACATTCATTTCAGTTTGTATATATATGTTGCAACTTGTAACAAATAAGTAGATGATAAGTTTAAGTTAGAAAAACAACAAGTAAAATTCTGAGACATCAATGATCTATAAGATGTACTTAGAAAACTTTTACAACTTAAACAAAAAAAACTTGCATTTCAGACTTACAAACATGTATAGATAGAAGTCTGAGATGCATGCACTATTTCAGAACAAATAGGGGGAATTTGTTAGGTCAGAAATAGACCAAGTATAATTTGTTCAGAAATAGCTTGAAGTTTAGTGAAGACGTCTGTACAAAATTCTGAGATGTCTCAGAATTCCTTCACTGAAGCTTCACTTCAGTTCAGATCAAGACAAATCTGAAGCATTCATTCTGAAGTCAAAGACTGAAGTATGAAGAAGAGAATCATCTCAGAAGCGAGCAAAGAGTGATTCTACCAGATCGAAGACTGAAGCATCTCAGTATAAAGTATTAACAACACTTTACACTGATTACGAGGAAGACTTTATACTTTACATATCTTTACCTAGTTAATAGATTTATCTATTAATAAAAGGTACAAGTTAAAAGTATAGGTTTGGAACATAGTACTATAAGTCACATCAACTGACTTATATACTCTTCCTTTTATAAGCATGTAAGGAATTAGGTTTAATTCCTTAAATGCTTACAACCACATTGTAACAACCCTCAATTTCCGACTATGACAATTTACTTATATTTATCTAGGTATCTATCCCTAGAGGTTTATCAAGAGAATTGACCTTCTAGACATTTAAGGCATAGTGATACCTTCTCTCTAGTTCAATGGAATGCCCAAAGATAGCTAGTTATCTTAGAAATGCCAAAACATAGGACAATCTCAAAGTGAAGAAATAATGACAATCTTATAAGAATGTAACCATGATCTATCAAGTCAACTTCAAGAATATGTAAGGTAACAACAAGTTCATAAGTATTCAATCCAACAAACAAGTCTCTATGTATCCAAAATATAATCAACAACTCAAATATAGAAGGTATATCAAGAAAATTTTATGAAGTTTAGTGCCAATACATATATATAGATATATATACACACGACATACATACATACACGTATATCTTGAAATAGCTAACTTTTGCACATAACACAAATACATATCTATATATGCATGCATACATATATAATTACAAATTCAATACTTGCATAAACAAAACTTACATAATCAAACCATTACTACATAATTTGATCAAGACCACCCTCATTTTGAATCTAGACATCATTCTAGTACCAATTCAAGCTCTTACACCACTACCACTTCTCCTAACCAATCACCACCCTTCCACCACACCTCTTAACCAATAAACTCACTCCATACCCTTTATTTTCTGTCATAGCCACGTTTTTTATGCCCCAAGACCAGGCCACTCTCTCTTTTCACACTCAAACACAACACACACACATGCAATGGGTCTCTCTTAACTCTCCCAACTTTCTTTCTTTCTTCTTCTCCATTTTCGGATTCTCCAAGGCAAAATGGAGCTTAAAACTAACTAATCTAATGTAATAATAAGTTCCCTTGATCATCCAACAACTAGAGTCATGTATGGTGGAAGCATGGAGTCGATTTGGAGGCAACAAGGTCACGAAATCAGCCCTCTAAGGGGCTGATCGAACAGCAGCAGAAAACAGGAGCAAACAAGTCCCATCTTCTTCTTTCCTTTTGATTCTTGATCATCAATGGGTACCCAACATGTTCCTTTGATTGTTATTCATCTTTTCCTTCATTTTGTAGCTTATTTTCCTTTCTTTTCAAGCTTGTTACAGCCATGAAACACTCCAAGGGCAGCCACGAAATGGAGACCCAACAACACCCACAATCTTGTTATATTCATCTTCAAAGGTTGATAACTTGAACTCTTTTGGTTATCACTTTCTTTACCTTTAAATTTATCACTAAATACATATGGATCTACACATGCATGCACATTTAAAATATTGATTTGAAAGAAATAATTAAGAATGCAAGAGATAATAATGGATTTAGTGTAAAAGTGTTAGATCATCACATGCATGTTAACATTTGCACTAGTTTTGGTTAATTTTGATTTGGGATTTGAGATGGATGAATGATGACTTTGAATTTGATAATAAATCTGTATATTTGATGTTAAAATCATAGAAAAAGGAGTATCAAGCATGTTAGTGGTGAAATAAAGTGTAAATTAAGCAAGAATGGTCATTGGTGAGTTGTTTGGACCCAAATACCTTCTGACAGAATCACTCTCCTGTCTTTGGACGGATAAACTGGGCATGTGAGGGCCGTTTCAAGCAAAACTTTCAAAATAAAAGTTGTAGATAAAATAGTTAAGATTAACCTCCAACTGGAATCACTCAAAAACACTAAACCAAACCAAAGATATGATTTTTCTACCAAAAGTGGTCAAAACTGGATTTTTGTCTTAATGTTGAGTCAACTTTGACGATTTTTAATTTCGTAACTAATAGGTTTCAGAAGTTTAAACTTGGTGTGAACTGAGTTCAATGTGTCCCTAACTTAAAATAAAATTGGGAGATTTTTCTTAAATGTTCATCATAGAAATCTTTTATAAAATATATTGAGTCGCACAGCAGCAAGCTTTCTGACCAACTTTGGTTTTGTAATTTTTAGAGGTAGTAAACAATGTCTAAAAATTTAGCAAAAATTCACATAAATATAGGACACATATATGTCTCTGTATAAAAATCACCAATGTCCAAATAATTCAACTCAACCAAGAATGACTACTCAACATGTTATGAAAATAAGCGTTAAAACAGAAAATTCCAAGTAAAAGTTCTTCACAACAAAGTAAGCTAAAAGTCACTAGATTGCAACTCTAACCAACTCCAACAATCTCGTAACAAAAAGTATTATAAACCTACTGAGAATATGTCAAATAAAAGTTATAAAACTTAACTTGGTTATTAAATGGCAAAGACAAGCCTACAAATCACTAATTCGGTTCATATAAGCACTAACCGAAAGCTTTAATTTGCACTTATCACACCACCACCACTATCACGACTTAAGACACCAAAATATAATGAACATTCTGGAAATAAGGAAATAAGGATGGAAATCCATATTGACGCATTTGAATTGCTTGGAAAATGAGGCTAAAATTACCATTTCGGTAAACGATTTTTAATCATAAAACCCTCAAAATAAGCAAGACACAAGAGTGGTTGAATTGATATGATTTTGTATGGATAAAAGTTTCCTAAAAGGCCTGAGATTTTTGACCAAAATGTTTAGTGATGATTTCTAAGAATTTCCATGAATTATTGAATTTAAATAGTAATTAAAAGACATAAAAATCCATAAATAAATTATGTAAATCAAGAATGAAGTTAAATCATCCTAACCATTGATAAAAATAACTAAAACCTACTGAGAATATGTCAAATAAAAGTTATAAAACTTAACTTGGTTATTAAATGGCAAAGACAAGCCTACAAATCACTAATTCGGTTCATATAAGCACTAACCGAAAGCTTTAATTTGCACTTATCACACCACCACCACTATCACGACTTAAGACACCAAAATATAATGAACATTCTGGAAATAAGGAAATAAGGATGGAAATCCATATTGACGCATTTGAATTGCTTGGAAAATGAGGCTAAAATTACCATTTCGGTAAACGATTTTTAATCATAAAACCCTCAAAATAAGCAAGACACAAGAGTGGTTGAATTGATATGATTTTGTATGGATAAAAGTTTCCTAAAAGGCCTGAGATTTTTGACCAAAATGTTTAGTGATGATTTCTAAGAATTTCCATGAATTATTGAATTTAAATAGTAATTAAAAGACATAAAAATCCATAAATAAATTATGTAAATCAAGAATGAAGTTAAATCATCCTAACCATTGATAAAAATAACTAAAACCTACTGGAGAAAAATAGTTAAAAGGCAAGAGACATGTGTTACATAATTTAAAGATAAATAATTGAGTAAAAATAATTAATTAAAAATTTTCATTAAAATAAATGGAAAATACACAAATAAAAGTATAAATCATGAAATTATAAATTAAGGAGCATATATATCAGAAGATAATTCAAATGAAATTATCCATAATTTATAAAGGCAATTATGACACTTAAAAGTATTTTTAAGGAATTATTTAATTAATAAATCAATAAAATGAATAAATAATTAATTAAAAATTTTCATTAAAATAAATGGAAAATACACAAATAAAAGTATAAATCATGAAATTATAAATTAAGGAGCATATATATCAGAAGATAATTCAAATGAAATTATCCATAATTTATAAAGGCAATTATGACACTTAAAAGTATTTTTAAGGAATTATTTAATTAATAAATCAATAAAATGAATAAATAATTAATTAAATATATAATTACAAATCAGAAAATATACATAAAATATTAATATTATAAGACCACTAATGTCAAATATTATTACTAAGCAAAGTATACAATGGAAATCATATAAACCAAATCCAAATTACCGAAATTCCAATAAACGTACAAAAATGTATAATGAAAGTGACCCTTTTACACCAACACTCTCTACAACCAAAAAGATGCAAATATTAACAATATACTTGGATCCCAAAATTTATGACAACATAATGAAAGTGGCATTTCTTAGTGATGGCTTAATATAGGAACTTACGTATATTAGTCCTATCGTAGGGATAGTCTTGGCTCGAAATGTGATTGAGGAATATGACGGATATATGATCAAGGAAGCGATAGATGGGAAGTACCCATTTTGGATAAGTGAATATAATATGCGGCATATCAAGGTGAGTCATAGCCCCCTTTCAAACTCCTTTATATGTTTACTTACGGGGTGAAAAGCATGATTAATTAAAATGACTTTCTATTATGAAATGATTCTTTGAAACAATGATAATGATATGGGAATTGTATTGTATGTTCAACGTGTTATGTGTTATATGATGAGCTTGAGTACTGTCAAACGGTGGTCCCCTGTACACTACTATTAACTCATTTGAGGCCTGTAGTTAGAGGGTTGTGCAACTAGGACTTGTCCCCTCATCCACTATTATAGGTAACGGTGGGATGTTTGGTCTGCCTTGGTGGCCACCTTCATCGCCAGTCTGGCCTCGCGGTGCTCTAACTACTATATATTTATGGGCGTCTCCATGGCACGACCCTTGGTTATCTTTATGCACGTGATTGACAGCATGTGCTTATCATTATCTTATCATTTGGGACATTATATACTGATTATTGGGACATAACCGGTCTTAGTAGTGGCTCAAGATCTATCTCATCAAATTATGTCATGGTAGTCTTACCATTGACCAAGAGGTATTGATATTATATTATGGATGGAAATTGTGGATTGAACATACGGTTTGGGTATTGGACCTTATATGGAATCTTGAAGGTTGTTGAATTTGGCAATATTGAAGTATTGATGACCAAATGGTTTTGGTATGATAAATGATTAATCGATTGATATATTTTTCTCTCACGATAAATGTGACAAATGAGAACGTTATAATTTACCACGGATTTCTCAACTATTTTGAAATGGATATGTAACAAGATTTACTTGTAAACCTATGCACTCACCAACTACGTTTTCGTAGTTGACACTTTTTCTTCATGCTTTTCAGGAATTAGCGTAAGCTTTGAGGAATTATATGTATCATGATTGTTTGCATTGCACTTGGGAGTCAAAGATCAAACCTTGTGACGGGCAATGGAATCTGCCCTGATCATTGTAGTATACCATCTCATGTATTTGTTATTTGTTTCGTGGACTCAATATCCAAGTATAGTAGACGTATTGTACTTGGGAATTGGTTCACATGCTTGTGCATTGTAAAATTATTTCTATCCAATAAAGCTATGGTGAATGTTATCTATCATCCTTTGTTTTGAATACTCGACTTTCTGTACATCTCGACGTTCCGCCTTAGTTGGGGTGTTACACACATTTGTACGATCTTGTCCACATCATCATGGACTTGGTCTATAAATACAAAGTCTTCTCACAACTTGCAAAAGGCTTGAAACTTTAGCATTGCAACTTGTGAGATATACTCTAAGTAAACTTACGAGTATTTCCAAGTTATTTAGATCACTTGTTTTTCAGGATTGTTTAGATACTTACACTTGGGTGTTTATCTTTGTTCCGCAACAATCCTTGTATTTGTTTATATATCAATAAATCAAATACATTAGAAAGAAAACAACGTGTCTCAATGCTACATACTTGATTATATTTATATATATCTTTATATAGTTTCTGCCATTTGTTCTTGCATTATATATATTGTCAATTGTTTCTTGTTATCCATATCTGGATCGTAAACTGAACTTGGCCATCAAGATCAGTTGTACTTGCCAGTCGGGTTTAATTAACCATCTATTGTTTGGGACTCACAATATTTATTCATAATCTGATCTTGATTAATATAAATATAACAATAATATATAATATAATATAAATAAATAAATACTATAAAATACATAACGAGACGGAAACCCGAACAAATCGGCGGCGGTCGCGACGTGTGGTGGCCGCAACGACTAGCGGTGGCAAAGGTGGTGGCTGTAACATCCCGAACTTTTCATGTTTGACTTGTTGACTTGTCTGTTAATTAACGTTAGGTGTCGTCAAGTTTATGTGTCTTAATTGGATTATGTGAATTAAATGCTTATGTGTTTAATATGTTGTGACTAACGTGAGTAGAACGAAAGTAATTAAAGTAAAGTTATGAAAGTTAAGTGCTTGTTAGGTTGTTAAGTGTCCCGGTTAATAAGTTAAACTTAGAATGTGACGTTTTAGAAGTTGATGGACTTAAGATGACAAAAGGAAAGTGGTGGCCAGGGGTTAAGAGTTAATTAGGCTTCCCTAATTCTCATTATTCAGATCTCACGTGTGTGTGAAACCCTCCAGCTGCTCCTCTCTCTCTTTCAAAGCAATTCTCCTTCAAAACCCTCCGTTTTCAGGTGTTTCAATAAAGTTTTGTTGAGTTTTCGGATCCCCTTGATTATCTAAAGGTAATACAGATGATTTCCCTTTGATTTATGATATTAGGAGTCGTTCATGTGAATTCGATCCAGGCCATGGGGTTTGGGTTGGGTTAAATTGCAAAACGTTTACCAATTTCATGTTATTCGGATGATCAAATAAGTGATTTATGTTTGTAATGGATTAAGGAATCAATTGGTGGTTTGAAGTCATCAATTGTATCATAAAAGAGGTGAATTTTAAGTCTCCAGGTTTAGTTCGGTGAGATGGGTAGAAGAATAAAGAAGATTAACATTAGTTGTCCAAATGCTTAGACTTCACCTTTAGCCGTTTGTTTGGCTACTTTATTTAAGACTTATGTTGCATGTAATAATGTTGGCATTTATGTTGGTGCCATAACTTGGATTTTACTTTTATTGTTTTGACGATGCATTTAGTAACATCATTTTATGCAAAGTACCATCCGTTACGGATGGGACAGTTTTTAAATGTTCGTTTCCGCAAAGTTTAAACGCCGTTAGGCAAAGTTTTTGAAAATCCAGGTTTTAAAATGACGGGTGTTACAGTGGCGGTGGCGACGATGTTGACGGCGGCGATTATTGTAGGTTATTGATGTAATATAATTAATGTAAAAGAGTGTAGGGTAAGTATATCATGAGTTGATTTAATTTTTGTAAATTATGTCATTAAGGATTTTTTTTAAAGATATTATTAAGAAGATAGTTGGCGTAACAATAAGTCATGAATATTTTAATCTTTTATGTTACGTATGCTTAAAAGAGGGATTAACATGTAGTATAAGGGAATATAAAAATGTTGTTAATAAGATATTATTCTTAATAATTCAGCTTTTTGTTACAATTTAACTGTAGTTATAATTATAGAAAATAAATAAGTAATGAATATTTTAATCTTTTATGTTATTTGTGCTTAAAAGAGGGGTTAATATGTATTTTAAGGGAATATAGAATAGGGGGGCCAAGTGCCCCCCTCGAAATTTAAATTTTGTCATGTTTTTTAAATTTTTCATGATATTTTAAATTTTCCAATCGTTTTAACATTTTGTCCCCTTTTAGATTTATTTTTTATGAATTTTTTAATTTTGCCTATTCTGTAATTTTTTCCTGATACTGCCTCTATATAGAAATGCTTTAAACATATTTTGTGTAACAACATTTTATATAATATAAATACAATATATACATTGTTATATATAAATAACCATTCTATTTCTTCTTTCATAGGACTTGTATGATTTATTTATTTTTTGACAGAATACAACGATAGCCATTCATTCTCTCATATTTTTTGTTTGTATCTACACGTCTAATTTAGATATAATTCATTGCAGAAAAGATACAATGACTAATATTTTACTTCATGATAATGTGAAATTATATGATGTGATATGATGTTAAATATTTAAAAATGATTTATATCATCATTGTATTTGATACATGGGGCAGGCATGCTGCATGCATATGACACGGTTACAACCATTTAACATGACATGAGCTTTTTATTAAAATTAAAATTAGGTTCGTGATCTGCAAAACGACATCGACTGTTTGGATATTACTGTAAATTCTCAGGTAACATCGTATTTCACACATCCTAAACCAATCTCATAAGACAAATAAAAGTTAAAGCTCTTGAAAAGCTCCTCCAAAAGCTTGTGCCAAACACGCCCGAAGTGAGAGTTAAATTTTAAAAAAATGAATTAAAATTAGGTTCGTGATCTGCAAAACGACATCGACTGTTTGGATATTACTGTAAATTCTCAGGTAACATCGTATTTCACACATCCTAAACCAATCTCATAAGACAAATAAAAGATGGGTTTAGTATCCCGGAGTGTAAGTAACTTTGCAACATTTTCTATTGTATGTAAGTATCAAAAATTTTGTACATTATATGTAAGTATCTCGCTAAATTGAACACTTAATGTAAAATTTTTACGTTGACCAATCAAAAACTTCTACGTGGCAGCTATGTGATTGCCACATATACTCGGATACATACAATGCACAGGATTAAGTTCGATATATAATATGACAATTTATGTAAAGTTGTTTACATTTTGAAGTACTAATCCCTATATTATTATATGTCATCTTTAATAATATTTAACTTATTATTTAATATTTTCTCTAAAACATAGCAAATTGAGATGAAATATTAACACAAGTTGAAGTTGATTATTGCCTTGCCTTTCATTTCTTTACCTTTTACATTTATAAAGAGAAAGGTTGAAAATAAACAAACAATAACACATGCTATGTACATAAAGGAACATGTAATGTTAGGCTAAATGAGTCGATAATCATTATTATTATCACTATTAAAATTATTTTTAAGTACTATGGCAGTATGTATTCGACCAATCAAAAACTTACAAGTGACAACGTATGTGATTGCCACATATACTCGGATACATACAATGCACATGATTGAAGTTCGATATATAATATGACAATTTATGTAAAGTTGTTTACATTTTGAAGTACTGATCCCTAAATTATATTCATCTTTAATAATATTTAACTTATTATTTAATATTTTCTCTAAAACATAGCAAATTGAGATGAAATATTAACACAAGTTGAAGTTGATTATTGCCTTGCCTTTCATTTCTTTACCTTTTACATTTATAAAGAGAAAGGTTGAAAATAAACAAACAATAACACATGCTATGTACATAAAGGAACATGTAATGTTAGGCTAAATGAGTCGATAATCATTATTATTATCACTATTAAAATTATTTTTAAGTACTATGGAGTAGTTAATAATTAATATAAAGGCCCATTCAAAACTTTATCATCAAGCTAAACACATTCTTAATACCAATATGATATATTTCAACAAATTAAGCAGATTAATGCTATTTAATCTGTATATGTATAGATAAAATTCAGAGGAAACGTTAAGACATCATTATTCAAACGAACTGAAGTAAAAATGAGGATGAAATACAAATCAAATCTGGCCATAAAACTTGTTTAATCTTATCCAATTATGTAGTATCAAAATGAAGATCAAGTTAAGTATACAACCAATTTTGGCTAAACTGTCTGCATTTATATGTTTTTTTCACTAACTTCTTTCTAACTCAAGTCGTACTCGTATTTACTTATATCATTTCTTGTATCAAGTTTTATATATATATAAACAAGAAAATATCACCTAGGCGATGTACATGTTGCAACACCATAGATGCGTTTTTTTTTATGTACACATAAAATTTGGTGAACATAATTATCTCAAGAGATGATAATTTCCATTAATACATATATTGATAATGATAGTTAACATGCAATTTATTTTTTGGCCTTTTACGAGCTTGGTTGATTCCATTTGTTTTGCGACCAGACTAATTTTAATGTGAATCACTTTGCGAGACCAGACTAATTTTAATGCGAATCACTTTGCGAGACTGCAGTCATAGCGGGTGAACCTCCGTATGGGTTTATGCCAAGAATAAAATATAAAAATCTGCGAGTTCTACATTGAGAGAAGGAATTTATTCGACATCAAGGGAGTCCATTGACTCCACTCATTAAATGCCTAATTTGTATATTAGCTTCTAAAACTTGATGCTACTAGTAACTAGTTTATCCATTTGTTTGACTCCACTGAATTAGATCTGTAAAACTCACTGCAAGTTCTGGGCTTCTTAAATAAGCATTCCAAAACCCCCCATAAATTGATTATACCATCATTCAGTGCTGCAAGAGGCCTTTTACTTCTTAAATGATGAGTTGGTGGAGTGGTTTGGAGTTCCCCTGATGACCTATAGGTCTCAGGTTCGAATCTCCATTCCACCAACTTTGAGATATAGGTAGTCCTTCTATGAGGGCTTGGCTTGGGTATACCCAGGTTCAAGTCTGAGGGGGCAGGGTTTACCCCTATTAATCGTCGTGCCCTTCGGGCGGATTAGTAGGGGGTTTCCCCCCATTGGGTATTTGAAATAGGCATTTCTACTTCGAGGGAGCTCTCTAGCGCGGACCCGGTTTAGACAACGTATGCTAGACCTCTCGCTGTCGAATCGTGACACGAAGTTTCAAAGCGAAATTCACCTTTCAAAAAAAAAAATTAAACCAAATAGCCAACCCCTTTATATACAAAAGAATTCAATTCGACCTCTCGTATTAGTCATGATGATGAATATTTAAGCTACTCAAGAAGTGAACAAGATGAAGAATGACTGGTAATATATCAAAGTGTTAAAGTATTAGAGATCTGCTTCGTGTTTTGTCATTAAAACTCCCAAGAATCGATAAATAATTCAAAAAACCTGTCTCTCCATTTGTCATGAAATCACTAAGAATCAATGAATCATTATTCACGAAACCAGACAATGGATGATTTGATTCTGTACTATTAAGAAATGTGATTACTTTCTGATTTTGTACAATTAAGAAATATGCTTACTTTATAAATACTACTAGTAATTCTGTGTTCCATTATCCACGCCACAGTGATGCAACACATAAATAGCTTGTAACCATCATTCACGAAGCCTTAATTTTATTACTATTATTATTTTATTTTTTTGAACAGCAACAGGTTGAATATCATGGGATATCATTTAAAGGAGGCAAGGCACTATAAACAAGTAGAGTCTTTAGAAACATCGAACACACCGGAAGAAAACCAAACAAAAAAACACCAGTAGGGCTGGCATACCAAGTTTGTTGATCATAATTGTACTCAACTCATATTGTACCAGGAAATTGGCATTGACTTGATCAAGCACTTTAGGGAGTCGCATGTAATTAAGTAATTATAAAAAGAAATACAATGACAAGCCACACATGCTCTAAGGTAGTGCCAACTGCCAAGGTAGTTGCACCAACAAAATAAATATAACACAAGCTAGTAACACCACAACTCAAACAAAAAATATACTGTAACACACTACATTGAGATCAGCAATCTCATATATAAAAACTGTCTCTAAATTTAATGGAGAATGCTTACGTTTGACATTTGGACCTTCCATTCCTCTAATTTACGCTAAAAGCACTAAAAATGCAATATGTTGACAGGATGTTGCCCAAAATTGTAACATAATCAAACGACCCACAGGTACATCCACTTTAGATTTGTAAATTAGACCTCCTAAGTTGACGATATGAAAATTTACTTGAAAATATCTCGAGATGTATTTAAAACAACATATCTTTAAATGAGCTTCTACTTACTATAAAGGTATACAAAGCTGAAGATCAAAAATCCAGCCATCTGCAACAACAATAGATAGTGTCAAAACTCTAATCATGTCCCACTAATGCATACAAGATCATGCCCTTTTCATCTTAACACAAGATTCGGAAGAAGTGAGAGTAGTACCGTAGAAAATGAGGCACCATAATATGGAAAAGCTGTTGGAATAAATCTCTCATATTCGTTGTGTCTGAAAGGCCGAACCGGAATCTACAAGTACATAAAAAAATCAAGTTGTGGTAACAGTCTTTTTCGTTGATAATTATGGTTTATGGTAAAGGTGGTCATTTCAACCCACCTATTTCCATAAATGGGTCAATTGGATTACATTTTCAATTTAACGATCAAACAATGAATAACAAAACCTGCCCAGAGTGTATTCGAAATATAAAACCTTCAATATCACTCTATCAAGTATATTGGTAAATTATTGTAATAATATATACTTCTTTTACTATTGTATGTATCAAGATTTGAATTTACCCACTAATGTACCAATCTTTCGATTCTTTGCTATTATTGTATGTAACAGATGACTACTTTAGGTAACCAGAAGATTCATTTTTTTGCTGGCATGGCAGCCATATAAGTTGCCACGTCCTATAAACCAGCGCCAAATCACCAGTTTTTAGATGTAAGAGGTCAGATACATACAATATTAACATATTGAAAGTCACATCATATAAGAACGGTAAAAACTTTAAAGCCCAATACATATAAGAAAGGGTATACTTTGGACACATTTCCATGAAAACTAAAAAAAGACAGAAAATTGTTTATAGGCCAAACAAATGCAATCCAACCCATAATATAAATCAACTTATATGCCATGACCTGAACCACTTTTGATCCATTACCCAAACTCCCCGACCAGACACTTTCTCCATCTAGTTTATAGAAAACGCAGGCTTACCCACAGTGGGCAAGCTTTAAAAGCACATGCAATTTTGGCATTCAGGAAGGGCAATTGAATGAACTTGAAGTGAATATTTGCACTTCACAAAAAATATTCACCAAATGGTTTGCTCTTTAAGCTAATAACCTCGTGTCATCATAAGTTCTGTAACCATACACAGTACTTGTACCTGTTTTGCAAGTGACAAACTAGTGTATCCAAGCCTCTGATATTCAACCTTAAACTGGAAAACACCATAAACATCTGGCACCTTGAAAGAAGCGTGATACAAACCCTGCATATAAATAGAAAAAGTGAAGGAGATAAGTTCATCCGCTTTAAGAAAGTAACTATTCTAAAGTAAAATTAGAGCCGGCAATTTTCACCCAAACTATTGAAAATGGGTTGTTTTGGGTGATATTGTTAATCATTTGGGTAACTTTGGGTGATTCATTATATTGAAACGGGTGAGAATGGGCGATGATATTTTACATTCAGATTTGAAACGGGTCAAAATGGGCAGAAATTCATAACAGTTCGGTTTATAGTTCGCCCATATTTTCTATTGAATGATGGATAACTTAGGTTGAATCCATGATCACTGCCTACCACCACCTTCGCTGTCACCACTCTCGCACCATCGGAGTTACAACCAACTTCCGATTACCATACCAGTCATTGCGTTTTAAGCCGAAATCAAATTGAGACAAGATGAAGCCATCAAAACAAATTTGAAAGAGCAACAATTTTTAAGAGAAAGTGATGACGGCGATGTCATGGCCGGCGACAGAGAAGGTGGTGTTGGAGGGCGACGGAGAAAGTGATGATTAGCGGGAGTGGTGAGAGAGAAAGTGATGATTACCGGGATTGTTGACAGGGAAAGTGATGACGGATATATCATGGATTCATGGCCGCCGACGGAGAAAGCGAGGTGAAAAGAAAAAGTGATTGTTTCTTCCGGTGATTCTTTTTTGAGATTTAGTAAATAAGAATGAAAGTGACGTGCAAATTGTAACTTTTATAGTAAGCTTTAATAGCTTTACACCTACACCAGACTCTCTATTATAAAATACAGTAACAAATTACGGAGTATATGTTATACTTATTAATTAAGTGTTAAGAGTTACAATTATAATATATATTATAAACAGTAGATATTATTTAAAAAATTTGTATAATTAAACTCATTTTTAAAATGACCCGTTTTGACCCGGACCCTATTTGATCCAACCCGATTGATACTATTTTCAAAACGACCCATATTGACCCGGATCCATTTTGACCCGGACCCTATTTGATCCAACCCGATTGATACTATTTTCAAAACGACCCATATTGACCCGGATCCGTTTTGACCCGGATCCGTTTTGACCCGTCATCCAACCCGATCCGACCCGTACATTTTGCCACCTCTAAGTAAAATGTATGACACATTGGCTTTAGTGAAGGTACCTTCTTATCAGTAGACATGGTTTTCAACACATAGGGACTCATCATGTAAAACTGAACCTGAACATCATTTGCAACATATGGTTCCCAACTTGATCCAGACCACTCATAGATTTCTACCGAGTACTCCTGAAAATATACAAATTAACTAGGTTCAGGAAATGAACCTCTTCCTTTCTTGGTAAGCAACAAAGTCATACTTTACCAATGACAATTTAGCTTTATAGTAAAGGTGCCTATTTCAGCCCATTTACTTATAAATGGGTCAATCCGGTTACATTGATCTCTAACAATTTATACGGTAAAATAAAAAAATTTATTAAGCCACAGGTCGAATCAGTCAAGCATGTGAAATAGATCATAACACAAAACAAACTGCTATCAATTTAATATAGCTAAGTTAATACTTAAGACACTTATTCCTTTTACAGCTTCAAATTTGGGCAAAAAGTACTTTCGGTCAACCTAACCGGCCTCAAATAAAAACCACGGTTTGAACTCTTACCCAACCAGCCAGGCCAATTTTGTCACCTTTAATTAACAAAATCAGAAGGTTGGCATATAATATGAAGGATTACCAGGTCATCGTTGATCCTGTAGATAGCAGGTTCATCAGTCTCGCCAACTTTGTGGTGTTTAACATTTACAGCCTGTTAACATTCAAGATTAAAGATTATAAGAAATTTTGAAATTAAACATTCAGACACATTTGCAATGATGTAGAGCATGTGGAATGTCCCAAGAAACCCCAACTCTCCTTAGCAAGTAACAAATAGAATTTTCTTTTCCGCAAATCCAGGCTTAATGTAAGAGTCGGAAATCAGAGTTTTTATTTACACAATGGAACAGCCAAAAAATTAATAAAGCTAGGCAAAAAGGAGCTAACAGATATATTACCTTCAAATGGCCTCTTTCATGAAAGACCCATTTGCTAAGCTCAGTAACAAATTGTTCATTGCCAGATTTTGCATATCTGTTGCATGCAAAAGTTTCTAAGTTTTTGGCAATACAAAATGAAACAAAATCCAAACTTTACAAGTCAAATCATAGTGCCTGTATCAACTCAGAAATGTGAAAGACCCAGTAAGCAGATACACTCACTTATTTGAGCTCCCTGCCTTCTGCACAGGTGATTTAAAGAATCTGCATAACATAATGTTTAGTTCCACAATCAAAAAATATATGATATAAACGGTTACTACACACAGCTGCAAAATTGACATACTTGTTGCTGAACAAATCTAACGAGCCAGAGAACACAGCTCTTGCATTATTTCTAGCCTGCAATATCAAAAGAATAAACTTACGAGATTGGCATCTCACTGACTAGTTTTATTAAGCAACATTGAACAGAAAATTAAACATCTGAAGCATGAACACGGTTAGTGTGCTAAGTAGATGTATCAACAGTATCAGGGCATTCATGAACATGCATATGTGCAATAATAACGTATTTTTACTTTTCTAATCACCTTATACAATTATATATAGTTAAATCATCTTACACCCCTTGTATATTACTATTTGTACAGTCCTAACTATCAACTGTACCTGAACAACTGAAACCAAAGAAATGATAGATCCAGAAAGGGATGGTGGACTTGACAGCTTATACTTTGGATTGGCAGAATATGCTGATGGAGAAGCCGAGAGAACCTTCAAGACCTGCAACATAAGCCGACTATCAAAAAAGGACTCACAAATGAACCAGGAAGTATCCAGCAATTTAACCTATATTTCATTTTGAACTTACCAGGCTATTTGCAGGGTTCACGGAATGACCAATTCCTTTAAAAAGTACAGGAGCCTGTGTCATGCAATAAAGAATTTACTGAGGTAAGTCAACATAAAGTCATCAAACACTGCTACAAGATTATATGATCTGTCTGGTCATTCAACATGAATGAAAAATGGCTGCAACAGAATGCTTCCTTCTTTGTCTACAACTAGTCGCTCCTTTAAAAAGAGTCTTAATGCTAGTTCGGATTGAAATGAGATAAACTAAATAGCGATGATGCCAGTTTAAATTTTTCGCAATTGGTATCTTCTTTATGAATTCAATAACAATGGTAGCTATTCCATCACCACAAAAAACAGGTTGTTTTATTATTCAGACCTGATTAGCATGTATAACTCCATCTTATTAAACTAAACTATTGCATTTTTACACTCTTTTTGCGGCTATATGTAGTTAACAGCTTTCTAACACAAGAGAAAGCCGTCTATTTATATCTAAAAAAAGAATGCTGTGAGTGCCAATGTAGAACCAACTGCATAAATTGAATAAGATTTGGGGTCGTGTCTCTCAATAAACCATTCTTATTAGCAGATAGATTTTTACTTGTCTTTCAAGAATTATATTCTGAATTTTATTTCTTTATGAGATAAAAATCAATAAAAAAAAACCCAACACACAAGTTATGTAAAAGAAGTGACTTGACAAAAAAGGGGTACCCAGGAAGATCTATTACAGTAACGAGACAGAAATGAATATCCTTTCGAATTCATTCCGCTCTTACCCCCATTACGGTGGTACCAAAAGTAGATTAGGATCATAGGCATTGGTAGCTAAAAAGTAAATAGATTCCACAACACTCAAATATATATTCTAAATGTAAAGACAAAACAGAGACAATAACAGCTTGAAAAGATGCAGGCCTAGTAATAAGTGTTTATTATGTAGTCAAGAATATATCTGCCCAGGCAGTATAGCATGGGGGAACATAAGGTAAAACCACATGAAGGTATAACAGATACCCTAGTGGCGACAGAGGCTCACCTGCTTTGACTGGGCTCGCAAAGCAAGTCAACTCTTGGGATTAGTCTGCTCGCAATGCGAGTAGGACACCCATGATAACCCAAAATAAGACACCATTTGACTACAAACACTAACCTCAATTTTTGTACTGCCCAAAAGTACATCAGACTGAATGAAATCATCAGCAGCAATTAATGTGTGGTCTCCTTCAGTTTGTGAGACAGCATAGCTACCATGATCGATTACTACAGCGGATGAATCCTATGCAATGCATAGAAAAAAAAAAAGAATCAGCCTTTCTCATTTAATAAAATCACTAAAATGAAATTACACAGCATGATAACGAATCAGAAGAACTATTATTCAGGGTCCCTATTCCGAAATGGATACCGTTAAACAAATGAGATCAATTGTCAAAAAAAAAGTGGTCACCAAAATCATATATTAAGTTAGCAATAATACAAATAGACTTATAAATCCTAATCGAAGAATGTGTTGCTTCAACTCAAGAATAACCTTTTGCAAAATGACTACTAGCACAAGATTCGTGAAGTCTAGTTCAAACTTCAAAACTTATTCCCTTTGGAAATCATGGTGATACACACACACACACACACATACACAAGGAAAGGAAATACGTGCAATTATCATATCATAGAGCGAAGGATACGTGGTGAACATATAATGATGAAGGAGAAAGCACATCTATTGTATTAAAACATGCTAGTCTAGTAAATATTTAGTCCTTTTCGAACATTTTCCTTATTCAATGATCACTCCATTACACTGAAACAAAGGTATAGTGATCGATAAGAAGCACTACATCAACGAGCTAAATACCGACAAATGTAAGGAAAGTACACACACGACAATAATGATCGCCAATTATCATAAGTATGCTGACATTGGTTGTTATCTCCTGACCTTCCGTTTTCAGTGTCAATTCCGCAATTTTAATTTTAATCTAACATAGTATAATAACCTATCGCATATCGTCACAAAACAGATTTTTTTTAACCAATCATTTTCAAAATCGCAATAACAAAGCACATTTGATTTGTTTCCATTAACACAGATTCCCTTAGCTATACACTTTACATACAATTTAACTACATAAAATAAATATAGAACAAAAAAACTACCTCATCGAAATCAACACCACACTCAGCAGCAATACTCCGAATCAAATCCGAAGCATTCGAATCCGCCGCAACTATCAAATCTTTACCATAATCAACAAAATCCAATATCCCCGCCACGCCCAACGATCCACCAAATCCTAATTCATTAATTAAAAAAATTATATCATTTCACAAAAAAACAATAAAACCAAAACTAAAAATACATATACATATATACATATATATAACAAATTAGATGAAAATTAATATGATTACTTTCAGTATTAGGAGAAAACAAAATGAGTCCATCGTATAAATACTGGCCATATCTCTGAAGAGCGATTTTAGGATCATCAGAAAGCTTAAAATCGAGATGAAATCCACGTGATTGTAAGGAAGTGAAGAAGATGGAATGAGATGATTTCAAAGCTAGATCGTCGACTAATACTAAAATGCGGCGATCTGTAGGATTATCGATTGAAAATGAGTGAGCGAGTGTGATTATAAGTGCGATCGATGCGATGGCGATTGATAATTTCGCCATTTTTTTGGTTTTTGATTTGATTTGATTGATTTTGGTGTTTTAGGGTTTGGATCGGAAGTGTGAGTAGAGTTGAGTAGTGTTTTGTTTTGGGATTTTAAGGCATTGACTTGACTTTGTGATAATCGGTCCTTGTATTTTACAACTGTTTACCTTTTCTTACTTTTTTTGAGAATGTTTGATAAATATGAGTATATAACTAGGTAAATGTTCATTTGAATCCTTAATTTTGCTTGAGATCTAAGGGCCAAATCCTATCCATTAGATTATCTCTATCAATGGCTAGGATTGAAACTTATCCCTTAATTAAAAAAAAAACACGGAGGGGTATCCACGTACTTCCGTTTTTCCTCTTTCTTCCTGAATGGAAAACACAGACACACACACAAACACAAACCTCCTCTCCATCATCTCGAGCCCCCCCTCCCCCCTATTTGGATCTCCACCTCAAACTACTATCACCAACAATGATGATATTTTAAATATTATTAGAATGAGATTTTTTGTGGTTAATTTTTTTATATATTAAAGAATAGAAAAGCAAACCATTTATATCCATGATTTTTAGTTTTTTTTTTTCTAGGATTTTTGTTTTTTCATATAATAAGAAGTTGTATTGTTGTTTAAAATTTCTTTAAAGAGTTTTGCCCACAAAGTGTTTGATGAAATGTCTAAACCAAAGTGTATGTACTAAATCAAATTTGATTATATACGTATTTATTGCTAAAATGTATTAAAATCAAATTTGATTTTGTATATATTTTTGAAACTGTATGAATAAAATCAAATTTGATTTTGTATATATTTTTGAAACTGTACGTATACAATCAAATTTGATTGTGTATAGGTTTGTTGATATAAACTCCATTTGTTTGTGTAAATGTATGAATAAAATCAAATTTGATTTGTATAGCTTTGTTGAAAATGTATATATACAATCAAATTTGATTATATATAGGTTTGTAAAATGTATATTAAATCACATTTGATTGAGTATTGCATACAAGGTGTTTGATGAAATGTCTAAACCAAAGTGTATGTACTAAATCAAATTTGATTTATATCTATTTACTGAATAAAATCAAATTTGATTGGCTAAATCAATCAAACTTGATTGGTCAAGACAAACACATATGATACGAAATACAACAGATTCAAGCATACAATCAAATTTGATTATGTATAGGTTTGTTGATATAAACTCCATTTGTTTGTGTAAATGTATGAATAAAATCAAATTTGATTTTGTATATATTTTTGAAACTGTACGTATACAATCAAATTTGATTATATATAGGTTTGTTGATATAAACCACATTTGTTTGTGTAAATGTATGAATAAAATCAAATTTGATTTTGTATATCTTTTTGAAACTGTACGTATACAATCAAATTTGATTGTGTATAGGTTTGTTGATATAAACTCCATTTGTTTGTGTAAATGTACGAATAAAATCAAATTTGATTTTGTATAGCTTTTTGAAACTGTACGTATACAATCAAATTTGATTGTGTATAGGTTTGTTGATTTAAACTCCATTTGTTTGTGTAAATGTATGAATAAAATCAAATTTGATTTTGTATAGCTTTTTGAAAATGTATATATACAATCAAATTTGATTGTGTATAGGTTTGTTGATTTAAACTCCATTTGTTTGTGTAAATGTATGTTTAAAATCAAATTTTGATTTTGTATAGCTTTTTGAAAATGTATATATTCAATCAAATTTGATTGTGTATAGGTTTGTTGAAAATGTATATATACAATCAAATTTGATTGTGTATAGGTTTGTTGATATAAACTCCATTTGTTTGTGTAAATGTATGAATAAAATCAAATTTGATTTTGTATATCTTTTTGAAACTGTACGTATACAATCAAATTTGATTGTGTATAGGTTTGTTGATATAAACTCCATTTGTTTGTGTAAATGTACGAATAAAATCAAATTTGATTTTCACGTCCCTCCCCCCGAAAGGGTGTCCTTTTTAGAGTTTTAGAATGTGTCCCTTCCTTACGATAACAAGCTTTAGGGTTTAGGGCTAACCCTCAGCCTTCAAACCCTAAACCCTAGAGCGGTGGCCGAAGGCCCCGTTGTCATGATTCCCCCTCCGAATCAAATTTGATTTTGCACGTCCCTCCCCTCCGAATCAAATTTGATTTTGCACGTCCCTCCCTACTACATCCCGCTCTAGGGTTTAGGGTTTGAAGGCCGAGGGTTAGCTTAGCTAGGCTA
The DNA here is from genome assembly GCA_034093135.1 of Erigeron breviscapus. NCBI lineage: Eukaryota > Viridiplantae > Streptophyta > Magnoliopsida > Asterales > Asteraceae > Erigeron > Erigeron breviscapus. The sequence goes on from CM067168.1 coordinate 80,140,072, forward strand.
ACCCTCGGCCTTCAAACCCTAAACCCTAGAACGGAACCCTCATTCTCTTTAGGGATTTAGAATGTGTCCCTCCACCCAAAAGGGTGCCTTTTTTAGGGTTTTATAATGTGTCTCTCCCCCCAAAAGGGTGCCCTTTTAGGGTTTTAGAATGCGTCTCTCCCCCAAAAGTCTAACCCTCGGCCTTCAAACCCTAAACCCTAGAACGGAACCCTCATTCTCTTTAGGGATTTAGAATGTGTCCCTCCACCCAAAAGGGTGCCTTTTTTAGGGTTTTAGAATGTGTCTCTCCCCCCAAAAGGGTGCCCTTTTAGGGTTTTAGAATGCGTCTCTCCCCCCAAAAGGGTACCTTTTTTAGGGTTTTAGAATGCGTCATTTTTAGGGTTTTAGAATGTAGGGTTTAGGGTTTGAAGTTATAAGGTTAGCCTTACGGCTAACCTCAGAACTTCTAAGCCTAAATCCGTACCGTATCAAAACGTCCCTCATGGTAAATCAGGGTCGAAGGCCCGTTAGGGTTTTAGAATGCAGCTAATCCCTCGGATAAACAAGCTCTATGGTGGAAGGCCCGTCTTCAAATTTGGGTCAGTACATTCTTTCAGATTAGGGGCAATTCATTCCATCTCGGATAAGAGGCCAATCCATTCCCCACAGATTATGGCCCAATCTAATTCTCTCAGATTTGGGTTCACCATTAGGAAGATTGTCTTGACCAATTAAATTTGATTGGCTTTGCTAATCAAATTTGATTATATATTGGCTATGCCAATTAAATTTGATTGTATACTCGTATGTGTTTAATTTCGCTTAAAATGTGTTTGCCCTGACTAATCAATTTTGATTGGCTTAAGCAATCAAATATATATGTATGCTGGAATACTAATGTGTTTGACTTAACCAATCAAATTTGATTGTATACTCGTATGTGTTTAATTTTGCTTAAAATGTGTTTGCCATGACCAATCAATTTTGATTGGCTTAATCAATCAAATTTGATTGTATACTACAATGCAAATGTGTATAAATGGACCAATCAAGTTTGATTAACTTAGTCATCAAATTTGATTCTATACTAGTATGTATTTAATTTTGTGTAAAATGTGATTAGAACAGCCAATCAAATGTGATTAGATACAGAATCAAGATAAAATCATAAGCTACAATCACAAATGATTTTGTATTCGTTTACATGTGAATGTACAAACCAACAAATCATAAGCTATACAAAATCAAATTTGATTTTATTCATACATTTACACAAAACAAATGGAGTTTATATCAACATAGTTATACACAATCAAATTTGATTGTATACGTATAGTTTCAAAAAGCTATGCAAAATCAAATTTGATTTTATTCATACATTTACACAATCAAACGGTGTTTATATCAACAAACCTATACACAATCAAATTTGATTGTATACGTATAGTTTCAAGAAGCTATACAAAATCAAATTTGATTTTATTCATACATTTACACAAACAAATGGAGTTTATATCAACAAACCTATACACAATCAAATTTGATTGTATACGTATAGTTTCAAGAAGCTATACAAAATCAAATTTGATTTTATTCATACATTTACACAAACAAATGGAGTTTATATCAACAAACTTATACACAATCAAATTTGATTGTATACGTATAGTTTCAAGAAGCTATACAAAATCAAATTTGATTTTATTCATACATTTACACAAACAAATGGAGTTTATATCAACAAACTTATACACAATCAAATTTGATTGTATACGTACAGTTTCAAAAAGCTATACAAAATCAAATTTGATTTTATTCATACATTACACAAACAAATTGAGTTTATATCATAAAACCTATACACAATCAAATTTGATTGTATACATACACCTTCAAAAAGCTATACAAAATCATTTGATTTTATTCATACATTTACACAAACAAATGGAGTTTATATCAACAAAGCTATATACAATCAAAATTGATTGTATACGTATAGTTTCAAGAAGATATACAAAATCAAATTTGATTTTATTCATAGATTTACACAAAACAAATGGAGTTTATATCAACAAACCTATACAAAATCAAATTTGATTGTATACGTACAGTTTCAAAAAGATATACAAAATCAAATTTGATTTTATTCATACATTTACACAAACAAATGGGGTTTATATCAATAAACCTATACACAATCAAATTTGATTCAGAATCATAAAGGTGATTCAATCATATTATCAAACTTTGGTGTAGACATTTCATCAAACACCTTGTATGCAATACTCAATCAAATGTGTTTTGATACTAAATCATATATAAAAAACATTGGTTTACACATTTCATCAAACACCTTGTATGCAATATTGTACCAAACAACAAAGTCAATTAAATAACTAATAAAATTCAACAAATTCAAATGCTAGAATAGATCTAATCAAATGTTATCTAATTACATTTGATTATCACCTGAGAAATTTCGAATTTACATAACAAAAAGTCATATATTCGTATTCAATACATCCTTCATTGCTATTAACATCTTCAAGATCCATTGATGATGACTGATGGAGATGATGACGACGAAGAAGGCAATGATGGCTGTGCCATTTCGATTGGAACGCGGTGGTGACCTGAACACAATGGTGGTAGTGGTGGTGGTGGTAATCGTGCTGCTGCTGGTGGTGATTCTCCAAGAAGGGGGAGTGAGAGAGAAAGAGAGAGATTTGTGTGTGTGTGGTGTGGTGTGTGTGTTTAGACTAGATAGTAGGAGAGTGGGATAATGTGTCAATTGACGATACTACCCTCCACGTTTTTTATTTATTTTTTAAGCAGACCATTGATCAGTTTTGATCCAAGGGCTGAGATGTGTCCCTTGGATCTCACCAATTTCCATGGTTTCTTTTGATTACAACCCTATATAACTAATATGATTTATCAGCGTATTATTATGTCTAAAAGTTTTGTACTAACACATAAAAAAATTTAGTGGAATTCAAATATGTAAGTCTTGTATTGACACATAGCTGTTGATCGAAAGTTAAAATAAAGAGAAAATAGAAGATATTTGATTAGATTTTAAGGCATTTTTTAAGTCTACCAAATTAGTCACATATATCATTACACTATATTAAATAATGGATAAACGTATAATGTTCTTCTTATTTAAAAATGCGAATTTTCTCTTATTGGATTTATGCAAACTAAACGAGGCATTTGTGATTGTTTCTTAACCTTTCCCTAGTCATGTTCAAGAAGGTACATAGCGATTAGCAAGATCTCAACTTGAACCATTACGTCATATTAGAGTTAGGCCCCGTTTGTTTATAACTTAATGGACTTAATAAAAAAAGTACTTAACCCATCAAATCAATCAAAATTGTTTGGTTTTGACTTAATAAATAAAAAAACAATTGTATTTACTTAATACGTTCAGACATTATTTAACTATTCGGTTACTTTATCCATTCAGTTACTTAATGGATAAAAAACAAACATACCCTAAAAGTGTGTTTGTTTTTTTAACCATTAAGTGACTGAATTGATTAAGTGACTGAATTAATAAAAAATATGTCTGTATGGATTAAGTCAATACAGTTGTTTTTTTATTGACTAAATGGACTAAGTATATTCTAATTAAGTTCATTAAGTCCTAAACAAATAATGTTTTAGTGTTTTGACTTAGCGTGACAAATAATTTAAGGAAGTTAAAGATAATGTTTTCTCGATAGAAGTGGACAACAAAGACTGGCTTTCAAAGTGGCAAATGGTGGTCATCATCTATATTATAACTAAAAGAGGAGGTTGGGGGTACACTTGGCACCCCTAATCCCCCTCCTTGAGCCTAATTCTCCCTTCTAATTAATCCTTTATTTTTAATTATATTTAAAGCTTTATTATAAATCTTTTTTTCTCCTAATTTCTTGTTTTTTTCTTCCTTTTTAATGGATAAATATTATTTAAAACTCTATCACAAATCTTTTTAAACTTTAAATATATATACTATTCTTATTCTTAAATCTCACGACAATTTATCTCCTCAAAAAAAGAACTTACGTTTTTTTTAATTTGTATATCACTTTAATTTTAATTTAGGTATTTTATTCATGTTTGTTCATTATTTTATATTGAATTGTTATTGTTATTGTTACTTTTTTTTTGTTATCAATTGTAGGTTGATTATGGTTTTTTTTTATGAAGTTGTGATCTAAGGATAGGCTGAGTTTGATTTCAAAGTGGGTCTCTCGGTGCTTCTTTCAAGTGGTATATTGTGAGTTGTTAATAGACGTGGGCAAAAAAACCGGTTCCAAAGAACCGGTTCCAAAAAAACCGAGAACCGGAACCGATTGGAACCGGTTCCTCAGGAACCGGTCCCGGTTCCTCAAGAACCGGCAGTTAGGAACCGGTTCCACATTTTTTTCAAAGAACCGGTCCCAAACCGGTTCCTCAGGAACCGGTTCCAAGAACCGATCCCAAGAACCGGTCCCAAGAACCGGCCCAGTCAAACTAGCCGTTAGGAGCCGTTAGAATCTGCCACTTTTGGTCCTTTTTGACCGTTAGGAGCCGTTAGTTTCACCCAATAATTACCATTTTGCCATTATACAACTAGTATATATATGTAGCATCATTTAGGCTTATTTTTACACATTCCATCACTTACAAACACTCCATATATCTTACAAAAACACTATGTATTCATAAATCTCTTACCAAAATCATTATATCTCTACATATTTTATATTTATATATCACAAAATATATATATATATATATTATATATACACTATATATATAATATATATCAAATCTCTCACAAAATGGAGTCTAGTTCCGCTTCACAAACGCAATCTACCGGTATTGGTTCCACAAGTGAGGCGGCAACGGTGGTGGAAATAATAACGGATCATAAAAGAACGGCTCCCGTATTTCAACACTTTCAATTGGTTAAGTTGTCGAATGGTGATGTTAAGGCTCGGTGTAATTATTGTCACAATCTCTTTAAAGGTGCAAACTCGACTTTGGACAAACATGTTAGACTTCATTGTGCGGTGAAAAAAGCACAAGATGGGGGTACCACCTCACAAGGTCAACAAACATTAGGAAATGATGGCACTATTTTTCATTATTCGACGGAGGCGGTTCGTGAAGGACTTTCCAACTTGACCATTAAAAAAGCTTGGCCATTCAACCATTGGGACGATCCGGAGGTCACTTCCACATTTCAAACCTTAATCCAACCAAGGTACACTACTCTAACTCGCTCTACATTAAAACGTACATGTATGAAAATTGGAAATTGGCTAAAAAACTACTTATAACGGATTTTGAAAATTTAAAGGGTAGCTTAAATTTGACAACCGATGTTTGGAGTGCTCCTCATGGTTTGCCCGGTTCTTACATATGTGTTACGGCTCATTGGATAGATCCTAGTACTTGGCAAATGATGAAACGCACAATTGCTTTTGAAAATTTTGAGGAACCTCATACCGGTGAAAATCTATACTATAAGTTAAGAGATGTGTTTGCATACTATAAAATTGAGCAAAAGATTTTTTCAATATCATTTGATAATGCAAGTAATAATACAAAAGCGGTTGACCACTTGAAAATGAAATATACTCCTATTTGTGATGGTATTTTTTATCATGGTCGATGTGTTGCACATATTCTTAACTTGGTTGTGCAAAGCGGGTTGGGTGACGCTACAATTGCATTAGTTAGGAACAACTTTGTTAAGATGTTAAAGGAGGTATTTTTGGGGGGTAAGACTAGACATAAGAAGTATATCAAATTGTGTAAAGATACCGATTCGATATATTTGTCACCTCATTGGGATTGTCCTACTAGATGGAATTCGACTCTTACAATGTTTGAATGTGCTTTACGTCAAAAAATTACTTTGAAACATTTTCATGATGATCTAGTTGACAACCGTTTGGCATCTTCTAAGTTTGACCTTTGGGAAATTATTGAAACTTTAGTAGATTTACTTCAAGTGTTTAAAAATGCCACGGTTTTGGTTTCGGGGGTTTATTATTCTACTAGTCATTTGGTGCTTCACCAAATTTATGAAATTGGTGAAAAATTGGTAGAATTTGAGTGTATGGATAATGGTGTATATGAACGCATGGTGAAAGGCATGAGAGAAAAGTTGAAAAAATATTTTATGGAAATGCCACCAATTTTTGCTTGTGCCGCCGCAATGAACCCCACTTTAAATGTTAGCGGCGTTGAGGCACTTATTGAAAAAATAAATGATAGTTTGGAGTGTTATGAAAAGGATATAAACTTTTCCATAACGGCAAAAAGTGAGTTTAATGCGAATTTTGAAAGATTGTATAAGGTTTATGAAGCTAGATATGGCTCAAGTTCTTCTACTACTCCTTCTCCCTTTGTTTCTACCAAAAAAAGCAAGGATTCCAAGATAAACCTATACAATTATGTTATCCAAACAACCACCAAACGTCAAAGAAATGAGGCTTCAACTTCCAACAAGAACACCGAGTATCATAGGTATATCGGAACAAACTTTTTGGCTAGCCTTGGAGTTGATGCTTTCATGAATGTGGATGTATTGAATTGGTGGAAGGAAAGGGAAGATCAATTTCCCATTCTATCTATCATGGCACGTGATTTACTAAGCGCTCAAGCTTCAACGGTTGCTAGTGAATCCGCATTTTCACAAAGTGGAAGAGTTTTGTCCATAAGAAGAACAAAACTTACACCGGCATCATTGGAGATGTGTATTTGTTATAAAGACCACTTGGACGCCATGGCCCGTAAACAACACTTATCAAGCCTTGAAGATACTTTGGACCTTGAAGAACATATTCATCATGAAGAAGTTGAAGAAGGTACATCCTTATCACTTTCCGATGAAGATATTGCACTTGATGAAGCTCAAGCTCAACCAATCCCACTTGATGAAGATTGAAGATGAAGACCATTTGAAGACTATGTATTTGTTTCAAGACTATGTATTTGTTTCAAGACTATGTATTTGTTTCAAGAAGACCAATCAAGACAAATGAAGACAATTTGAAGACAACTTTGAAGACAATGATGAAGACAATGATGATTGAAGACTTTGAAGACTTGTTATTTAATTTGTTTAAGAATTTGTATTTGTTTGAAGACTTGTTATTTGGTTTAAGACATTGTCATTTGGTTGAAGACATTGTATTTGGTTGAAGACATTGTATTTGATTGAAGACTTTGAACTTTGTTGAAGATTAAGATGATCTATAATAAAAGTATGCATTTTCGACGAAAAAAGAATGAATTATAGTGAATTATTAGTGAGTTTTTAATTATTTCAAGTGTTTTTTGTGAAATAACTTGGAGTTTTTTGTGTTAATTCACTAGATATTATCATTATGAAGGTATTTAAGGTCTTATGGCTCGGTGTATTAACAATCAAGTGCCCCAAAATCGAATTACGATGAAAAAAAGACCTCTAACGGCCGTTAAATGAATTATAAATGAATTATAGTGAATTATTAGTGAGTTTTTAAATTTTTTCAAGTGTTTTTTGTGAAATAACTTGGAGTTTTTTGTGTTAATTCACTAGATATTATCATTATGAAGGTATTTAAGGTCTTATGGCTCGGTGTATTAACAATCAAGTGCCCCAAAATCGAATTACGATGAAAAAAAGTTGCCTTAACGGCCGTTAAATGAATTATAGTGAATTATTAGTGAGTTTTTAATTTTTTCAAGTGTTTTTTGTGAAATAACTTGGAGTTTTTTGTGTTAATTCACTAGATATTATCATTATGAAGGTATTTAAGGTCTTATGGCTCGGTGTATTAACAATCAAGTGCCCCAAAATCGAATTACGATGAAAAAAAGTTGCCTTAACGGCCGTTAAATGAATTATAGTGAATTATTAGTGAGTTTTTAATTTTTTCAAGTGTTTTTTGTGAAATAACTTGGAGTTTTTTGTGTTAATTCACTAGATATTATCATTATGAAGGTATTTAAGGTCTTATGGCTCGGTGTATTAACAATCAAGTGCCCCAAAATCGAATTACGATGAAAAAAAGTTGCCTTAACGGCCGTTAAATGAATTATAGTGAATTATTAGTGAGTTTTTAATTTTTTCAAGTGTTTTTTGTGAAATAACTTGGAGTTTTTTGTGTTAATTCACTAGATATTATCATTATGAAGGTATTTAAGGTCTTATGGCTCGGTGTATTAACAATCAAGTGCCCCAAAATCGATTTACGATGAAAAAAATACCTCTAACGGCCGTTAAGTTCTGGAAGAAAAAAAAAAAAAAAAGGTTCCTGAGGAACCGGTTCCAGGAACCGGTTCCGAACCGAACCGATTCCGAACCTATATTTCGGTTCCATCGGTTCCGGTTTTCAAGACCAAGAACCGGTCCCGAACCGGTTCCGGTTCTTGAAGAACCGGTTCCAGTCAACGTTGACCAAGAACCGGTTCCTCAAGAACCGGTTCCTCAAGAACCGGTTCCTGAGGAACCGGTTCGGTTCCTATGCCCACGTCTAGTTGTTAATAATTTATTGTTGGGGATGGACATGTAATGAGATGTTGAGATGTTTGTTGGAATCGTTTTCGTATTATAGAATAAGAATAGACCCATCATGAAAAATAGTTGAACCTCACCACACCCTTGCAGATTGTCAACAGTGACATAGTTATATTATTCATGTAGACAATACATGTTTCGATTCTGATTCTTCTTAACCCTATTTTTATCCTATATTTTATATTCAAAATTATATCTCACTTGCTTTGGATATGAACTTATTTTTATTGGTTGTAATCTCATTGTGTTTGTTATGTTGATTATGTTTGTTATTAGTTATTTTATATGATCGTCACTTTTATGTGTAGTGTTATTCTCTACTAATTGTAGCCGATTTTGTTTTCCAATGTGTACTCTATTTGGACTTTTGGTTTCGAGATCATCCACATAAAGGTTTTATCTATTTATCATGGTAAAGCTTGAGATCAATTTTAAAACATGATGGTGTAAATGTACATGAAGGAGTGCAATATTTGGTATTGATATGCTATTTAATTTACATAAGTATATGCTTTGTTTTGTTTTTCTGTATATATTTATTCCATGTTGCTCATGTTGCAGGAATATGGATTGCTGGTTTTTCTTGAAAACTTTGTAAAAGATCACTTCCTATTATTACATATCGAGTAAGTTATCTGAATCCTTACCCTTTAATTAGTTGTTGTAAGCTGTTCAGAGCTCTAATGTAATGATTAGGCGGTTTATCGAGCAGGTGTGGGCCGGGAAGAATCTCGCTAAAGGAACTGTCAATGTTTTAACATTTTACTCACCACGTTCATGGTTACTACAATATCATGCATTGCTATATTTTTTGGGGGTTGAACTGATCATGTTTACTATTAGCTTTGTTGTATTCTTTGTGTCAAAAAACTAACATCCAGTTGGGATTTTTTTTATTATAGGTCCGAATACACCCCATCGGTTTCTAAGGGACGACTCGTCTTACAAGGACTCCTAACCCTAGACTTTTTTGTCTAAAGAGGCATGCATTTTTTATCTTACATCTTTTCAGCAAATGATTTAATGACTTAAGTATATTCTAATCATCAATGAAAAACCTGTCCTTTTATTTTAGCAATATCAAGTTTTGTTCTTTACCCTTTACCTTAAATTCCAACACAAGTGTAATCTATTTAATATTTTGTTTTTTGCTCTCTAGATATACGTGATTCTGTTCTAAACCTCCAAGTTAATATCAAGGATTTGTTTCAATGACAATGCAAGGGTAATTGTTACTGAAAACACATCTCTGGTAGTTTGCTTCACTTTGATTTGAATAGGCTTTAGTTTTGAACTTTGTGATTTGCATATGTTAAAAAGTTTGTAAAATTTTTCAAACCATAAACTTGGGTCATATTGTTATCAATGGCTGTATATATAATGTGTCCTTCATAATGTATCTTTGCAGAAATTATTTGTTCAGTTTTCTATCATATGGCGAGCATGCTGGATATTATGTTAAATGGTGTTATCGTTTTTGTTTTAATGTTTATGTTTTAATTAATTATTACTTTTTTCATTATTATTTTTAAATATTTAAATTACGTAACATCATGTTATTATATAATTGTTTTATATGTTATCGATTTATTTATTTAGGTAAAATTTTATAATTTATACTGATAACTCAAACCATATTTAGGCGAAATCTACTTCTGAAACTACCCGTCCATTGGACGGGTCTGAAGATGTAACATCCGTGAAATTGACCCGTTTGACTTTATGTGTAATTTGACTAACAATCTTATTTAATGACATGATTGGGTGCATTATGTGACTAAATGACTAGATAACATGTTTGACGGGTCGATTGACCAATTTATTATGTAACTCGGTGCTTGACGGATGCTTAATTTAGCTAGAAATGAGAACGGGTCGACCCATGGGTGCAACCCATGATCCATGGACCCAACTAACTACCCAACCCTATCCACCCAAAACCCTTACACCCTCCTTATCCATTCATTCATTATCCTAAAAGCTTATCTGTCCTATTAAATACATTTTTAGGACACTATTTTAATAGCGTCCTATACAAAAGGTCCTAAAAAGCCATTTTTGTTGTAGTGACTCTCTCTCTCTCTCTAATTCAATTCCAAGAACACACACACTCAAACTCTCTCTCTCTAATTTAATTCATCATCATTTATGGTTATTCAAGTTAGATTAATGCAAGATTAAGCCTCATCATCATCTCAAAATTTGGAGTTTCAAGTTGCAAGAATTATTCATTTGGGTCAATTTTCGGGTTTGAGCCTTGTGGTGAATTTTGGTAAGTAAAACTTGTTTCTAAATCATCATTTTATGTTTGTAAACACACTTCTAAGTCAACCCATGCATATCTTGGCCAAATTTCGGGTCAAAAGCTATATTAGGTCAAAACTAGGGTTTTGAACTTTGATTTGGATTCTTGGTCGAATTTTATGTTCACAATGGTTATGGGTCGGGTTTGTTGGGTGAAATGCATTCATTCATGTTTTGAAACAAGGTTGGAAGTGTCACTAGGTTAAATCTAGCTTCAAAAATCAAAATGGGTCGATTTAGGGTTTCTTAGTTCATGAAACGGGTCAAAAACCGATTCTTGGCATCAAGCCATGTTATGGATCGAGATTTGCAAGTGGGTGTGTACATTTATGAGTAATTATGCTTACTTAAGCTTTGAAATGAGTCGGGGTTCATTAGAAATCGGTTTTCTTGTCAAAAATGGGGTTTTGAACTCAAAGGGGTCGTGTTTGGGTTGGTTTGTTGCTGCTGGTGCGTCCAGCTACTTTCCACCGTCCCAGACGGTCCTGACCACCGTACCAGACGGGGGTCTGGAGCTGTGGTTTTCAGCGTGTGTAGTCCAAGTCACCGTAAGACAGAGCTTTCTACCGTGTGCCTACCGTAACCCACCGTAAAGCCAAACTAGGCCACCGTCCAAGACGTTGGCAAGGACCGTCCAAGACGGTGCCTTCTTTTGGGCAGTTTCCTGATTGATTTCTAGCCTCTTTTTCATGGTCCTTGGATCGTATATAGCTACCTAATGAACCCTTGTTTGATGTCCGAAGTGATGTGTACGAGTCATAATCGTCGTTGAAAGTGGAGAGACAACATTTAGACCTAATCAAGGGTTTAACTTAATGCATTAATACATTTATGTTATATAGTGATAAGTTAGGGACCAAGAGACGATACTTGAGCGACTCTAATTCGTTTCAAACCTTACTTAACCACTCTAATGACTATGTCGGGTCTCGGGAAACTTTAAAATCAGAAGTTATACTTAAAACCTAATTAGGGTTTCACAATTGGTTAATAATACATACATTGTATATAATGATAGGTTGTGGACACGTGGCGGTCATTGAACGTTTATAACCTCATCTTAGCTCGATATTAACTTCTTATTGCCAATCAAGGTGAGTTCCGTAGCTCCCTACTCGTTTGAGACTCGGGCTGGAAAGTGTACTTTTATGTGATTACTTGATTGATTGTTTGATTGAACGATTGATGGATTGAATGACACGTTTGATTGATTATGCACTCGATTTGGTATATATTGTTATAATTAGGATAGTAGTGCATACATGGAGGTCGATTATGCCTTCAAAGGGTTTTAGATGTGGTGGGAAGGCTGCGGGTGACCCTATATATAAGCATCTAGGACTCATTGAAAGTAGAATTGTCCTAAGTGTATGTACGTATTGTTTTGGTTGGTTTGATGATTGATGGACTTGTGATTGAGACTAACACGCATACGTATTGATATGGACACATGTGAGACGGACATGGACCTCCAAGTGTATAGATGTATACACTTGATGATTATGATTATCGTTGCATTTGTGAGACGGACATGGACCTCCAAGTGTATAGATGTATACACTTGATGATTATGATTATTGTTGCATTTGTGAGACGGACATGGACCTCCAAGTGTATAGATGTATACACTTGATGATTATGATTATTGTTGCATTTGTGAGACGGACATGGACCGCCAAGTGTATAGATGTATACACTTGATGATTATGATTATTATTGCATTGTGAGATGGACATGGACCTCCAAGTGTATAGATGTATACACTTGATGATTATGATTATTGTTGCATTTGTGAGACGGACATGGACCTCCAAGTGTATAGATGTATACACTTGATGATTATGATTATTGTTGCATTTGTGAGACGGACATGGACCTCCAAGTGTATAGATGTATACACTTGATGATTATGATTATTGTTGCATTTGTGAGACGGACATGGACCTCCAAGTGTATAGATGTATACACTTGATGATTATGATTATTGTTGCATTTGTGAGACGGACATGGACCGCCAAGTGTATAGATGTATACACTTGATGATTATGATTATTATTGCATTGTGAGATGGACATGGACCTCCAAGTGTATAGATGTATACACTTGATGATTATGATTATTGTTGCATTTGTGAGACGGACATGGACCTCCAAGTGTATAGATGTATACACTTGATGATTATGATTATTGTTGCATTTGTGAGACGGACATGGACCTCCAAGTGTATAGATGTATACACTTGATGATTATGATTATTGTTGCATTTGTGAGACGGACATGGACCTCCAAGTGTATAGATGTATACACTTGATGATTATGATTATTGTTGCATTTGTGAGACGGACATGGACCGCCAAGTGTATAGATGTATACACTTGATGATTATGATTATTATTGCATTGTGAGACGGACATGGACCTCCAAGTGTATAGATGTATACACTTGATGATTATGATTATTGTTGCATTTGTGAGACGGACATGGACCTCCAAGTGTATAGATGTATACACTTGATGATTATGATTATTGTTGCATTTGTGAGACGGACATGGACCTCCAAGTGTATAGATGTATACACTTGATGATTATGATTATTGTTGCATTTGTGAGACGGACATGGACCTCCAAGTGTATAGATGTATACACTTGATGATTATGATTATTGTTGCATTTGTGAGACGGACATGGACCGCCAAGTGTATAGATGTATACACTTGATGATTATGATTATTATTGCATTGTGAGACGGACATGGACCTCCAAGTGTATAGATGTATACACTTGATGATTATGATTATTGTTGCATTTGTGAGACGGACATGGACCTCCAAGTGTATAGATGTATACACTTGATGATTATGATTATTGTTGCATTTGTGAGACGGACATGGACCTCCAAGTGTATAGATGTATACACTTGATGATTATGATTATTGTTGCATTTGTGAGACGGACATGGACCTCCAAGTGTATAGATGTATACACTTGATGATTATGATTATTGTTGCATTTGTGAGACGGACATGGACCGCCAAGTGTATAGATGTATACACTTGATGATTATGATTATTATTGCATTGTGATGAGTACAATGTGGTTAACGTGTACATTGATTTGAATTTGATTGTGGTTGAGATGGATTGTTGTTAGTGATTGGTGATAGTTTGATGATTTAGGGCAAAATGAAGTTATGACATTAACATGATATAATATTGTGGCAACCCTAAAATAGCCTGATCAACTATTTTATGGTCACCCGGTATTATAACAAGTTAATGACATCACGGATTGCACATGCTTGGTTTAGGGTATAATAAGGAACCGATATGCTTAATGGGAGTTGATTGGGTGGAGGGAAAGCCGATGGTATCACCTGTATACAAACCCGGTCAATAACTAGAGAGCATATCGGATTCGGATTATACTTTGAACCACTTGTTTTAGTTGCTTGGATTGTGTGATGTGTTGAACATGAGTACTTGTATTGATGATAAATTATTGTAGTGAACTTGGCATGATGGTATGATAAGTAACAATCCCCCTTAGAACTCTAGCACTCTTGCCTTAGCATAATGATATGAATCATGTATGTTGTATCGATATGAGAGCATTGACTACTTGTGTGACTAACATGTGAGCATTTTGAGACTAACCATCGGGTCAACGTGTTACTTGTTTTTATAGAAATGGTGAGACCAAGGAGAGCCGGAACAAACTATAGGGCTAACTCTCAAGAGCCTCAACCGGAAGCACAAGGAGGTCGGGGTAGAGGCCGAGGTGGTAGAGGCCGTGGTGGAGGCCGAGGTAGGGGCCGTGGTAGAGGTCGTGGTGAGGCTCCCGGGCCAAACTTGGCGGAGGTGATCGCTCAAACGGTCACCAATATCATGCCAACTATTGTTGCCCAAGTCACGGCAACTCTTGAAGGAGAACAATAGGGCACAACCTAATGAGCCTCAAAATGTTGAAGCCCCGGGAAATGTGAATAATGAGGGTGCTCAACCTCATGTTGTGGTAGGTAATGAGGAGGAACCGGTGGGGGTAGATAACTATATCCCCATGTTTAACCAACATGGAGTGTACCGCCAAGGGTGTCAATTTAAAGACTTTAAGAATTGTGGGGCACCGGAGTTTGATGGTAAGGGTGGTCCCGTGGAGTGTATAAGATGGTTCGAGAGGATTGAAGCGGTGATTGAAAGGAGCCATTGCACGTATGATGACCAAATTTCTTATGCATCCGGTATGTTTAAAGATGATGCTTTAAGTTGGTGGAACCAAGAGATAACCTTGGGTCGGACCTATAACTTGTCATGGGCCGATTTCAAGAACAAGGTGAAGGAGAAGTTTTGCCCTCCTTATGAACTCCAAAATTTGACCATCGAATTTGTCCATCTTAAAATGGACGGGGCCGATTACAAGGGCTATATTAGACGATTTCAAGATTTGTCTACCCTTGTTCCTCATCTAGTGAATCCCGAGCCCCGGGCCATTGATAAATTTGTTTTGCGCTTGACTCCACAAGTCCGCTCTCTTGTCAACTCGGTCATGCCTACTTCTTTGACCGATGCTATCAACCGTGCCGGTAGTGTTACCGAGGATCTTTTGAGAAGTGGGGTGTTGAGCAAGTCGTTGAAAAGAAAAGAAGTGCCGGAATGAAGTGGAGTAAAGAAGATGGGGAGGTTTGATCCCAAGAATGCTAATAGGGGTAGGGTGATGGCGGCGGTGGAGCCGGTTAAGAAGACTTATTTGGGACCCCATCCTTTATGTGGAAGATGTAACAAGCACCACCCCACCAATGTTCAATGTGGGGCATGTTTCAATTGTAATCGGATTGGACACATGTCCAAAGATTGTAGGGCGCCGAGGGCGGCCCCACAAAATGTAGCCCCTCTTCAAGCTATTCCTCCTCGTGCCAACCAACAAAAGGGTGCATGCTTTGAATGTGGTAGTCCTTATCACTACCGCCATAATTGTCCTCAATGGGTTGGACAACAAGTCCAAGTAGCCGTCCACCCCAACCAACTTCAAATTGTCGGGCCTAATCAAAACCGGGGGCAACAAGGCCATCAAGTTCAACCTCGTGGCCGAGCCTTTGCGGTCAATGCCAATGAAGCCCGGAATGATCCCAATGTTGTTGCAGGTACATTTCTTCTCAATGGTCATTATGCAACGGTTTTATTTGACTCTGGAGCCGATTTTAGCCTTATTTCCTCTAGCTTTGTTCCTTTGATTGATGTGAATCCGTGTGCCCTAAATTATGTGCTTGATATAGAAATGGTAAATGGTGCTCTAAAAAAACTTAGTCAAATACTTCGTGATTGTATTTTGACTCTAAACGACGTCGAGTTCTTCATTGACCTCATGCCTCTTGATATTGGTAGCTTTGACATTATTGTGGGTATGGATTGGTTGACGGCGGTAAATGCAACTATTGATTGTGGTGAGAGAGTTGTCAAAATACCGTTGTCTAACGGTAAAATTCTTAGGGTTCAAGGTGAAATTTCCGATTCCTCAAATTCTAAAGTCTTTAGTGCTACCATCACCAAGGTAGAATTGAAGACCGTTCCTATTGTTTGTGAATTTCCTGATGTTTTCCCGGATGACTTGCCGGGATTACCTCCATCTCG
This sequence comes from Erigeron breviscapus, assembly GCA_034093135.1. Lineage (NCBI taxonomy): Eukaryota > Viridiplantae > Streptophyta > Magnoliopsida > Asterales > Asteraceae > Erigeron > Erigeron breviscapus. The sequence continues at coordinate 80,156,530 of CM067168.1, forward strand.
TCAACTTGACTTCCGTATCAATCTTATTCCCAAAGCCGCACCCGTGGCTAAAGCTCGTTATAGGCTAGCTCTCACCGAAATGCAAGAATTAGAGACTCAACTTAAAGAACTCCAAGAAAAAGGTTTCATTCGTCCTAGCCAATCTCCTTGGGGTGCTCCCATTCTCTTTGTCAAGAAGAAAGACGGGTCCTTTAGAATGTGTATTGACTACCGGGAGTTGAATAAACTCACGGTGAAAAACCGATATCCTCTTCCTAGAATCGATGACCTTTTTGATCAACTTCAAGGTGCCAAGCACTTTTCCAAAATCGATCTTCGCTCGGGTTATCATCAACTCCGAGTACATGAGGATGATATTCCAAAGATGACTTTTCGTACAAGGTATGGCCATTTTGAATTCACCGTTATGCCTTTTGGGTTGAATAATGCACCGGTGGTGTTCATGGATTTGATGAACCGGGTGTGTCGACCTTTCTTGGACAAGTTTGTCATTGTCTTTATTGATGACATACTTGTTTATTCTAAAACAAAGGAAGATCATGCCGAGCACTTGCGTGAAGTGCTTGAACTATTGAGAAGGGAGAAGTTGTATGCTAAATTCTCCAAGTGTGAGTTTTGGTTGGAGAAGGTCCACTTCCTTGGTCACATGGTGAGCAAGGATGGTATTCATGTGGACCCAAGTAAAATCGAGGCGGTCAAGGATTGGAGAAGACCCGGAACACCATCTGAGATCCGTCAATTTCTTGGATTGGCGGGTTATTATAGAAGATTCATAGAAAATTTCTCTCGTATTGCACAACCTCTCACTCTCTTGACTCAAAAAGAGAGAAAATTTGAATGGGACGAACGACAAGAAAATGCCTTCCAAACTCTTAAGGATATGTTGTGTGATGCACCTATCCTAACCCTTCCGGATGGAGTTGAAGATTTTGTAGTATATTGTGATGCTTCGGGGCAAGGTTTGGGTTGTGTTCTTATGCAAAGGGGCAAAGTCATTGCTTATGCCTCTCGTCAATTGAAAGTGCATGAGAAGAACTACCCGACTCACGATTTGGAATTGGGAGCGGTTGTTTTTGCTTTGAAGTGTTGGAGACATTATCTCTATGGCACAAAATGTGTGATTTACACCGATCACAAAAGTCTCCAACACATCTTTAACCAAAGTGAATTGAACATGAGGCAAAGAAGATGGCTTGAACTCTTTAGTGACTATGATTGTGATATCCGTTATCATCCGGGCAAGGCCAATGTTGTGGCCGATGCCTTGAGTCGAAAAGAGAGGGTTAAGCCAAGGCGGGCTAGAGTTATGAGTCTCACGGTAGGGCCAAGTATTCGTGACCGAATCATCGAAGCCCAAATTCAAGCTACCCTACCGGAGAACTTTGGTAATGAAAACTTGGATGGCATGGAGCAACAATTCGATAGAAAGAGTGACAATGGGCTATATTTAGTTGAAAGGCTTTGGGTTCCCATTCTCGGTAATCTAAGAACACTTCTCATGAATGAAGCCCATCGATCGCCTTATTCGGTCCATCCCGGATCGGATAAGATGTATTTTGATTTGAAAGATTTTTATTGGTGGCCGGGCATGAAGCGTGATGTGGCTAAATATGTGAGTGAGTGCCTTACTTGCTTACAAGTAAAAGCCGATCACAAGAAGCCACCCGGATTGTTGGTGCAACCGGTGACACCCGAATGGAAATGGGAACATATTGCAATGGACTTCATTACGAAGTTACCAAAGACAAGGAGTGGTCGCGACACGATTTGGGTGATAGTGGATCGGTTAACGAAGTCGGCTCATTTCTTGGCCATTCGTGAAACCGATAAGTTTGACACCATGGCACGATTGTACATCAAAGAAGTGGTGTCTAAACATGGAGTTCCGGTTTCTATCATCTCCGATAGAGATACCCGGTATAACTCAAGTTTTTGGAGAGCCTTTCAACGTGCAATGGGTACACAACTTAATATGAGCACGGCGTTTCATCCTCAAACGGATGGACAAAGTGAAAGAACAATACAAACGCTTGAAGACATGTTGAGGGCTTGTGCTATTGATTTTGGTGGTAGTTGGGAAGATCATTTGCCATTGGTAGAATTCTCTTACAACAATAGTTATCATGCAAGCATACAAATGGCACCCTTTAGAGCATTGTATGGTAGAGTATGTCGTTCTCCCCTAGCTTGGGCGGAGATTGGTGAAAGCCAACTTATCGGGCCGGAAATTGTAGTTGAAACAACAAAAGTGATCTCTCAAATCAAGGAGAGGTTACAATTAGCCCGTGAACGACAAAAGAAGTATGCCGATGTGAGGCGAAGACCACTAGAGTCTGAAGTTGGTGATCATGTACTTTTGAAGGTATCACCATGGAAAGGCGTTGTACGATTCGTGAAACGGGGCAAACTCGGGCCAAGGTATATTGGTCCTTTCAAAATTCTTGAACGGGTTGGAAAGGTTGCTTACCGATTAAAACTACCACAACAACTTAGTGGTGTACATGATGTTTTCCACATTTGTAATCTACGTAAGTGTTTGGCGGACCCTACACATCAGGTACCCATGAATGAGATACGGGTTGATACGAAGCTTAATTTTGTTGAAGAGCCGGCGGAGATCTTAGATCGTCAAATCAAGAAGCTCAAGAACAAACTCTACACAATTGTCAAGGTTAGATGGAATGCTAGACGTGGAGCCGAGTTCACTTGGGAACATGAGGACCATATGCGGTCTAAGTACCCACATTTGTTTAGTGATTAGTGTTTTGTTGAATTTCGGGACAAAATTCTCTTAACAGGGGAATGATGTAACATCCGTGAAATTGACCCGTTTGACTTTATGTGTAATTTGACTAACAATCTTATTTAATGACATGATTGGGTGCATTATGTGACTAAATGACTAGATAACATGTTTGACGGGTCGATTGACCAATTTATTATGTAACTCGGTGCTTGACGGATGCTTAATTTAGCTAGAAATGAGAACGGGTCGACCCATGGGTGCAACCCATGATCCATGGACCCAACTAACTACCCAACCCTATCCACCCAAAACCCTTACACCCTTCTTATCCATTCATTCATTATCCTTTCACTCTCTCTCTCTCTAATTCAATTCCAAGAACACACACACACTCAAACTCTCTCTCTCTAATTTAATTCATCATCATTTATGGTTATTCAAGTTAGATTAATGCAAGATTAAGCCTCATCATCATCTCAAAATTTGGAGTTTCAAGTTGCAAGAATTATTCATTTGGGTCAATTTTCGGGTTTGAGCCTTGTGGTGAATTTTGGTAAGTAAAACTTGTTTCTAAATCATCATTTTATGTTTGTAAACACACTTCTAAGTCAACCCATGCATATCTTGGCCAAATTTCGGGTCAAAAGCTATATTAGGTCAAAACTAGGGTTTTGAACTTTGATTTGGATTCTTGGTCGAATTTTATGTTCACAATGGTTATGGGTCGGGTTTGTTGGGTGAAATGCATTCATTCATGTTTTGAAACAAGGTTGGAAGTGTCACTAGGTTAAATCTAGCTTCAAAAATCAAAATGGGTCGATTTAGGGTTTCTTAGTTCATGAAATGGGCCAAAAACCGATTCTTGGCATCAAACCATGTTATGGATCGAGATTTGCAAGTGGGTGTGTACATTTATGAGTAATTATGCTTACTTAAGCTTTGAAACGAGTCGGGGTGCATTAGAAATCGGTTTTGATACGTCCCACGGTGTATCAATATACCAAAGTATATTGAACACAGAACAGTTGTAGAGGGGGGTGAATACAACTTTCTTCAATCTTTACAAACTTTTAACACAAAACGTTTTAAGATTCAGTTAATGAATATTAAGCAAGTAAGTAAAGACCAGGAATCATTAAAACAGTAAAGCAATAAAGAAATAAAAACATTCTTGAACACAGATTGTTATTTTCAAATGTAATCCTTTATTAAGAAATAATCTATACAAAGAATTACAGGGTTGTTGCGGAATAAAGATAGCCTATAGATATCTAAACAACCCTATGAAATGACAAACAACAATCAATAAGTTTCAGCTCAAGAGAATCAGCCCAAGCTCATCTCGTACAGACTAAGCTGTGTGTAAGAGCAGAGAAACTAGTGTGAAGAATGATTCTCAGGAAATGCCACTCATATGCAATCCATGAATGAGGCTTTTATAGGCACAAGCGCTCCTTCATTAGGTGTCCGTTGCAGCTACGTGTTCTTCATTCAGTGGTTGATGAAGGAATAATCAATCGTGCCTTTCATGGTACTTGTGGTCCCCCACGTACTGACGCACATTCTTCATCTACCAATAGGAGTATGGACACGCATATGTAAAACAACCACCAACCTGGATCCTAGGATTCTTCCTAGTCACGTCATTTGTCCTTATCTTCAATCCAGGTTGTTATCTTCACTTGATTGTCAGACACAGATTGGGCCGTTTGTCAAGGCACCAATCTGCCTAAGTGTTTCCAAGCTGACTGCTAATCCCAAGCTGTCTTCCACTAACATCTTGGTCTTCTATCTTCAATCCAGGTTGTTATCTTCACTTGATTGTCAGACACAGATTGGGCCGTTTGTCAAGGCACCAATCTGCCTAAGTGTTTCCAAGCTGACTGCTAATCCCAAGCTGTCTTCCACTAACATCTTGGTCTTCTATCTTCAATCCTCCTCTTCGACTTGGACTGAATGCTAATACATTGTTGATGCAGCTTGAATAATACTTGCTTCCATAAGATATTACAATTACAAGTATGAAGCATGATCTGGGTCAGAGACAGATCGTAAGCTGTGTCAGCTTAGTCTGACCCAGATCAGATTACAAGAACCATAGATTACTAAGTGTTTATAGGTCAGATTTGTCATCATTAAATTTACAATTAACATTGAGACTCAACAATCTCCCCCTATTTGATGATGACAAAACCCAACTACACTTTTGACTATCAGCTTACAAAGAATCAAACGAAAATATGACTAACAGCTTGTGACCCTTTGAATCTTTTGGGTTCTTTTCAATCTGATATGAAATTTTAACAAGACAACTGAATTTGTACAAATACTTGTATATATTGAGAAATACAAAGTATTACAATAAGACTTTATTCCCCAATCAACTCTACAGTTTCTTGCTTAACTTCAAAAGATGGAGCAATTCTCACATCTACTTTTCTATCTAACCCTTCATCTATAAGGAACTGCTCATACCCATTACCTTGTTCACTGAAAGTAACACAAAATCTGTACAAGGTAAAAAGGTGCATAGTTGGTACCTCTTTCAGCTCAGCAGTCCTTTGGAATACAAGTTGCCCTCTTGCATCCACAAAATACATACCATGTTCAGGTTCAGTAATGTGCATTCCACTTCTTGCATTAGCCACACCAGCAAGAAGAGACAGATTGAGATGTCTTAGAATTCTGTCTAGAGCATCAGGAGATAATAGCCCAAGAAACTCTGAAGGGTTCAAGTTTCTGAGGAAGTCTGTGTGATCACCTTCAGGAGCTTTGAGCTTAACATTTCTTCTCCTCTTCTTCTTGAGTGGCTCTTCTGACTCATCTTCATCATCCAAATCATATGCTTTTGGTCTTGGAAGGCCAGTGATATCAATCTTGTATTTTACAATTGCAGCTAACTTCTTCTCAATGGCTTCCAAGACTGTCTCTTTGTGAACTCCAGACATACCAGTTATGATATTATGTAGTTCCACCCACTCTGTGTATCCTAGATCAAGCAGTTTGTCAAGATCATGGGTTTCCCAGCTGGTTTCATAACCTCTCCTTGTAAACCTTATGCTGGGAATGTTCTTTCCTTTTCGTCTTTTCAGTAGAACCTGGAGGATTGGTTCTGGATGCCTTCTATAATGGATCTTTTCAGTGATTTTGTCTTTTCTCCAAAGCATCAAACCAATTATGGGCTTTCACACTTTCTTTCACATCTTTAACCTTCTGTGATGGTGTAGAATGAACCACCACCTTCTTCTTTCCTTTGCTCACAACTTTCTTTTTGGAACCAATGGCTGCAAGATCTTCTTCATCTTCCTTATTTAGTTGTTCTTGAACAGCCTTGGCAATTTCAGAATCAGACTTAGTTGCAGCAATTCTTTCTCTTTCTAGTCTGTCCTCCTTAATCATTTTATATGCCACCTCAACTGTTACCCCAAGCTGTGGAGCAGTTTCAGTTGCAATCTCCCAATCCTTTTCTTTATCAGTTTAAGACCTTCACACAACTTGACCCAACTTCTGTAGTTCTTTTCTTGATCATGAACTGGGACAGAGTGGTTGTGTCTTCACTAGATGAAGATTCATCAATTTGTTCTTTGGGAGCTGGGTCAGCTTGAGTTGGCACAGCTTGTACAGGATCAGCTTGGGAGGACTTTCTTTTCTTTTCAACTTTCTTATCTTTTTCAACTCCAACATCCTTCCTTATATCTCCCCTTTCAGCATTAACAGTCTCCCCCTTAATTGTATCACTCTCCTCAGCTTCTTCATTAATTTTTCCAACACCAGACTCAGATTCTGGTCTTTTTATCTCCTCAACATCTTTCTTCTCACCTTCCACCTTGGAACCATGCACAACCAATCTTCTATCATTTAGTGCCTCCTCAGCTCTAGCCTTATTCAGTCTCTCTTTCAATCTTTCAAGGTATTCTTCAATGTCCTTGTCAACCTGAGCTTTTTGCCTTTCTATTTCAGCTTCACTCATAGCACTCCTCTTTCTCTTAGTAGCATTCTTCTCCCCCTTTTTGTCATCATCAGCAGGGAAAGAGCTCACTGGAGTAACAAGGAAGTCTTTGAGATCCTGGTTGATCAAGTCAATCTTGACATTGGTGAGACAGCAGGCTCTTCTTAGCTCAACATAATCCTCATGGAGGAGTTCAATCTTGGATTTAACACCCTTAGAAGCTTCAATCAGATCATTCTTGAAGTCAGCTTGTGACTTGTTTGCAGATCGAAGTTCTATGGTGACTTCCCTTTTAAACTTGGTTGCAGCATTCTCAATCTGACCCAGAGTACTCTTGTTCCTTTCATTCTCTTCATTTACTGCCTTTGTAAGATTATCAAGAGACTCTGTCAGCTTGCTCTGGTTCTGCTGCATCAAATCAACTGCTTTCTTAACATAATCTTCCAATGCAGTCTGATCTTGACTCAGCTTATCCACCTTCTTATCTGTCAAATCCTGATCCTTTTGGATCTTTTCCAAGCATTCGGTCAGCTTTGAGCTCTCAACCTTAGAGGTTGAAATGAACTCAGTGAGCTGACCCACCACATCTAAAAATGAGATAGTGGCAGCTTGGGAAGAACTTGCAGTTGGCTTAAAAGCCACTGACTCTGGAAAGAGCAGCCTGCACCCCCCCCCCCAAAAAAAAGAAAAAGAAAAAAAAAAAACCCCCCCCCCCCCCCCCCCCCCCCCCCCCCCCCCCCCCCCCCCCCCCCCCCCCCCCCCCCCCCCCTGCAATCCTTAATTTCAGGGTCATTGGGCATATTTAGAAAGGGGTGGAGGTTTAAGGAGTTTTGGAACATTTGCTCATGAGAGTGAGTCTCATGAGTGGATCTGTCAGAATTGATGATGAGTTGGTCAGCCTGAGAAAGATTAACGTTTAATTCAGGCTGAGGGCCAGTGGGAATGTGTTGATCTAGATTTTGATCAACTCCTCCACTAGCATCTTCCATCAGAGCATCCCTTGAGGATGGATGGGCAAACTCATCATCGAATGAAGAATCACTTCCGAAGATAGTGATCAGATTCTCATTGACATCGAGAGGACCATCAATGGTTCCCTTTGCTGCACAAGGGGCTGACATGACTGCCTTAAAGACAGCCAAGTAACCTGCAGAATCCCTCTGTCCGAGGACAGATGCAGACACAGACTCTGCAGGTGTAATGTTTTGTGCATTTGATTGCCCTTCAACAGAGGTGTGTTGTTGCACCAAAGTATCCTTAGGGAAAATTGAGGCATGTACCCCTCCTTGTGACATAGAAGGGGCATTGACAGCCTGTGCAGACTCAAAGTGTAAGATAGAAGGAGTCTGATCAGCTTGGGGAGGAGAAGCAGTGTCACCAATGCGTTCGATACTTCTCTCCTTAGGCTGACCATCCTCAGAAATGATGTGCATTGACTCTGACTCACTTTGGATCTGGGCTAGATCCTCTGTTACCCCTTTAATGATATCATCAACCTTTTGGGAGGCTGATGATGGCGAATTCGGTTTAGACACAGTATGACCTTGGGAGGAGGTCTTTCTTTCAATACCTTCACCCTGTTTGGAGGGTTGGGTAGCAGTAGGTGTTCCCTTTAACTCGTCTACACTCTTTTGGGAGAGTGCAGATGGGCGTGGCATTTTTGGCTTGTCAGCTTTGGTGACAGGGACAGCTTTGGAACGTTCCTTAGCTTCCACTGCACCTTGGGGGATCTCAAGAGAAGATGTTGCATTATCAACCCCAGAAGCTGACACAGATTTCTTTTGCGATCTTTTCTTTTTGGCCTTGTGAGGTACTAAGTCCTCAACAAGGGGTCTTTTAGAATCGGATTTGAACGAGTGGACGAAGGTGTGGCTAGGGTGGCTGATGTTTTGGCCAACCCTTCACCCTCTTTTGTAGGAGTAGAATGTTGAATAGATTCAGAAGAGTTTGAGGGTCAGAAGCATGTGTACCTGGGTCCCCCTGATTAGCAGATTGAGTGTCAGACTCAGATCGCGTCAAAGAAGGGACAGCTTCCCTAAGTGCTTCTTGTTCCTCTTCTCTTTTCCTGCAAAAATCAAGGTAGATCTGCATTGCTCGGGTCAGACCCTGCACAGATACCTTGGACTATTGAAAATGTTGTTATTGATAGACTTGCATTCCACAGTCTGACCAGTTGCCAGACTGTAATCATTGTCAAGAATAGCTTCAATGATAAGAGCAAGAATCCTACCATAAGGTATGGTAAGACTCTTCTTATGAACGCGATCAACAAGGTCCTTAAAGATTAAGCCAGCAAAATCTATTCTGGTCATAGTGACCATTGCATGAAAAATCTGCAATTCTAGAACATTAGGCTGATCAAAGCTGCCTGCCTTTACTTGTAAGGTTTTAGAAATTGTGCTCAATAAATAGTTCCAAATACCAGTTAAATGTTTCATTTTAACTACTGAAGCCAATGGACCAGTATATCCAACTTCTTGTAAAACATTTTTAGCTTCAGTATGAGACACAACATTATCATATTCATCATCAGGCATATAAGACAGCTCAAAAGCAGACCTAAGCCTCTCATAAGAAATATATACCTTTTTCTTACCGTTGAGGATTGAGCCATAGATTGCAGCATCTCCTTTCTTGTTCTGTTTCACCACACAGCTCGCCCAAAATTCACACAGTAGATCTTGAAACACCCAGTCTTGCTTCTCAATCATCACCTTGCCGAATGGATGATGCCATAAGAAAGCCACAATCTCATCGTATCCTTTTGCCCATGAAGGAGGATGAATATTGGCATACACCAGACTGCCAATCTTGATTTTACCAGTATCAAGATCAGCCGGAACCACTACTACATTACTTCCCACCACATAAGGTGAAAGCTTGTTTGCGCTTATTGGAGCTGGGTATCGACTTTCAGGTTCAGAACTAGATTGAGAGTCATTAGAATGAATAGAAACAGATGATGATGCCATTTTGAAAACAAATTTTAGAAGAAATTAAATTTAATAAAACAGTAATCAGATTTGAGAGAAAAATTGATTTTAAGAAAATATGAACAAGTGATTTGGGATTTAGGTTAAATTGATGTTATATACAAAACTCAAAATATCCCGTTTGAAAAAGTTGGAGAGAGAAAGATTTTGATTGGAGGATCAACAAGTAGTGGTGGTACTTTTTCAGTAACCGGTAGTGACCACTACACGTGTCACACTCCAATAGGATCAACAAGTACACTAAATAAAATAATGAAAGTAATAAAACGCACTGAGATATTTAATAACAAAAATAACCACGAAGCTGGGTCAGATTCAGCTTACCCTCTTTCACTTGAAATGCACCAAGTGTGAAAGGGTAGTCTGGGTCTGACACAGCTTACCCTCAAAACTTAGTATAACTCTAAGGGGTCAGATTTGCTATTACTTAGCTCACTACATTTTACAAATTAAGCATACCTAGCTTACTTATGAGGTAGTTGAACCTTGATTCATCCAATGGCTTTGTGAACAAGTTAGCAAGCTGATTGTCTGTTGGAATGAAGTGGAGTTCAACATCTTCTTTCATTACATGATCCCTGATGAAATGATATCTTATATCAATGTGCTTGGTCCTTGAATGAAGCACAAGATTGTTTGAGATTGCTATGGCACTGGTACTGTCACAAAAGATTGGAGTTTTTGTTGCAGTGACACCATAGTCTTAAAGCTGATATTGCATCCAAAGAATTTGGGAGCAACAACTTCCTGCAGCCACATATTCAGCTTCTGCAGTAGAGATAGAAACTGAATGCTGCTTCTTGCTAGACCAGCTTACAAGTCTATTGCCAAGCAATTGACAAGCTCCTGAAGTACTTTTTCTGTCAATCTTACAGCCTGCAAAGTCAGAATCTGAATAGCCAATTAGATCAAATCCTGAGTCTTTGGGATACCAAAGACCCAGATTGGGACTACCTTTAAGGTATTTAAAGATTCTTTTCACAGCCTTAAGATGAGATTCCTTAGGACTAGCTTGATATCTTGCACAAAGACATGTAGCAAACATAATATCTGGTCTACTAGCAGTCAAGTAAAGTAATGATCCTATCATACCCCTATAAGCTGTGATGTCAACAGATTTGCCATTTTTATCTTCATCCAGCTTATCACCAGTTCCCATAGGAGTTTTCATAGGTGAGCAATCACTAAAACCAAATTTGTTTAAGAGATCTTTAACATACTTTCCTTGGTTTATGAAAATTCCATTTTTAGTCTGTTTAACTTGTAAACCCAGAAAATAGTTTAGTTCTCCCATCATGCTCATTTCATACTTTTTAGACATTAATTCAGAAAACTTTTTACAAAGTCTTTCACTACTAGACCCAAATATTATATCATCTACATAAATTTGTACAAGCAGAATATCACCATTATACTTTCTCACAAACAAAGTCTTGTCAACATTACCTCTTTTGAAGTTATTAGCCAATAAGAATTTAGACAAAGTATCATACCATGCCCTTGGAGCTTGCTTCAACCCATAGAGAGCCTTGTCAAGCTTGAACACATGGTCAGGAAACTTTGAGTTTTCAAAACCAGGAGGCTGTTCAACATAGACTTCTTCTTCCAATTTTCCATTAAGAAATGCACTCTTCACATCCATTTGATAGACTTTGAAGCCCTTGTGAGCAGAGAAGGCCAAGAACATTCTGATTGCCTCTAATCTTGCCACTGGTGCAAAAGTCTCATCATAATCAATTCCATCCTCTTGTCTGTAACCAAGAGCTACCAATCTTGCTTTATTTCTGGTCACAACTCCCCTTTCATCCATTTTATTTCTGTAGACCCACTTGGTTCCAATCACAGTCTTGTGATGAGGTCTTGGAACAAGTTTCCAAACCTTGTTTCTTTCAAACTGTGTTAGCTCATCTTGCATTGCATTTACCCAAGAAGGATCTTCCAGAGCTTCATCAACCTTAGTTGGTTCCACCTTGCTTACAAAATTGACAAACATGCAGAAATTGTCTGTTGCCTTTCTTCTTGTTTTCACACCAGAGAGTGGATCACCAATGATTTGGTTAATTGGATGACTCTTTGTCCATCTAGTAACTGGGACAATGGACTGATTCAGATTAGATGGTTCAACATGATCAGCTTGAGAAAGAGGCTGATCAGCTTGGACAGGAATGGAGGAGTCTGAACCAGTTGGAGAGTCATTTAATGGATTCTGAACAATAACTTTAGTAGGAGTAGGATCAGCTTGTGCATCTTCAAAGATTGGAACATCTTCTTCTTCTTCAATGAGTTGCTCCCCCTGAGTTTGAGCATTATTAGCTCCAACTGGAGGATTAGTTGGAGGCTCATTCTCAGGTACAACCAGTTCTTCAAAATTGAAGTCTTCATCTTCAGGAGGAGAGCACTCTGGCTTAGAACAACCTTCATCAATGCTTACATTAACAGAGTTCTCAATTGTTTTAGTTCTCTTGTTGTAAACTCTGTAGGCCTTCATCATTGTTGCATATCCAAGTAGGATACCTTCATCTGATTTCTCATCAAACTTTCCAAGATGGTCTTTCTGATTCAGAATATAGCAAGGACTTCCAAACATTCTTAGGAAACCAATCTCAGGTTTTCTCCCCTAAGAAGTTCATATGCAGTCTTCTGGTGTCTTTTCACAATGAGGGATCTGTTCTGGGTAAAGCAAGCTGTGTGTACTGCTTCAACCCAGAAATGAGACTTGACATTGTTTTGAGCCATCATGGATCTGGCAGCTTCAATGAGAGTTCTGTTTCTTCTTTCTGCAACACCATTTTGTTGAGGAGTTCTGGCAGCTGAGTAGACTTGTGAGATTCCCTTTTCACTGCAGAATGAATTAAGAGTGATATTTTTGAATTCAGTACCATTGTCACTTCTTAATTGCCTAACAGGCCTTTTGTAGAGAATTTCAGCTTGCTTGATGAAATAAATAATGCTGTCAGCAGCTTCACTCTTGTGTCTTAGAAAGAAAACCCAGGTGTATCTTGAATACTCATCAACAATTACCAAGGAGTACCTCATTCCAGTGAATGATGGAGTACTGATTGGTCCAAATAAATCCATATGAAGCAGATCCAAACAATTATCAATGGTTGAGCATGTTTTAGACTTAAAAGTAGCTTTATGTTGCTTGCCTTTCTCACAAGCACCACACAGCTTGTCCTTCTCATAATTGATCACTGGAAGCCTAGACACCAACTCTTTCTTACACAGCTTGTTGATGTCTTTGAAATTCATATGAGACAACCTTTTATGCCACAACCAATTCAGCTCATCTTGAGACTTTGACATGAAACAGACTTCTCTTGTGACAGTTGGATTTCTCATGTCAAAAGAATACAAAGACTCATCCCTCTTTGCAATGAGAACCACATTGCCTTCTAAATCAAGAACAATTCCCTTATCAGACCTGAATCTCACTTCATAACCAGCATCACACAACTGACTCACACTTATCAGATTGTGCTTCAAACCATTAACATATGAGACTCTTCTGAAAGTAAGAGGACCATTTGAAAGTACACCAAAACCTTCAGTCTTTCCTTGAGAATCATCTCCAAAAGTAACATTAGGACCAGCGCGAATCCTAAAGCTACATAGCAGGGACTTACATCCGGTCATATGCTTGGAACATCCACTGTCCAAGTGCCAGGTATTATCGTCATGACTGCCCTGCAATTATGATAAGAGATTAGTTCTTTTTGGGAACCCATCCAAGGATGGGTTCACCAGAGCTGACCTTCTGGTCTGACTCAGATTGGGTAACTAAACACAGACTCTTATCACATTTTGAAACCCATTGTTGCTTGGTCTGTCCTTTACCAGATTCAAAGTTCTTTCTAGCAACATTTAGGGTTTCCTTCTGAACAAAACCTTTGCCTATTCCAGCTTTCTTACATTCAGCTCTCAATTTTCTTTGATCAACAGTTTTTGGATCAGACACCTTCTTAAGAAAATTGGTTTTCATTGACACCTTATCAGTTCTGGACTCAACATATTTTAAGATCATCTTTTCAGAATCAGACTTGGTGTTACTTGAAACAGACTCAGATTTTGCTTGTGACTCATTTCCTAGAGAACCAGACTTCTTACTTTTTAAAAGCTTTATTTTCTCTTTAGGAACACTGTGATCTCTATCCTTTCTTTTATTTCTTTTGAACTATTCTTGTTTGTTTTAGTCTTTGAATCTGACACAGATTGGGTAATGGTCAGCTTGGACAAGTCAAGACTTTCCTCAGGTTTTAACTCAACAACCTGATCAGCTTCAGACACAGCTTCAGCAATGGTCTGACCAATGGTTTCAGGATCTTTAAACCCAATACCAGATTTCTGAACCAACTTAATTGGTTTAGAAATAGTCTCTTTGGTTTGGACTTTGGGTGGTGAAGGAGGCTGATAACAAGGCTCCATAGCACATACTTCAGCAATGGCTATGGCCCTATCATAATCACCATCAAGATAGCTTGGATCTGATGAGGTATTTGTTCATTTACACATTTAGCAACTCTTTTAGAGCTTATACACCATGTTTCAGTAATCTGTTTCACCTTTAAAAACTTTTCTTCTGCAGTTTTAGCTTCTTTAATCAAAATGGAGTTTAATTGCTTTTGAGCTTTAACTTCAGATTCTAGTTTTTTCAATGGTGTGACTCTTAGAGCTGTTATCAAGTTTCAAAACATGTATTTCCTTTTTGAGTTCTTGATTAAAGTGTTTTTGAAGTAAAACCTCATCACCAAGTTTGTTCAGTCTGGACAGCTTCTCATTAGCAGACAGATTGGAAAAAGAAGTTACCTCAGGTGGAGCAGTCTGACTGGTGGATGCCTGGTGAGCTGACTCAGATTGCTGTTGTATTTTCACCAGATCTTCAGCAAATCTTTGAGTAGCTTCTTTAGCCATGAAACACTTGGCATCTTTGTACAGCTCATCATCAGATGATGTGGCACTTTCAGCCCAGTCTTTGGCTACCAGACTCTTCTCATTTTTGTTCACCTTCTCAGTCAGCTCAACTACTTGTGCTTTCAAGGCTTTGTACTTAGTCTTGAGCTTAGAGTATTTTTCACCTCTTCCACCTTTGGCTGGCACAACTTGAGCAGTTTCTTTGGATCTGCAATCTCCAGCCATATGTCCAGTCTTGCCACACTTGTAACAAGTGACCTTGGACATATCAAATGGCTTCTTGGTCTTGTCAGCTTGGCCACCTCTTCCTTTTCTTTAAACTTATTAAAGGATCTCCTTCTGATCCTTTCAGCCAACATAGCAACTTCATTTGCTAGTTCATCACCATCAGATTCATCACACTCAGATTCAGCACAAACAGAGTTAGGATTTGACATCACAGGAATATCATCATTAACATAAGGAATGATCTCATTACTAATTGAACTAGGGTGTTCAGTCATAGAAGCAACAAGTGCAGCAGCAGGCTGACTATAAAAATCACCCATAGCAATTAACTTTTCAGCCTCTGAACATTCTTGGTTATGAAGCAAACCAAAAAGTCCAGGGAGATCAAGATCATGATAAACAGAACTTAATTTAACAGAAGAAATATAGTTGTTCCATTTAGGTGGTAATGAATCAAGAAATTTGCTCTTTAAAACCTCATTTTTCTTATTAATTCCAACAGCAGCTAAATCATTTACCAAGGCATTAAAGCGGGTATGAGTGTCAGTCAAGGATTCATTTCTCAAAAAGAAAAATCTCTCATACCTCCTGGTTAATGTAGTAATTGTGGATTCCATGGAGGTAGAGCAACCCTCAAACATAACAGTCAATGTACCCCACATTTTCTTTGCTGTTGAACACATTTTAATAGAATGGTAAAGGTCTTTGGGCACAGCTTGGACAATGAAATTTCTAGCCTTCACATCCAAGTTTGCCAACCTTCTATCCTCATCCCCCCAATCAGCCTTGTCCTTTACAATAGATTTAACTGTGGCAGGAATGGTTGGTTGACCTTCCCTGACCACAGCTTCTACCACAATGGTTTGTGTAGGAACATAAGGACCATCCGCAAGGATGTCAGGCATATTGTTATCGATGGATTCAAGGAAAAAAGACATTCTACCTTTCCACCCACTGAAATCATCTTTGTCAAACATGGGTGGTCGGGTTGAAGAACCATTATCAATATAAGATGACATATTGCTTTACTATAAATGAAAATATGCAAGGATCAAGTCAAGTTAATTCTCAACCACTGTCTCTGATACCAATTGATACGTCCCACGGTGTATCAATATACCAAAGTATATTGAACACAGAACAGTTGTAGAGGGGGGTGAATACAACTTTATTCAATCTTTACAAACTTTTAACACAAAACGTTTTAAGATTCAGTTAATGAATATTAAGCAAGTAAGTAAAGACCAGGAATCATTAAAACAGTAAAGCAGTAAAGAAATAAAAACATTCTTGAACACAGATTGTTATTTTCAAATGTAATCCTTTATTAAGAAATAATCTATACAAAGAATTACAGGGTTGTTGCGGAATAAAGATAGCCTATAGATATCTAAACAACCCTATGAAATGACAAACAACAATCAATATGTTTCAGCTCAAGAGAATCAGCCCAAGCTGATCTCGTACAGACTAAGCTGTGTGTAAGAGCAGAGAAACTAGTGTGAAGAATGATTCTCAGGAAATGCCACTCATATGCAATCCATGAATGAGGCTTTTATAGGCACAAGCGCTCCTTCATTAGGTGTCCGTTGCAGCTATGTGTTCTTCATTCAGTGGTTGATGAAGGAATAATCAATCGTGCCTTTCATGGTACTTGTGGTCCCCCACGTACTGACGTACATTCTTCATCTACCAATAGGAGTATGGACACGCATATGTAAAACAACCACCAACCTGGATCCTAGGATTCTTCCTAGTCACGTCATTTGTCCTTATCTTCAATCCAGGTTGTTATCTTCACTTGATTGTCAGATACAGATTGGGCCGTTTGTCAAGGCACCAATCTGCCTAAGTGTTTTCCAAGCTGACTGCTAATCCCAAGCTGTCTTCCACTAACATCTTGGTCTTCTATCTTCAATCCTCCTCTTCGACTTGGACTGAATGCTAATACATTGTTGATGCAGCTTGAATAACACTTGCTTCCATAAGATATTACAATTACAAGTATGAAGCATGATCTGGGTCAGAGACAGATCGTAAGCTGTGTCAGCTTAGTCTGACCCAGATCAAATTACAAGAACCAAAGATTACTAAGTGTTTATAGGTCAGATTTGTCATCATTAAATTTACAATTAACATTGGGACTCAACAGGTTTTCATGTCAAAAATGGGGTTTTGAACTCAAAGGGGTCGTGTTTGGGTTGGTTTGTTGCTGCTGGTGCGTCCAGCTACTTTCCACCGTCCCAGACGGTCCTGACCACCGTACCAGACGGGGGTCTGGAGCTGTGGTTTTCAGCGTGTGTAGTCCAAGTCACCGTAAGACAGAGCTTTCTACCGTGTGCCTACCGTAACCCACCGTAAAGCCAAACTAGGCCACCGTCCAAGACGTTGGCAAGGACCGTCCAAGACGGTGCCTTCTTTTGGGCAGTTTCCTGATTGATTTCTAGCCTCTTTTTCATGGTCCTTGGATCGTATATAGCTACCTAATGAACCCTTGTTTGATGTCCGAAGTAATGAGTACGAGTCTTAATCGTCGTTGAAAGTAGAGACAACATTTAGACCTAATGAAGGATTTAACTTAATGAATTAATACATTTATGTTATATAGTGATAAGTTAGGGACCAAGAGACGATACTTGAGCGACTCTAATTCGTTTCAAACCTTACTTAACCACTCTAATGACTATGTCGGGTCTCGGGAAACTTTAAAATCACAAGTTATACTTAAAACCTAATTAGGGTTTCACAATTGGTTAATAATACATACATTGTATATAATGATAGGTTGTGGACACGTGGCGGTCATTGAACGTTTATAACCTCATCTTAGCTCGATATTAACTTCTTATTGCCAATCAAGGTGAGTTCCGTAGCTCCCTACTTGTTTGAGACTCGGGCTGGAAAGTGTACTTTTATATGATTACTTGATTGATTGTTTGATTGAACGATTGATGGATTGAATGACACGTTTGATTGATTATGCACTCGATTTGGTATATATTGTTATAATTAGGATAGTAGTGCATACATGGAGGTCGATTATGCCTTCAAAGGGTTTTAGATGTGGTGGGAAGGCTGCGGGTGACCCTATATATAAGCATCTAGGACTCATTGAAAGTAGAATCCTCCTAAGTGTATGTACGTATTGTTTTGGTTGGTTTGATGATTGATGGACTTGTGATTGAGACTAACACGCATACGTATTGATATGGACACATGTGAGATGGACATGGACCTCCAAGTGTATAGATGTATACACTTGATGATTATGATTATTGTTGCATTTGTGAGACGGACATGGACCGCGGGTATATAGACATATATACACCGATGATTTTGAGATGCCACATTGTTCATTGGGATGACATGTGAGTATCGTTGCATTGATGACTTGATAGTCACATTTATGATATGCATTATGGCATTGACATGCATACGACACATATCTTGATATTGACATCACTTGTGCTTATTTATTACACGCATTTACTTTACGACGTGTAATCTTGATGTGTTGATATTGTGACTCTTGAAGGCTACTTGTAAGTTATGATTTGCCTTTACTTACACATATTGTGATTATTGACGATGGTT
The DNA here is from genome assembly GCA_034093135.1 of Erigeron breviscapus. NCBI lineage: Eukaryota > Viridiplantae > Streptophyta > Magnoliopsida > Asterales > Asteraceae > Erigeron > Erigeron breviscapus. Next base: position 80,174,951 of record CM067168.1, read on the forward strand.
CCTTGGGAACCATTACTACGAACTCACCAACCTCGTGTTGACTTGTTTAGTACACTTTTCAGGTAACCAGGTTAATCCAGGACGTGAAGTATGATTGATTGCTTGCTTTTGGACCCGGGCATTGGACCTATATGGATCAAGGATTCATTTGCCTACTTTTGCATTATGATTAGGATCGATAGCCATCTCTTGATGATTATTTTGTAAACTTTAATGGTTACTTGCTCCTTATGCATTTTGTACTTGAATTATCTTATTTTATGGATTCACCGGATCCTTTATTTGCATCTAGTTCATGTTCTACATTAATTCCACCTTGTGCTATATAATTTCCGTAATATTCCGAGCCCTAGCTTGGGGTGTTACAGAATGGTGGCCCATGCGTGGTCGTAGAGAATTAGGCGGTTTGATCTAGGCACCACCATCAATATTCGGCCACCACCATCCAGATCCGGCCACCACCATCAATATCCGGCCACCACTATCAATATCCAGCCACTGGACTGCCACTGCTTTTTCTTCTTTGTTTCCGGGAAAAACCCCGATTAACTGCTTCTTCTTCTTTCTATCGACAGTCGAGCCATAGTTTGCTTGTTTTGTTGTTGACATTGGTTAGAGATAAGAGATACCCAAGTGCGACTTTGCTGGGCTTAGCATAATGAAATCGAAATATGTTTTCAACTTTTCATTAACAAGCAGATATATAATATGGATAATGTATATATGTGGGTAGATATTTGTATGTATAGTTTTTTATTTTTGGGATTTTTCTGGATCTTTTGTTGGTTTGATGAAATTGGTTTCATGGGTTTTGTGATTTAGTCGGAATTTAATATGAGTTTTGGAAAATTTGATTGATGATGATAATTTTAGGATTATGTATTTATGTGTGTGAGAGAGAAAGATATGAATATCTAATTATCTGGGTTTTGTTATACAAAGAAGAAAGGAAAAGAAAAATATATCAAGTTTGGTCCTTTAGAGCGGAGAAAAGACACAAATACCCTCGTGTGGAAAGCACGTGAGCGAGTTAACGGATGGGAGAAAATGTTCGTTTGCATAAAGGACTGAATGTGATCATTATCCTCTCCAAAAAGACTGCCAGTGTCATATCGAATAGTTAATGACGAAACTTGATTATTAGGGTAAACCACAAGGACGATTTCGGCCGTTTACTCTTGAATATATTATATTCTTGTTTTTATAGCCATCATTTGACGATGTTTTTAATTTCACTCAAATGAGTAAACCTTATATCTACATATATGTTTACAAATATACTTTAAATGGTCCTTAAACAGTAGAATATCATGTTTTACAAATATACTTTAAATGGTCCTTAAACAGTAGAATATCATGTTTTACATACTTAAAAGATAGAATTCAACCATTTTGATACGTTATTTGACTTGAAATGCTTTATAAACTTATATATGGGCTAAAAGAACCATAGAAAAAAGTACAGTTGTCCACTTTTTTGAAATCATTGTTGAGCTCTCAAAGATGTGTATCAATGATCAAACAAAATACATTGGAAAAGATATATGTATACATATAGTGCGAGTGATGTTGATGACGATTATGTATATTTTATGTGTTTGAGAAAGAATAACAAAAACAAAAAAGATATATGTATATGTATGTGCTTGAGGGTAGTTGCAAGAATATTTTTTTTTAGTTAATCAGTCTTTTTGTGAAAAAATATTATTGTCCTTACATGCGGGGCACATTAACGAAGCAAGATGGATGAATCAAAGCCGGTACTAGAACATTTTTAAGAGAGAGCAAAATTAAAAAATTCTTGAAAATATCATTTTTTTTCGAGTTTTCTAGTTTATGAATGTATTTGTAATTGTACTATTGGAAACTAGCGTCTTGCTAGTATGCCCTTTTAGTTAATAATATCATTTTTTGCCGTTCAAAAAAAAAAAATAAATAAATCTTGAAAATATAATCCAAATGTAAGCAAAAATTTAAAAAATTTATAAGTGCAACGAAAGTAGGATGCTAAGGACCATGGATGTTAAAAATTTTGAACAAAGATCGTGTATGTAAAACGTATTAAACTAGAAGAACCATTCTTGCATAACTCAAAGATTAAAAAAAGAAGAAACTAAGTTGATCGTTTAAACCCTGAAAAACAAACCTTCCCACCAACCGTCATCACTTCCACCCACTCACCAGTCACCACCACCCTCCTCACTTTTCACAGATCTCAATTCTTCATCAAACAATCAAAACCCCCCCGCACACATTTCACTTTTCACAGCAGTAAATTTTTAAAAAAAAAACACCTGAAACAAACAACTAAATGAAATCTTTAATTTTCATTTTCATTTTTATCTACATTCAACATTCCAATGCGTGTGTCTTCACTTTAAAGATGCACCACCGTTTCTCAGAACCAGTCAAACGGTGGTCCGAAAAGTTCACCGCCGATGATTTTCCGGCCAAAGGTACCGTCGAATACTATTCACAGTTGGCCGATCATGACAAGATTTTCCGTCGCCGGAGACTCTCCGATTCCGGTGAAGATCGCCTTACTTTTTCCGACGGAAATTCCAGTTTCCGTATCAGCTCTTTAGGATTGTACGTATATCTATTCATCATATGTGTATTATATATATATATATATTTGAATTAACTGTTAATTGTTATGTTTATTTATAAATCTTGAAATTAGGGTTTCTTGTTGGGGAATTGGGGGTGGGAGTAATAATTAATTAGGATAATTAAACAACAAAATGTAAATGTAAATGTAAATGTAAATGTGGATAGTTTATAATCAATTACTATTATTTTATATGTAAATGTAGTTATTTTTTTGTAGCTATATCTATTTTAGTACAATTAAACTATAGAATGCGGTTAGTTTTTAGTTATTATTTAGTTTTTATATTTATGGTGTTGTTTATGAATTTTAGTTTGCATTACACGACGGTTTCGTTGGGGACTCCTGGGCAGAAGTTTATGGTGGCACTTGATACAGGGAGTGATCTATTTTGGGTGCCATGTGATTGCACTAGATGCGCTTCCATTGATAACACAGCTTATGACTCTGTATGTTCTTTCTTTGTTTTCAAGTTTTATTGAATCGCGAATTAGGTTAATTTTGATGAGATTGTTATTTGTGAGTAAGAGTGATTTTATTCCTGTGTACGAAAAGATTGTTGCAATGTTCAGATAGGTTAGTCAAACGTGTTGAACGTTCTTTGGTAAAGTTGATTAGGATCAATGTTTTGTAACGATTATAATAGGTAGGATAAATTAGCCAAATAATGGGATGTTGCTACTAATATGGGTGTCACAAACTGGAGTTGCTTTGAAATATTTTGGCAATTCCATATTTGGACAACTTCCGAGTAAGAATTATCTAGTTTCGCACCATCTGGCTCATTTTATAATCATTTCAAATAGCTCATGAATTTGATTTTGATCTGCAAGATTCCTCTTTTCCTATGAGTGAAAGGTATTTTTAGACATTGACACATAGTAAAAGACATAGGTAAACCACAGAGTGCAAGCCTATTCAAATATTGCAACCTTGATCTACATGGGGAAGTATAGTATTGAAATTCTCTATTGATGGATCAAATCATTACGTTATTGATGCTTCAAGGTCCCGGTGAATGATTGATTTAACTATTAAATAGAATTTTTTAGTTTTTATTTTTACTGCATGGTGTAAATGTGAAAGTGAATTCTTTGAGAAATAAAGAAACATAAGTAGATTATTGAACTATACTAAGAGGATCACCTAACATCTTGTGTTCATGGTAGTTTATAGCATATGAGTATTTTGCACCATGCTATAAGTTCCTTGATTATTTTTATAGGATTTTAAGCTGAGCATATACAGTCCTACGGGATCCTCAACAAGCAAAAAGATTACGTGCAACCATAGTATGTGCACTCAACGCCAGGAATGTATAGAAAGCGAAACTTCTGACACTTGCCCCTACTCTGTTTCTTATGTCTCACCTCAAACTTCAACATCTGGGATTCTAGTGGAGGATCTTTTACACTTGGAAACAGAAGATAGCGATGGTGAAGTCATTGATGCATTCGTCACTTTTGGGTAAATTCATAAAACCCTATAACTTTTCATTCACTATATTGTGAATACCCCTAGAGACAATTTATAGATGTGGCAGATGGGAAGGTCACATGGGTTTAGTTAGTGAGTCAATAGGTTATGGTCAAAAACAGGTCTTTTTGGTATGGGTAGAAATGGAAATCATATTAGCCGGCCTGCATACATTTTTTTAATCCAATTTTAAATGATAATTAATGCATTAACTATAATTAGAAAACACATGTTAAATCTGTTCTCTTTGAATTTTGACCCGTTCTTTTGTAGCTTTTTTTTTGCACCCCGCTTTAGATAAAATATAACCTGCGTTGACCCCTATGTTGAAAATGCAGCCTTTAAGTGGATTTAATATCTCTCATAAGAACTTAACAAACATGTATCTTCTTTTGGTTCTAGTAAGTGTGTTTAGACAACGGATTTTTAATTTGAAACCTGCAGATGTGGGCAGGTGCAAAGTGGTACGTTTCTAGATATTGCTGCTCCAAATGGTCTATTTGGGCTGGGTTTGGAGAAAATATCAGTTCCTAGCATTTTATCAAGAGAAGGCTACACTGCTGATTCATTCTCTATGTGTTTTGGACATGATGGAACTGGTAGGATCAGTTTTGGTGATAAAGGAAACCTTGATCAGGAAGTGACCCCATTTAATTTAGATTCGCTACAGTAAGTTGCAAATATATAGTCTGTCTCTGTCTCAGCTTTTACTTTTTTTTGTTTCTGATTGTGCAATGTTTAATCTGCAGTCCAACCTATAATATTACAGTGACACAAATTCGTGTTGGATCCTCTCTTATGGACTCGTCTTTCACCGCTCTTTTTGATTCGGGTACCTCTTTCACCTATCTGACTGAACCGCATTATACAAGGCTGACACAGAGGGTAAGTAAGCAATCTACGCAACACTATATTTCTCGGGATTTCTTTTGCATTTTAACCCTTTCTTTTCGTTCTGTTACAGTTCCATGCACAAACAAAAGATTCACGACATCCTACTGATCATAGGATACCTTTTGCATATTGTTATGATATGAGGTAATACTTGACTTTTTTTACTCTATTGGTACTGAGTTTTATTTGATCACCTGTTTGTTATGTTTATAGTCCTGATGCCAATACTAGTCTGATCCCAAGTATAAGCTTCACAATGAAAGGGGATGGTCAGTTTTTTATCTATGATCCTGTGATTGTAATCTCCTCAAATGTAAGTCCTAACTTTTCGAAAAGTATTCCATATTCTGACAAGTTGCCGCTCATAATAATCATGCCTTACTTAATTGCAGCATGAACTTGTATACTGTTTGGCTGTCATCAGAAGTACAGAAATGAACATTATCGGTCGTAAGTCGTCAATTCCTTTCAAATGTTTTTGCCACCAAGTGTGGCGTGTATAGTGAGTATGTGTGCCTATATAAAATAATAAATATATGTGTGTGTATATTACAGAGAACTTCATGACTGGCTACCGGATTGTATTTGATAGAGAATAACTTGTTCTTGGCCGGACAAAGTCTGATTGTAAGTTCCATTGGATTCAAATTTGTTTATATATACAACCAGAGGTAATTTCTAACGGGTGTTTTTTCCATGAAGGTTATGACATTGATAATTCAACAGATTCGAGTTCAAAACCATTGAACCCGAACAAGGTCCCTCCTGCGGTTGCAGCCGGGCTAGAAGGCCATCACCACGAACAGACGAGAAATACAGATGGGACTTCAGATGGTTATAGTAAAGGTATCATCTGTAATTGGACTCAAACATGGCTGTGGTTATGGTTTTATGTTGTATTTGTATAGTTTTTGCTCGGTTGGTTTTTAGAGTTGTAAAAGCTGGGCCCAATAGGAAATCATTCTTATACCATATTATTGTGAATGTGATTCATGATTCTTAAATAACAAATAGTGTAAATATATTAATACATTACATTCTGGTAAATATATTTCTCACTTGCTTTGCAACTTTGTATGTCTAAAACTAAAGGCAACTTCTGGAAAAATATCCCTCGCAGTTTGGGAGAAAGAGAGCCAACAATTTGACTGCTATATTTTTCTTTTGAGTTGATTTTTTCGTTGTTACTAAATAGAGAGCGACGAAATTTGTTTTTTAACGGTTGATGTTTTTATGTCAATTTCTAGTGTTTTTAATGCAAAATCGCAAACAAATTTGATGTAATTAGAGAAATGAAGTTGGTTAATACTATTTATCTGAAAAATCAAGTGATCTATATTGGTGATTTCTCTTGAAGTTATTTCATTTCTCTTACTTTTTTTGATTTGGTTTTAGCTTTTTAGTTTATTTTGAGATATGACAAAAAAAAAACCTAAACTTATAGTTCATCTGTTTCAAGATAATTATATACTCCCTCTGTCCCATTAAAAGTGTCTTATTTTGAATTTTCAAAGTCTTTATTTATAAACTTTGACCATATATATAAATTTATGTGTTATATAAAACTTGATGAAAAATTATACCATTGAAAACACTTCAAAAACACAATCAATTCATATAAGTTTCATCAAGTATTATCAAACACAAACAAAATTATTTATGGTCAAAGTTGGAAAGGTTAAACTTTGAAAAATCAAAACATGACAATTTTAATGGGACGGATGAAAACTATGTAAGAAATTCAAAATATCAGCTGATGTGAAATATAAATATAGTAGAATAATATTTTTCAAAAAAGGTATACGTAACCTATGATAACGTCTTTAAAACGATTCACTTCTTTTTATTTGTCTAAAACGTGTTATGAAATTGTGTTAAAAGTGTAGAAATAGTGTTGATTTGTAATTTCAAATAATTTATTTTGAATCTGTTTTGTAATGTTTGTAAAGTGGAATGAATGAATGAATGGAAATGGATATTTTGGTAGAAGGAATTCAAGCAAGAGATATAGAAATGATATAATTTCTTTTGTTTGGTACAATAAAAAAATCTAGAAGAAATTACAACATGGAGAATTGGATTTCTTGGAGGCCTGAGTTACAGAAATCATTTTCTGCCCTCTTTAGTTATAAAATCTTGAACACAGAGAAATCTATTCTCAGTTTCTTTCTCTTATATTGAACATGGATATTAGGAAGACCACATACATCTTCCTAATAAAAAAAAAGTCTAATAACCATCAAACTCAAACCCCATTCAATTTCTAGCGGTGTCGTGGACGGAAATAATGACAGCAGCGCCGTCGCCGGAGGAGGTGGAATCGTTGTCGTCAACGTTTTCTTCTTCGTCGTCTTCATCTTCTTCTTCGTGGATGGTTGCCGGAATCGTCATCGGCGTTGAGATCTTCTTCTTCGCCAGAAGGATGGTTATCGGAATCGTCTTCGGTGAAGGCGCCGACTCTGGTGCTGATTGTGGTGGTGATTGAGATTGGAATCATCATCGTAAATGAATAAAAAAGAAAGAAAAAGAAGTCACTAGTAAAAAAGAGATTGCCGGAATTTAGTGAGGGGTTAAAAAGAGAGTGAGGATGAAAAATATCTGTGTTATCCTTTATTAGGAAATATAGTGGAAGAGTTTTGATTATAATTTTATTTATATTTATTAGGATAACAAATTTTGTTACCATACACATTTATTTGAATCGTTAAATTAGAATAAAAAGCTTCTGATTTATAAAATTAAGGGGCGCTTGGTTCAAATTAGGGAATGGGAAAGGCAAATGGAAAGGGAATGCAAAGAAATACCAAGGAATACTATCATTGCATTAATGCTGGTTGGTTGACAGACATGAATCATTATTCGTTGTCATTATATAAAACAGGTGGTGGTGATTGTGGTAGTGGTGGTGGTGGTGGTGGTGGTGACAGGTGGTGGTGGTGACAGGTGGTGGTGGTGGTGGTGGTGATAGGTGGTGGTGGTGGTGGCGTCAGGTGTGACTAGTGGTGGTGGCGGCGGTGGTTGTGGTGACGACGAGTGGTGACAGGTGGTGGTGGTGGTGCGATAGGTGGTGGTGGTGGTGACAGGTGGTGGTGGTGGTGGTAGCGACGAGTGGTGGTGGTGGTAGCGATGGTGGTGGTGGTGACAGGTGGTGGTGGTGGTGGTGGTGGTGGTGGAGCGTGGTGGTGGTGGTGGTGGTGATAGGTGTTGGTGGCGGCAAGTGGTGACTGGCGGTGGTGGTGGTGGTGATAGGTGTTAGGACCAGTTTACTGGTAAACTGGCCAGTCTCCAGTTGCACCTGGAGACCCAGTGAAACTGGAGACCCAGAAGATTTGTCCAGAAATATATTGAAGTCTAGTTGCATCGTACAGTCAACGCAACTGAAGACTTCCCAGTTGAGAACTGACCAGTTGAAGAATCCTTCCAGTTGAAGTCGAAGACAACAAGTGGAAGATAGAGAATGACAATGGCAGCGAAGCCCAGTTGACATTCTAGTCAGTTACAAACTGGAGACCATCAGTGGAAAACTCTTACAAAGCTTTACACTGATTACGAGGAATTGACTTTTATACTTTATGTGCTTTTACCCGGATAATAAGATTTATCTTATTATTTAAGTAATAAAAGGTACATAAAGCTGGTTGAATAAAGTTGCTTTATACTGCAACTTTACACTGCATTTTAAGGAATTAAATGTTATTCCTTAAATGCTCTCAACCACATTTGTACGTCCAAAGTTAACATCCCAATATTAACTTTGCCTATAAATACAAGTCATTGCACAACAAGAATATTCAAGTGATAACACACTTCGAAAGTGAAAACTTCACACTTTGCATACCTGCAATATTCTTGGTGAACTTGTGCAATATTCTCTCAATCGTAAAAAGGAACATTTCACAACTTTAAGTGTTTCAATTGTTTAGAGAAATTCCAAGTGTAGATCAATTGTAGTTCATAGGTTGTTAGGATATTTACATACTTTGTATTATCTTGGTTCCGCAACAACCCTGTAATTTATTTAAAGTTAATAAATAAATTACACTTGAAAATTACATATTGTCTCACCAATTTACTTTACAAGTTATTTGTATTATTGCATTGTTCTTTACTTATTGTCACTTAAATAAGTAATCTATCTAGAACTTGGTATATACTCCTGTAACTGGTCGTCTCCAGTTCAGTGCTTATATTGCAAAGTAACTCTACCATCGACATAGAGGTGTCTTCAGGTAGTACCATCTATTGAGTTGGGACTTACAAGTGGTATCAGAGCAGAAGGCTAATAAACTTGCCTAGATCTGCTAAGATGAACACTACTGAAGGTGGAGATGGTTCTGGTCAAGGTGAAAACCCTTTGAATACTAATACATCACCTTTTCAAAATGCTAATACTAACCCTCCTCCTCCTACTGCCCCAAATCACGTCCATGTACATTATTCTAACACTCCTGTTCTAAAATTTGATGGAAACAGTGAGACCTTTGGTACATGGAAGGCTATAATGCTTTTGCATTTTGGTGGGATAGAGAGGTATATGTTGAAAATCCTTAAGGATGGACCATATATACCCATGTCTCTTGGGGTAAGTCGGTTCTAGAGAAAAGCTCGAAGACCACTGGTCTGATGAGGATCGTAGACTTGTTGATCTGGACACCAGACTCAAGAACATGATCCTTGGAGCTGTCCCTGAAGATCTAATTCCAACACTTGTGTTGTTCCCCAGTGCAAAGTCAATGTGGGATGAATTAGTTATTCAGTTTGAAGGAGGTGATGACACTATTGTCACCAGGAAAGTTGCCTTGAACAAGAAGTATGAATCCTTCTTTGTTCTGCCCAATGAAAGTCTAACTGGTACATACACCAAATTTTCTAGCCTCATTAATCAGCTGAGAGGCTTGGGTGTAGAGAAGGATAAGGATATTCTTCTTGAGAAGTTTTGTGATATTCTTCCTTCCAAATGGGAAAATATGGTTCTTGTCTTAAGACAAGGTAAAACCCTGCACATCCATACTCTTGCATCGCTCTATGGAGCCTTCAGATTCACTGAAGATAATAATGCTGCAAGACTGGTGGCTGAGCAGGATGCCATGAACCATGCCCAGAGTTCCAAGGTTGCTAGTGTACCTGAGCGACCTTGTGCTGCCTTAATGTCGGCAGAGAGTGTCCAGGCACACTCAATGAAGAAGATGTTAAACAGTTTCTTGAACTCTGGTCTGACCACTGAAATCAGTGATGGTTGTGATGAAACTGACGATGATGATCTGGTAGCCATGATTGCTAAAACCTTTAACAGGTTTAAGCATAAATCTAAAAGATTTAATGGCCCAAACAATGCTTCCAGCTCCAGTTCTCTGGATAAAACCAATCTTACCTGCTATAAATGCGGTAAGAAAGGTCATTTTATGAAGGAATGCAGATCTAGTCAGATGAACAACCAAACTGGCCCCCCTGTCCCTAATTTCAATCGGCCTGATGATAGCTACAAAGCTAAATATAAAAAGCTTAAGGCCCAGATTGCCCTCCTGTCCATGGAAAAAGAAAAGGATCAGTGCTTGATGGCACAAACTGAGGGAAAATGGGAGTACTCTGATGATTCATCAGCTGATGAAGAAGAGGAAAGGGACATGTGTTTCATGGCCTTGGAAGATCAACAGCAACATGTGGCAAAAGAAGATGTCATCACTGGAAGATGGGTGGACATCATTTTAAAGAAGGTATGTGATTATGACAACCAAGTTGACCCAGAACTGAAACTGGACCTTGCTGAATCATTAAGTGGTGATTTGGCTTTTGTGGAAACTGTTAGAGCAGATAGTGAAAGATATCTTGACACTATCTTAATTGAACTAAACAATGTTAAACCACAACTGAATGATTTACAAAGTGTCCAGTTGGCTCTCAAGGAGTCAGTTTTAAAAATTGAGGCTTTGGAACTTGATAATCAAAAATTATTTTCTGATCTTGAAAAAGAACAAAAGATTATCAAGTCATGGGTAAAAGCATCTGGTAAGAACTATGATGCATTTTCTAGAACTATCGATGCCCAGAAGAATGCATGGAAATCTGGAGATCTGGAGATGGCAGCTCTCATACCAGATCTTCATGCATTGCCTCCAGCTCTCAGGGTTGAAACTTCTTATGATCAACCTGAAGCTGTTGAAACTGAACCCATTGAGACCACCCCCATTGAGGTTAAACCTGGAGCCAAACAGGCTAGTGCTCCAGTTAAAAAGGCCACTGGTAACAAGCCTTTACCTCAAAAGTCTAAGGTGCCCAAGACCCAAAAGACTAAAACTCCAGCTGAACCAAGGTCCAAGGTTCAGCTGCCTGATGAAAAAGATATTTTGTTTAAACTGGAAAGTCAACTCCAACTTTTGTCTCGACACGTTCAGAGTTGTACTGCCCGGATTAAAAATCTGGAAGGAGGTTCATCACCTCCAGTTTTTAAACAAAATATTAAACCCCCCCTTTCTAAACCTAAACAAAAGAATGTTCCATCTGGAACTAAATCTGGTAAAAATAAGGGGAGCAAGTATCAAGTACCAATCGTTTTTACTCCTGCACCTGGATCTGGTGAAAAAGATCCAGATGTAGTCTTCAGTTTGCCTTCACAACAATCAACTGTGACTTCTGTAGAGAAGTCCAGTGAACCCATCAAGAAAAGATGGGTTCACAAAAAAAACTGATGATTTTTGTGGGTGTGCAGGGCGATCGAAAGAAGAATATCTGGTATCTGGACAGCGCTGCTGGCCGGACTATGACCGGATGTAAGCCCCTGCTTGAAGAGTTCACTGTCCAAGATGGACCGACAGTGACGTTTGGTAATGATCAAAGTGGAAAGACTGAAGGATATAGTGTGCTCAATAATGGACAAGTCGAATTCAAAAGAGTTGCATTTGTGAATGGTTTGAAATACAACCTGATCAGTGTCAGCCAACTTTATGATGATGGCTTCAGAGTTTTGTTCGATATTGCTCAAGGCACCATATTTAACAAGGATTGGAAAGTGGTGATGGTTGCACCAAGAAAGGGTAATGTGTACATCATGGATATGGAACCAGCTCCAAAAGAGCAGTGCTTCTATACCAAAGCTGATGAGGACACCAACTGGCTGTGGCATAAAAGATTATCCCATCTTAATTTTAAAAATATTAACAAGTTGTCTCGCAAACAACTGGTTGATGGGATACCTCAGATTTCTTTTAATAAAGAAAAGCCATGTCCAGGGTGTGAGATGGGCAAGCAGAAAAGGGCCAGTTTCAAAACTAGGCAAAACTTAGCATCACTGAACCTCTTCACATGCTACATATGGATCTTTTTGGTCCAGTGAATGTTCAAACTAGAGCTGGAAAGAAGTACACTCTAGTTGTGGTTGATGAATTCACCAGATACTGTTGGGTGGTATTCCTCAGATCCAAAAGTGATACACCTGCTGAAATCATCTCTCTCATCAAAAGAATTGAACTCAAGTATACTCGAAAAGTTTGTCAGTTGCGAAGTGATAATGGTACTGAATTTCAAAATAAGGTACTTGAAACATTTTGCAATGACACTGGCATCTCTCAAAACTTCTCATCAGCACACTCTCCAGAGCAGAATGGAGTTGTGGAAAGAAAGAATCGCACACTGATAGAAGCAGCCAGAAGTATGCTATCTGAATCAGGTCTTCCCACCAGTTTCTGGGCTGAAGCAGTTGCAACTGCTTGTCACACCCAAAACCGGTCAGTCTACATCAAGAGACATAAGAAGACTGTCTATGAAGTACTCAGGAATCGTAAACCAAATATTGGATACTTTCATGTATTTGGTTGTCCAGTTTATATTTTAAACGATTCCAGTCGGCTTGGAAAGTTTGATGCAAAAGCTGATGAAGGGGTATTTTTAGGTTATTCAGATATTCGAAAGGCCTTTAGAGTTTATAATTATAGACTCCAAAAGGTTCATGAGACAATTCATGTCACATTCGATGAATCAACTGAAGCAATCAACAAGAGACCAAGCCTTGATATTACTCCAGTCGTTCCAATAAATTTTGGCGAAACTGACCAAGTTCATCAGTCAGTTGTTTCACCAAAAGATGTTTTCAGTTACAACAAATTGGAACCAGTTAAGAAGAAGAACAGCACCAGTGACACATCATTCTATCCCTCCATCAATTTCAACTTACCACAAGAATTGGTGATTGGATCTGATGTACGTGCCACTCCAATATCAGCACCAGTTCAAACTCCAACTTCTCCAGTTCTTCAAGAAATGCCTTTTAATGAAGAATTTCATGATGCAAATCGTGACCTCATTGACTCTGATGAGGATGTAGAAGTAGTTTGGACCGATCCTCCTCCAGAAGCTACTGCAACTGAAGAAGATCGCCAGGTGACTTGCACTGATATTGTTTTACACCAGCCTAGTCAATACACTAGATGGACTCGAGCACATCCAATTGAACAGATTGTGGGAGATCCAAATAGTGGGGTTCAGACTAGAAGAGCCACCAGTGAGCAATGCTTAAACGTCACCTTCTTATCACTAATTGAACCAAAGAAGATTGACGAGGCTATGGCAGACCCAAGCTGGGTGGAAGCTATGCAAGAAGAGCTCGTCCAGTTTGAAAGGAACAATGTATGGGAGCTTGTTCCTTGTCCACCAGGGTTAAAGAAAGAGCCCATTGGTACAAGATGGGTCTACCGAAACAAGATGGATGAAGATGGCCATGTTGTAAGAAACAAGGCCAGATTAGTTGCCCAGGGTTATTGTCAAGCAGAAGACGTTGACTTTGATGAAACTTTTGCTCCAGTTGCAAGACTTGAAGCCATCAGAATATTTCTGGCTTATGCAACCCATCTGCAGTTCAAAGTCTTCCAGATGGATGTCAAAAGTGCGTTCCTAAATGGAACATTGGAAGAAGTTGTGTATGTTAAGCAGACTCCAGGCTTCATCGATGAGAAGCATCCTCACTGGGTCTATAGACTGAACAAAGCTTTGTATGGTCTTAGACAAGCCCCAAGAGCCTGGTATGATACTTTAACTAAACATCTTCTTAAAAATGGCTTTCAAAGAGGTGCAATAGATAATACCTTATTTATCTTGAAAGAAAATGTAATATCTTATTGGTACAAATTTATGTTGATGACATTATATTTGGTTCAACTGATGATGCAATGTGTAAAAAGTTTTCTAAAATCATGTCATCTGAGTATGAAATGAGTTTAATGGGTGAATTAACATTTTTCTTAGGTCTTCAGATTAAGCAAACTGAAAATGGAATTTTCATAAACCAAGGAAAATATGTCAGAGATTTGTTAAGAAAATACAAATATGATTCAATCCCATCGAAAAACACACCTATTGCAGCACCATTAAATTTGGACTCTGACCCAACTGGCAAACCAGGAACATAACTGACTATCGTGGTATGGTTGGTTCACTGATGTATTTAACTGCCAGTCGACCAGATATAATGTTTGCAACATGTCTATGTGCCAGGTTTCAGGCTAACCCAAAAGAATCACACTTGCACGCTGTAAATCGTATCTTTAGATACCTGAAAGGGTGTCCTAATCTTGGTCTTTGGTACCCCAAAGGCTCAGGATTAGATCTAATGGGTTATTCAGATTCAGATAATGCAGGTTGTAAGATAGATTGAAAATCAACAACTGGTGGTTGTCATTTCCTTGGAGGAAAACTGGTAAGTTGGACCAGCAAGAAGCAGACTTCAGTCTCTATGTCCACTGCTGAGGCGGAGTACATTTCTGCGGCCAGTTGCTGTGCCCAGATTCTCTGGATCAAGAACCAGTTACTAGATTATGGTCAAAAGTATACAAGGACCCCAATCTTTTGTGACAACACAAGTGCAATTGCTATATCTCACAACCCAGTGATGCACTCCAAGACAAAGCATATTGACATCAGGTATCATTTTATTCGTGATCATGTTATGAAAAGAGACATTGAAATTCATTTCATCCCCACTGACAAACAGCTCGCTGATGTTTTTACAAAACCTCTTGATGAGAAAACCTTTAAATATCTCATCAGCGAACTGGAATGTTAAATCCTTAAAACTGGAGATTTCTTTGTTATTGAACGCGTCAGTGACACTGATGAAGTTCTCCAGTTGAGGAGGTCCAGATAATCCTTGCTCGCCAGGCTATCGAACGCCTTTGTGATACTATCCTGGCACTAATCGATTTCTGGATCATCATTTTAGGGGGAAAGACTCAAAAATAATTTTCTGACTAAAATTCGTTTTTGTTTGAAAATGGCAACTGGAGAACTCTTCAGTTGGAAACTGGCACTGGACTAATCCTCCAGTGACCAGATTCAGTCTTGTCTTATTTTTTTTATAACGTTAGAAATACTTGGTCAATATTTGTGACACGTGATGGTACTCGAGTGTTTTAAACCACTTGGTATCGTCATCTGACGTGTTTAAAGTCATTTTGGTAAATGAACACTGTTTGTATTGGGAAAATTAATGTTAGTGGGCGCGTGGGTAAGATAAGCCGTCGTAGCATTTAATGCTGACACAATAAATTATGTTTTTATTTCAAAATTCAAACTTATTTTGTAAGAATATCTACAAAATTGATTTTGTTAATAAAATATAATTTTTGGTATTACATTGGGATCTTGAATTCCTTATAAATACCCTTATTTACTCCGAACACATTTACTTTCCTTCACATTCTTTCATTACTTCCCAATCATCTAAAATTGCTTCATTTCTCTCTCTGCTTCATAAATCAAGAACCCTAATTCCTAAATTTCAATTTCATTTTCAAATAGCTCCTAAATCATCCCGTTCAAGAGATGTAAATCTCTTAACTGTTCCATATGCTCCTTCACCAAATGTCAAACCGGCATCTGGTGCTCCTAGTAACACTTCGCTCATCAAACTCAATCCAAATAATCCGATGGTGAGTTTACAAGGATCTCAAGGGTCCAATACCCTTATTGGAAGAATTCAATTTTTTTGAAGGATTCTCCAATAGGACCCTCATTCTCTCTAAACCCACGCAAGATGTTTCACGACTACTTGTGTGAGTTTTGGTACACTGCCACTCTTTCTTCAGATTGTTCTTCCATCACTTTCACATTAAAAGGTGGAACAATCCAGTGTACCTTATCAGCAGATGTGTTGAGGGATGCCTTACACCTCAACTACTGGAGAGAGGGTGAATCTCCAGTTGTCTTACCCCCAAACGTTAATTTCCGCCAGGTCCTCCTTGAAATGGGACATAAGGAGTGCCTGGAGAAAGGGGTTTTGAAGACGAAAGGTGCGATGACCATGAAGGGTCTTACTCCTTCATGGAGGTATTTTTTCATCCACCTGGTGGAGAGTATGGGTGGGAGTTCTGGTGGTCTTGACCAGATTAACTCCTCACAAGCAGAGATGGCATACTGCTTGTGGAATGGATTGAGAGTAGACTTTGCTGATATCCTGTTTAGAAGCCTAGTACAAAAACTGAAGGGCACCAGGGGAGTTTGTATCCCCTTCTCAAGGTTTCTCTCTCTTTGCTTTCTACAAATTCTGGGCAGTGAAGCATACTTAAGTACAGATTCACCTTATACTGTCCCAGATTTGTTGAGGAATTTAGACTCTCTAGTATCTGAAGCTGGAGAGGTCGAGATTCCAGATCGAATGCAGCTGGCATTCGCCATAACTGATGCACCAATCGAAGGTGAGTCAGAAAGACAACCGGGCGGGCCTCAAAATAATGAGGGACCCTCCAGTTCGTCTAATGTTATGGTTGAGGATAGAGCAACCATAACTGAGGCAACTCCAATAACATCTATCCCTGGTGAAGATACCTCGGTATCTGATCCTCCAACAGATGCACCCAACCAGGAAACTAGGGAAGGTCATCTGGAGACTGACCCTTCTGGTCAGCCCTCAGTTACATTCATGGATCTGGACATGAATGTTAATGACGAGGAAATCCTTATAGAGTCTTCGGATTATGAAGGAACTGCTTCAGACTTGGAGATTTTTGATTCTGCTGTACAAGATCAAAACCCTTCATCTCTAGTCTCGCTTCCAGATGCATCAATTTCACTTTCACCATCCCAATAAAATGAGCCTACAGATATTCCATTCCCAACTTATAACTATATGTCTGGAAACAGACGTATGACACTTTCACCATCTGGGCAATTCTCACTCCTTCGAGAAATGCCACCCCCACCGCCGCCGTTGTTCACACCTGAGCATTCTCAGCATGAACAACACATCGAATTTCCAGTCCTTTCTTCTACCACCACTCCTACTATTTCTTCAACTGCTGGACTGTCAACTGGGGAGACCTCTCTAAGTTTGCCTCCTCCAGTTGCTCCAGTAGAAACTGCTGCTGGTCCAGTGACACCTTCTCCTCTGTCACTGGACAGTCAAGTTGTCTCTGTACAAGCCGATCTCCAAAACCTTCTCACCAGGGTGGAGGAGATTCAAAAGATACTTGACAAAAACACCAAGTCTTTCTCCAGATACCACAAGGATCACTTGACCAACATTAAAGTGGTTGATCTGGGGATTAACAAGTTTTCATCTAATGAAGACTTGGTGTTGAAGAAGCTGAATGAGCTGGTCACTGGCTGCAACAATCTGGCAACATCTTTAAAAGAAGCCTTTGACCTCACTCAGTCCAAGGTCACAACCTCAATCTCCAACTTGCTGGGCAACACTGTTAGAACATCAGAAGTGGATTTAAGGGAGATTGAAAAACAGGTAAAGGAATTGGTTGACAAACCTGGGTTGAATGTGACTGAACTTGGAGAGCAATTAATGACTTCAGTTGGTCAGAAGATAGATGATACGCTGGGTGCAAGAGAAGCACAATTGATTGAAAGGGTGATGTCTGAGATCACCAAGCTGGCCACTCCTCAGGTTGATCTGGCCCCACTCACAAATGAGATCAACCAGTTGAGGGGAAGCATTGATAACTTGAACACCCAGGTATCACTTCATGCTCAATCTTTGGATAAACTGACAACTGAAGTAGAAAGTTTGAAGAAGAAGGATGAAGAAGTGAAGGATAAGGTGGTTTCTGGTTTGGATGAAGATTCCAAGACTTTAAATGAATTGAAAACTGGTTAGGAACAAGTTGCAGCTAATGTTCTGACCCAGTCTAAAGAAACCGAACCACCTTTGGAGATCTTTCAGGATGATGTGCACAATCTTCAAAGAATGCAAGAACATGCAATCATGGCAGCCTCTTGACCGGTTGCCATCTCACCATTCTGAATGGGAAGTGATTAGGGCAGGTCTAGATGCTGCCAAGGGGGAAAGAAGTGCAGTTCTTGCACAAACTCAAACTGAAAGAAATCCATCTGGAAGTCAAATAGGTAGGGAAATGGTTGTAGCTGCCAGTACTGAAGCTGGTGAGCAAAGAACTGGTGAAACTGGTGATATAAGTGTTAGGGGGAATGTTGTGGATAAAGGAAAAGGTTTGGCATCTGATGTATCTGCCCAGCCGGCCACTGATGTACCAATGATAGAAACTGGCAATGCTGATGTACTTCCTCCAGTTTCAGATAGTGATAGCAGAAGATTGGCTAGACTTGGCAATGAAATTAAAGAAAGAAGTAAGATGAAACAAAGAAACCAAGCTGAAGCCAGAGCACATCTTGCACAGATTAAATTGCTTGATATGAGTGATGCTCATCTTTTGGGAATCACTAAGGAGGAGTATGCCAAAGTAAAGAATGATCCCAGGATAGTTGACCAGTTGAAAGAAATGCTTGATGTTGAACTGGACAGACACTATCCTGATGATGAAGCTGAATTTGATGCCAGAAGCTTGAATATATCAGTGGAGAAGGCTAAAGAGAATAGGGCCAGTGGGATTCTAAAAAGAATTAAACATGTTAAGAAGGTTGTGAAAAGGGTATTGAATCCACCAAGGAGGATCCCTCAACCAAGAAGACCACTGACAAGAGATGCTGACCTTAGAACCTTCATTGAACCAGCTGGTGAAGTATCAAATGATGACATCAAGTCTGTTGTACTGGCTGCTGGAGCTGGGAGTATTAAAATAACAAATGAATCTGAAGCAAGAAGCTATTACTCCCAGATCATGGCAACCAGAAGACATAGTGGGACTATCAATGATGTTAATGTAACCATTAAGCCAGGCACCAAGCACTTTCAAGTTGAAGTTAGTTATACCAGAGGGCCACTGGTTAAAACTGACAATCCTGCTGCAATGCAGTATGGGTTCACTGAATGGGTTGAAATGGTGAATGTTTTGGATGCAAAGGCACAAAAGAATAGGTTTGAGAAAGCATGGGTGAACTTCTTAAAGGGCAAGATTCAACACAAAGAAAATCTGGAGCTAAAGTTGAATATTGATCCTGAAGACTCTCAACCTATCTCTTCAGTGACCAAGAGAAGAAGAACTGGCGAAGGGCCATCTCATTAAGTTCTCTTTTCATTGTATCTACTTGTATTTTATTTACATTATGTAACTTGTATAAATTTCATTTCCTTGTATAAATGAAGTTACCAGTTTGTAACCACAGGGTAGATAATAGATTAGATCTAACAAACTTAAAAGAAAAACCCAAGGCATTTATTGATCTATAAAAATGCCTTGGAAAACTTAGATAGATTTAATTGAACAAGTCTCTCCAGTTCACACTTGTACAGATACAAGGACTGAAAAAGACTTGCCAATATTTCTAGACAAATAGGGGGAATTTGTTAGGACCAGTTTACTGGTAAACTGGCCAGTCTCCAGTTGCACCTGGAGACCCAGAAGATTTGTCCAGAAATATATTGAAGTCCAGTTGCATCGTACAGTCAACGCAACTGAAGACTTCCTCCAGTTGAGAACTGACCAGTTGAAGAATCCTTCCAGTTGAAGTCGAAGACAACAAGTGGAAGATAGAGAATGACAATGGCAGCGAAGCCCAGTTGACATTCTAGTCAGTTACAAACTGGAGACCATCAGTGGAAAGCTCTTACAAAGCTTTACACTGATTACGAGGAATTGACTTTTATGCTTTATGTGCTTTTACCCGGATAATAAGATTTATCTTATTATTTAAGTAATAAAAGGTACATAAAGCTGGTTGAATAAAGTTGCTTTATACTGTAACTTTACACTGCATTTTAAGGAATTAAATGCTATTCCTTAAATGCTCTCAACCACATTTGTACGGCCAAAGTTAACATCCCAATGTTAACTTTGCCTATAAATACAAGTCATTGCACAACAAGAATATTCAAGTGAGAACACACTTCGAAAGTGAAAACTTCACACTTTGCATACCTGCAATATTCTTGGTGAACTTGTGCAATATTCTCTCAATCGTAAAAAGGAACATTTCACAACTTTAAGTGTTTCGACTGTTTAGAGAAATTCCAAGTGTAGATCAATTGTAGTTCATAGGTTGTTAAGATATTTACATACTTTGTATTATCTTGGTTCCGCAACAACCCTGTAATTTATTTAAAGTTAATAAATAAATTACACTTGAAAATTACATATTGTCTCGCCAACTTACTTTACAAGTTATTTGTATTATTGCATTGTTCTTTACTTATTGTCACTTAAATAAGTAATCTATCTAGAACTTGGTATATACTCCTGTAACTGGTCGTCTCCAATTCAGTGCTTATATTGCAAAGTAACTCCACCATCGACATAGAGGTGTCTTCAGGTAGTACCATCTATTGAGTTGGGACTTACAATAGGTATCGACAGGTGGTGGTGGTAGCGACAACGGGTGGTGACATATGGTGGCGGCAGGTGGTGACTGGTGGTGGTGGCGGCAGGTGGTGGTGGTGGTGGTGGTGGTGGTGGTGGTGGTGGCGGTGGTGGTGGTGGTGGGTGGTGGTGGTGGTGGTGGCGGTGGTGGTGGTGGTGGTGATAAGTGGTGGCGGCAGGTGGTGGTGGTGGTGGTGGTGGTGGTGGTGGTGGTGGTGGTGGTGGTGGTGGTGGTGGTGGTGGTGGTGGTGGCGGGTGGTGGTAGTGACCTATGGTAAGTGGGTTATCATTACCATTCCCCCCAATTTACCAAGTAATGCTCCATTACCCATTATTGATTAATGATTGCATTACTTACACATAACCAAGCATGATTAATCATTGCCTTTCTCATTCCTTACCCCATAATACCCCAACCAAGCACCCCCTAAAATTCAAAAGTTATTGTAATAAAATAATTTATTTCTTTGATTTTTTTGCCAAACATAAGAAATGATTTCCGTTCATTTCTCATGTTAAATTCTCTGTTCTTACCAAACGAAAGACATTACTGAATTTCTCCATCAATTTCATTTCTCTTTATTTAATTTCTCTGCTTCATTTCATTTATTTGAATTTCTTCCTATCCAATGTGTCCTTAATGATATACCTGGAAAAGAAATATATGATGATGTAAAACTGTAAAAGACTAAGATATTATGTACATGATTAAAAAACATTAGAAAAGACTTAGTTAAATGTTTACTCATCTATACATATGTCCATGTATGTTGAAAAATTTTGTTAATTTATTCACATTTAAAAGTGTGTAGAAATAATTTACATTTCAAAGTGTGAAGAAATTTAAAAAATCACAATATTTACACACTTATACATGTGAAAAAAGTTATACCACTTTGAATTTATAGTGTTGACCGCTTATGTGGCTTGCTTATGTGGATTTAATTTATTAAACAAAACTAAAAAAATGCTTATCAGCTAAAATTACGTATATATATATATATATATAATATACTGTATATATATATATATATACATATACATGTATATATATATATATATATATATATACATGTATATTTATATATATATATATAAAGGTATACATTATATATATATATATATACATGATACATATAATATATATACATGTATACATATATATATATATATATATATACTATACGTATATATATATATACATGTATACATGTATATATATATATACTATAATGTATATATATATATCATGTATACATGTATATATATATATATATATATATATATACATGTATACATGTATATATATATATAATGTATACTGTATATATATATATATATAATGTATACCTTTATATATATATATATAAATATACATGTATATATATATATATATATATATATACATGTATATTTATATATATATATATAAAGGTATAATGTATATTACATTATATAATGATGCATGTATATATATATATACATTATACATGTATATATATATATACATGTATACATGTATATATATATATATATATATATATATACAAGTACACATATACGTAAATATATATGTACTCATATTAATGTGCAAAGACGAGAATTTATATATACACTACATGTATATATATATATACTTACATGTATATATATATATATATATATATATATATACATGTATAAGTATAATATATACATGTATGTGAATTAATACAGATACACATACGAATGTATATATATATATATACAAAACTGTAAATGTATATATATATATATATATATATACACATACATGTATATATATATATACTTTAATGTATATATATATATATATATATATATATATACATGTATCATGTATATATATGTATGTGTATATATAAAATGTACATACATGTATATATATATATATATATATATACATGTATACATATATATATATATACATGTATACGTATATATATATATATATATATACATGTATACATGTATATATATATATAATGATACATGTTTATACCTTTATATATATATATATAAATATACAGTATATATATATATATATATATATATACATGTATATTTATATATATATATATAAAGGTATAATTATATAAATATATATACATGTGACATGAGAGGGTTTAGGGTTTCTCGTCTTTGCATATTAATATGAGTACATATATATTTACGTATATGTGTACTTGTATATATATATATATATATATATGTATACATGTATGTTCGGATGTATATATATATATACATGTATACATGTATATATATATATATACATGTATACATGTATATATATATATACATGTATACATGTATATATATATATATATATACATGTATACATGTATATATATGGCCACCCTATACATGTATATATACATGTATATATATATATACATGTAATATACATGCTATATATATATACATGTATATATATATATATACACTTCACCACCACACACACATACACACACTATACCCACATATATCTATAGCTGCTCAAATCATCATCATCAATCAACTAACCCCAAACCCAGATAATACATCTAAACCTAACCCATGATGGCACTCAAATAACATTCAAATTCAACATTATGGAAGAGTATACACAGCACAGACGCATCCTCTTGACAAAGAGTATACACAATTATTCTTGAAGGCTTATTTTTTCCTAACAATCACTACAACAAATATGTCATTTACTCACACTTGTTTTTCCATACCTTTAAAAAGTGTGAAAAAATTTGTTAATTTATTCACATTTAAACGTGTGTAGAAATAATTTACATTTCAAAGTGTGAAGAAATTTAAAAAATCACAATATTTACACACTTATACATGTGGAAAAGAAAGTTCACACTTTCAAGTGTGTAAAAATATATCAATTGTTTACACTTTAGAGTGTGAAAGTTAATTTGTAACACTTATTTTCTTCACACATGGAGGGTGTGAAGAAATCATGTGTTACAAATTGACTTTCACACTTTTAAGTGTGAAAATATTTGACAATTGTTCACACTTTTAAGTGTTAACATTTTGTTTACACATTTATAAATGTGAAAAAATTATAACTTTTGAAATTTATTCACACTTTTAAATGTTACTTTTTTCTACACATTTTTATATGTGATTAAATTCATAAATTTTTTCACATTTTTTATAACAAAGTGTGAACAAATGAACTTTTTTTTGTAGTGAATACGTATTATCTCCATATGGTTTAGTATCGTATCTTCAAAAATTTTTCTTGAAAAGCAGATATTTATCTTCAAAAACCCCTAATTTCAAAAATCCCCAAATTAAATTTTTTAAAACACATAAAAAAAGAGATAATAATTGCATAAACAAATCCACATTATTAGAAAATCCAAATTTCATTCAAGATTGTAGATATTTGTGGTGAACACAGTTTTCTCTTCAGGTGCGGCGTCGGTACGATGGGGGTGGCGGCACGGTGGTTACCTTCAAGTGGTGGCGCGACGTGACGGTGGTTACCTTCAAGAGGTGCGGCGTCGGTACGATGGGGGTGGTCGTCCTTTATTATGATGATAGAGGTTAATTTTGTAGCATTTTTTTGAGGTTAATTTTGTAGCATTTTTTTGAGGTGTACCCGTTTTTCCGGCGAGATGGAGCAGCGGTGGGGGGTCGCCGAAATCTGAAAAGTGTGAGACAGAGGGAGACAGAGAGAGAGAGAGAAGAATAGAAGTATTTCCGGCGAGATGGAGCGTGTCTAGCGGCGGAGGTCAGAGAGGGGAGAGGGAGGGAGAGAGAGAGAGAGAGAGAGAGAGAGGGAGAGAGAGAAAGGGAGAGGGTGGGGGGGTGGTTCTCGGCTTTCTCGGCACAAATTTTTTTTTTACTCATATATATATGTATGTATGTATATATAAATAGGGTGACCGGTTCCTTATCAGCTTTATGCTACTTTAGTATATTTAACCATTTTCCCGCCATAGAATAAAAGAAAACGTTATTTCGTGCACACTATAACTTTTTGGGCATAATTTATTGCATTCCGGCGCACTAAACCCTTTTCAATACACTCACACTAACATTTAAAGTCTTTTTAATAAAATATTTGTTTATAACTTCAACTAACAATCTTTATTTAATATCATATATAATAGTAGGATATTAAAAAAATCTTTTAATAACTTAATACCATTAGAGATGCTCTAACTTGGGCTTTTTTAGTTGTTTGGTTGTTGCTACTTGTATCGAATACATATTATATTGTACAGTTACCTACAGTGAATAAAAGCTAACCAAGCCAATTAAATCAACTAAGCCAATTATGAGCCAACCAAACCGATAGTGTAGCTCTCATATTTTGATATGTTATATAAGAGTGGATTATTAGGAAGGTTTTCAAGAGTCCTGAGTTTCATCCCATGCATGCGTGATTCAAGCTCCGCATACTGCCCAATTGAATATCACTGTGATGTCTCGAACTGCTAACTACTAACTTGCTGTTCAAAAAAAGAAGGAAAAAGTCAGTATGAGGCTGTTAGGCATCTAAGTTGGGTGAAAAACCCTTCACATGCTAATTTTCTAATACTTTGAATAAATAATTGGGCCCCTATGTTTTTTTGTATTAAAAATTGATATGTGAGAGATTTTTCACACAACTTGAATGTCTACAGATCCATATTCGGTTCCCTATACAATAATTAGATGATAAATATTAACAGTTGCCATAAAGTCTTGAGTTCTGACACAAATATTTGAGATTGGGTTCAAAGTCAATGACACATTTTTTAAAAGTGGGTCTAAATTCATGACACGTTCATTTAAAAGTAGGTCCAAAGTCATGAGTCATGACATAATTACTAGAAAATTGCCCGCACATAGAGGCGGAAACAATAGTTTTTACTTTTACCCATGTTTTGAGATGTGTGATTAACTCTGACGAGTGTTATAATTCCGATGAATTATTGAAATCCGGCGAGATAGAGAAAAATGGAGAGAGAGAGAGAGGGGGAGAGAAATATGAAAGAACCACAGGGACCACAAATGTGAAGGAACCATTTGTCATGTTCTTGACTATACAATCGGTGTGTCAAATGACCATATTGTTCTTAGTACAAAATGAGAATGAATGGTCTTGATCTATTATGCTAAAGATGAATGGTTAAGATCGTGTTGAAGTTTTAAAATTCCTAGAGAGGAGTAGAGAATATGCTTTATATATGCTTTATATATGCATTTATGCTTATAGATTTAACTAGTCAATAATATTGTTGTATACAAGTCATTGCATCATGTCCGTTTGTTGAAGTTTCTAGGAAGTTGTTTAAAGTCTTTCTTTGAGAAAGAACATAGGAAATAACCCTCCTGGCCTCCTAGCTTGGTCTTAACAAAAATGAACATTCTACTGGTTGGCCTATAATGTACATAACCGGTTCAAATTTAATTTTAAAATCCTTTTGGACCAAGGTTTATCACCTCTGTTTATTATATAATGCTCCACCACCCCAAAAATAAGGAGAGATGTTATGTGATTTGGTTAGAGATAGATGGTCATTTGAGTTATTGAATACTTTGAAATCAAGATATCCTTGTGTTCATGACCCTTTGACCCTATCTGTTGCTGCTGCTGAAGATGATGAATATGATAAAAGATACTTGCCATCTCTTTGGGTTCTTGGACCCCGTCAAGTGGATGGTCCAGAATCCCCTCTACTCCCTAGTAAGTCCATGTTTAACTTTAGCATCTTTTCATCTGCATCTTCGTTATTTCTATGGATACAAATTCTTAATTTTTGATTGCATATTATATGCTAAACAGTTAATTACAAAGCAGTACAAGAAATTTTGTGGCGAAATAGATTAGAGAAAATCCCAATTTTGTTCTGTTTAAGTGTTATTATTGGAATGATAATATAATAGTGGGTGTAAATCCACGTCCCATGTCGATAAATGTTAGAAACATATACTAATGTATAAGCCAAGTTGCTCCTTTCTACCACTGATTGGTTTTTAGGGTGGACATAGTGGGGCCACGGCTTCAGAAGGGAAATACGTTGTAATCAGAAAGATTGATAATATGGAGGAGAGAGAGTACCAAATTTGGGATTGGGGGAACCTGTTGTACATATATAAAAGAAACTACTCACTACCGCTTTCCGCGGGCTTTTAGCCCCAATACCTCGACGGTGTATGGGGATGTTAAGATGTGGACAGACCTTACCTCCACCTAAGTAGAGAAGCTGCTTTCAGGTTCTACCTAAATGGTAGAAAAGGCCTTCCAACCTGTTGTACATATATGTTGTTGTATATTGTTTGGCTAAAATGTGGATCACAATAGCAGAGATTATTATATGTTAGATAACCTAGTTTCAATTTGTAGGTTTTTCTAATATGATGCTCGATCAAAACATCATAGACCCGCACATGATAAGGGAATAGATTACATCCGCTCTCAAGGTTTTAAGATTCCGTGAGCGACGCGTGCTAGTTCAGTTTTGGTCGCCTGTTGCTGTCCGTAAGCGGTGGTTGCTAACGACTTGGGACCAACCTTTTGGTGTTGGTACGGCTGATGAAGGGCTTTACATGCACATGCGCAAGTCTGAAGTGCGTGCAATTGTTGTGGATGGGGAGCACAAAGAAGTATTAGGTCCACCAGGTCGTGTTTATAGCCAAAATTTTCCAGAATGGAGTTTGGATATAAATGAAGGGAATAGGTGCAATGATATTCATGGATATATTAATTTGCCAGTATTTCAATCTAGCGGTGATCCGTGTGTAGGCGTTCATGAATCATAACATCATCATATTATGTTGATTATGTTTTTGAGGTTCAAGAAATTTCAAGAGCCCTAAAAGTTGATCAGTTGATGCACTCTTAATATTACATATTTACTTGGTCTTTGCAATACTAGTGCTCAAAAATGTACATGTGAACTTTTTAATATGATACATAGAATTTGTTTATTCACTGGTTAGTTTTTTCCATCTTGGCAGGAACAGAATCTGAAGTCTCCAATTGTGTTTGATTATCCAAGTTTTCGTGCAAGTTGTGTTCCAAGTAACTGAATCTTTTTCCCTTACTCTGTGTGTTATGTGTTCGAGGTGGCAATTTCTACTTGTTAGTTATGAACAGGTTTCGTTTATTATCTTAAATATGTCAAATAATATCTGAGTTAAAAGGGGAGTGGGTCAAAAGAGTTTGTTGAAGTGTATTTCTTAGGTATACAACCTCCAAAAATGTTTAAGTTCGAGATTTAGAATTAAATTATACTTGGTTCACAAAGCACTAAAAAAGATCACTCATATAACCAATATGAACCCTTTCATAAAACACAATCAAAATCTGATTTAGGTCCATCATTTTAATCACTCTTAAAGACAGAACTCTTCTGAAAAGTTGACCAAAAATTGTATAGGTTTTTTTTCTTTTGAACAACATGCTTAATTTTAAAATGAAAACCACTATCAAGATGCATTTCAAGTTACTGGATTTGAAGAAACATAGAGGGGAAGGAAAGAGGGGGGGGGGGGGGTGGCAAATTCATATACACTTTAGGGGGTCATTGGACGACCCTTACAAAAAGAAAATCTACACAAAGCTTATGTAATATTTGTATTGAACCCCCTAGGAAATGTTAAGTGAACCCCCTTGGAGAAAAAGAAGCCCATTAGATTCAAATATTGAATATAATAAGCACAAAAATTTGAAGAGAAGATCACTTAAGAATGAATGGATAGTGGAAATGGTGATCGGAGAATCTTTATTGTGGTGGTTCTGTTGAGATTGGATATGATGATGATGATGATATCTGATATGATAAAAAGTGGTAATGATATTATGTAATACTGTAGGATTTTTCGATAACGACGAGGTATTGATGATGATGATGAAGTTGCAAGTCTTTTGACTGAAAGTACTCTATTTAGTCTATTTAATATATATTGTATAGGGTGGGTGATATGTTAAAAGTTAGTATAACTCATAAATTTTTTATACATATGACAAGATTATATTTGGAGCTTTTGGTTTTGTTATTCCATGTTATATCATTTACATGATTCGACTTTGATATACTTGATCTTCATATAATAAGAGAACAACATATTTAATATATCTTTGATATGCTCATATGTGATCCTTAGCTGTCTACCTATATCATATACTTTTGATATTATGTTTTCGGGGCTTTTGGTTTTACTATTCTATGTTATATCATTTACATGATTCGAGTTCGATATACTTGATCTTCATATAGAGAATAACAGATTTTGATATACTTTTGATATGCTTATATGTGATCCTTAGCTGTCTACCTATTTCATATACTTTTGATATTATGTTATTCAGTTGTCTTAAAACATGGATATTGAAAATGAGGTTGTCCATGTTAGGTTTGGTATGCCTCTTTTAAGGTCCAGACCAAAGATGTTAACGGAAGCAATTTTCAGAATGACCGACCAGCAGAAAAGAGTTGTTCCTGAAATGGGTTTCGGGTCTCCTGAAACTCACTCTCAAGAGCATACCTGCTGCAGCTTTTGCTTGGTATATTGTTGGTCTGCTAGACATTGAGAGTATGGTCATGGACATACTGCAAGGGAAGATCCCAGTCGACCGCACGGCGGTTCATGAGGTACTTGGTTTCCCAATCGGGCATAGACAGATTCAGTGTGGTAGGGTGTCGAATTACAATTTTGAACTTGCTGAAGAATGAAAGACGTATAGTAATAATTCGAAGGTGCTGACAGATATTGTGAAAAGAAATAAAGATACCACAAGAGCTGATAGTATGTTTAAAGTGGATTTTCTTATTTTGATGTTATACACTTATGATTGTTGCCAAGAAAAATAACAAGATCACCCAACAAATCCTAGACACACTACCACTAGATTTTGTAAGAAAGACTATGATTGGTGCGAGTATGTAGTCTAAATGATTATGTATACCAAAAAATAGAACATATTAATGATAACAATGAAAATTTAAATGAAATTATATTTAATTTCATGAAGCATTAAGAATACGAGGGGACCCAAAAAATAAGATCTTGGATTAGAGGGTTCTCAAGACCACCCATACGTTTTTGTTACATAGACTACATTCTTGCACCAATCATAGTCTTTGCTTATAAAATCTAGTGGTAGTGTGCCCTAGGATTTGTTAGGTGATCTCGTTATTTTTCTGGGCAACAATCATAAGTGTCTGACATCAAAATAATAAAATCCACTTGAAACATATCAGCTCTTGTGGTATCATCAAGTCTTTTCACAATATCTATCCGAATTATTACTATACACCTTCCATTTTTCAGCAAACTCAGAGTTGTAATTCAACACCCTACACGCAAACTCAGAGTTGTAATTCAACACCCTACGACGCAGTATCTGCCTATGCCCGAGTGGGAAACCAAGTGCCTCATGAACCGCCATGCGGTCGATCTTCCCTTGTGGTGTGTCAAGGACCATACTCCCCGTGTGCAGCAGGCCAACAATATACCGGGCAAAAGCTACAGGGGTGTACTCTTGAGAGTGAGTTTAGGGAAACCCCCGAACCCATTTCAGTAACAACTCCTTTCTTTCAAGCCTGTCATTTCGGAAATTGCTTCAATTAACATTTTTGGTCCGGACCTTGTTAAAAGAGGCATACCAAACCCAACTTGGAAATCCTTTTCAACGTCCATGTTTTAAGACTACTGAATAACATAATATCATAAGTATATGAAATAAGTACACAACTAATGATCACATATAAACATATCAAAAGTAAATGATCACATATAAACATATCAAAAGTAAATGATCACATATAAACATATCAAAAGTATATCAAAGTGTGTCATTATCTTATTATATGAAGATCAAGTATATCGAAATCGAATCATGTAAATGTATAACATAGAATAGTAAAACCTAAAGCTTCGAAAACATAATATCAAAAGTATATGAAATAGGTAGACACTTAAGGATCACATATGCGCATATCAAAGGTATATCAAAATCTGCTATTCTTTTATTATATGTAGATCAGGTATATCGAAATCGAATCATGTAAATGATATAACATAAAACCAAAATCTCCGAAAATAATCTTGTCATTATGTATAAAAAAGTTTATGAATGTGTCTATCTACCTAGTTTTCCCAAACCATCCACCGAGCATATTGCCACCTCTTGTTTGTATGCATATGCTTTTGTGGGTGTGTAGATCTATGTGTATATAATTATGGTCGGTCTATCTTTAAATGTTCAGGTTCGAGATGAAAGAAGGCAACGTGAACTGGATAGAATCTTTGACGCTTTGTGAATCTCAATGTTTACCTCTAGCACAAACATGGGCACTTTCTGGATATAGTAGTTCTGTGGCTAGATCTGGCATTCTAAAGCAGAGCTGCAGTAGCTTTCATAAATGTTGCGTAGGGAAATTCTGCACAGCAGACCTGTCGTTTTATGTTTGTGACTTGAGCATGTGGGATTTCCGTGAAGCTTGCAGGGAGAGACACTTGCAAAAACTCCGAGGAGTTGCAGGGAGATCATTATAATCTTGTGGTGCATGTTTTTGTGGAGATGT
This sequence comes from Erigeron breviscapus, assembly GCA_034093135.1. Classification (NCBI taxonomy): domain Eukaryota; kingdom Viridiplantae; phylum Streptophyta; class Magnoliopsida; order Asterales; family Asteraceae; genus Erigeron; species Erigeron breviscapus. The sequence goes on from CM067168.1 coordinate 80,206,186, forward strand.
AACAGAACTCGATGAACGAGAAGATTATAATGCTGGAAACTGATGATGTCTCTCGTTCTTCTCTTGGAAAGCGTAAGGCTTCTCATGTTTTTGTGGAGCTGGTCAATCCACCTAGCTCTCTACAACCACGGCTCTGATACCATTCTGTAACACCCCAACATGGCGGAATCATGGGGTATCACTTAGAAAAGCACAGCACGACATGGAAATTATGTAGAGTCAAACTATATGCATTCATAGGATTGAAACAATCCATAAACTCACTCAAATGTATACAATAATCAATATCTATCAAAGATACACACTCAATCAATATTAAATGAAAATGTTTAAATGATAGTAGTTGATCCTAAGCATAACCCGTTAAAGGGAAATAAGGATCACGGATCCAGAAGTCCAAAGCTAGTCCAATCCTAACAATGCAAGCACATAATCATCCATTTTGTCTCTGATTAACCTGATTACCTGAAAAGTGTACTAAAATATGTCAACATAAAGTTGGTGAGTTCGTAGGGACAAGTAATATGGGATAACCGTGTCGGATAACAACCGTTAACAATAAGTGAGGATTAGGAGAACTAATCACATCCAAGGAAAACCTATAAGGTTTCACATTATCACAATTCAATACAAGTCAACGTTCAATAATAACGATTCCATATAACGTTCAACAACGTTCCATAACAATCAATAACGATCAACAACGATGCGGCTTACATAGTTAATAATTAACAATGCGCTAACGGTGCGACTTATATAATAAATAATGCACTAACGGTGCGACTTACATCGTAAACAATGCGCTAACGGTGCGACTTACATCGTAAACAATGCGCTAACATGTCCATATCAACAATTCAATCATACAATCAATCAAATCAACAATCAACAGTTAAACAAACATGTACACTTTTCAGCCCGAATCTCAATTGAGTAGGGAGGGTTTACGAAACTCACCTGGAAGTAAAGCAATTCCAAGTACTAGTACAAGTACTTTACTATGCTCAAAATGTACTCCCGGTTACCTAGAACAAGTATAAGATCAACTTATAAGCTACCACAAAGCCTAAGTGCAAAATAGGTAAATTTCAGCATGTTCCCAGCTTTGCGCCATCTACTAGACAACGACTTTGGGAAGTCAAGAAGACTAGATACAACAAAACTTAGTTCTAGACATTTGTTGGGCACTCAATGGCCTTTTAAAAAATGTAAGGTTTGGTTCTTGAAGAGCTTTAATGAAAGAGTTATGATTTTTACAAAAACAAACCTGTAGCCTCGTCAGAAATCAGACCAGTTCTGAAAATCGTCGTTTTTGGCACTCTTCTGAGCAAAACCAGAAGAAATTCTGTTCTTATCAAATTTTACTGACACTTGGACCTTTCCAAAAATATAAGATACGTCTCCTAATTCGTCCAGATGAATCTTCTATGATGTTTGCAAGATGACTGAAAATTTCAGTCCTATAGAGTCCTTAAATTCATCTTGAAACTTCAAGTGATGAACCCAAGACTTTATGAACTTGATTGTTTTGTGTTATGAATGTGTGAGAGAGAGAGAAAAGAGCAGAGATGGATGATAGAATGATCATCAAATGCTTGCTTATATAGCCCAAGAGTTGCAACTAAGTGCCAAGAACACACACCTTGGCCATGAGGTGTTCATCATGTGTTTACAACTCATCCTTGAGTGTAATGGCTGAAACTTTGGCCTTAAAATAAACTAGAATTCAGTAGGAACATGTTCATTGCATGATTACAAGCTATAATCCAAGTCTTGGTTAGTTTGTGTGGGGTTTATGTCAAGAACACAAACTTGACTTGACTAATTGACTTTGGTTGACTCTAAACTTTGATTCTTGATTTATTATTTGTGTAATTAAGTGTAGTAACTAGTTTATATAAGTATAATTACTTTTATCTATGTGGTTATAAATCAATTACATGTATTTATATATTTATTAGTTAACTAATTTAAGTACACAATTGCATATTTATTTTACTAGTATGTACAATATATCTAGCTAGTTAATTGATTCCGAAATTAATAACACAAACAAAATATTCACGAGCGTACAACTTTTATTATTATAAATCCATAATATGGATAAATCATTTCATATAATATAAAGGTTGTGTCTGTTTTTGTCCTATTAATGGAATTATCATCTAGCCACCGACACTGTTCCACCGACACTGTTCCACCGTCACTGTTCCACCGACACTGTTGGAACCGTTCATTATACTTAAGGCTTCTCATATACGTTTCTTCCTGTTAGCATAGTTACTCAATTATCGTCTTATAATATATTTTCCTTATCACATATGGGCCAACATCATGGTCTTGCAACATGGGCTTAATTCTAGAAATTCAAATATGACATTTTAATTGGCCCAATTTACAGATAAATGTACACAATTATGTCCAAATTTCCGTTTATTGAAATAGTTAATCAAATTACATGCACAGTCAAACGGTAAAAATTATGAATGTTACATTATTCCCCAGTTAAAAGGATTTCGACCTCGAAATCTAGACCGTATCGAGTAATTTAAAAATATATACTTATACTCATATAGTATAGACCACTTATACACTTATAGTATAGCATAACCGATTCGTCTAGACACAGGTAAGTCTGACTAAAACACTATACAAAATTCAAATTCACTTTATTTTCCATATTTGACCGTTAGAAACGGCTCCTTTTTAGACTATATAATAATACCTTAGCATACTTTTCTCCATGCCATATCAACTTAACATTTTCCTTTCTTCAGAATCTAACTGAAACCCGAAACCTAATATCAAAAATGTTGAATCCTTTCCTAATCGTAATCTACATTATTATCATAGTGTGGTTAATTACTGTGGCTCAACTTCCATTGGATGAGGCTATTCAGTGGTTAGTCGCGTTCGTTCTTGGCGTGGTTCCCTTACTGTTTGTCACCACTTGGGTTTCTTTGTATGGTTTTTAAATATGTTGTATCCCTAATTGTTGTATTTCTGTTTAAATAATGTAACAAGTTTCACTTGTATTGTACGAATAATGAAATACAACTTTCTTCGATCTCTTTTGGGGATTGTTGTCGATTAGGGAAATTCCCCAGTTAAAAGAATTTCCCATATTTGTCTCATTTTCTTAAATTCAATCATTAAAAGTGATCCACGGTCAAAGAAACAAATATTACCTGGATCACTCCTGAAACAATAGTTTGGATCAAAAATTCATCTAGGTTTCAAAAAGATGAATTAGCAATTGATATGGTTCTTGAAAAAGAAGCAGTGAAGAAAAATAGTGATGCGTGGAAGACGGTCTATTCATTAAGCTATTAATTAAGTTGAGGATTTTCTCGACATTGTATACGCTTTTGAGTAAACTGTTCAGCTCTTTTCAACCTTGGTTAAAGGGATGATAAAGTTTAGAAATTTTATATATATAATTCGGTAATTACTAATTACCGTAGAAATGATTAAAATTTCTGTAGTTTATGGACACTTGTCCGTTCTTTCAGGTTACATTTCCCTTTTCATCCTCTATAATAGAAACGCGTTTTCTTAAGGAAGAATGCACACTAAATCTTCTTTCTCTATCTCTTTTATTTACTTAGTTCTTCATCTGCTAATTTGTTTTTAGCTATTCCGTTCATAGCCAGCTTGTGTTCTAACAGATCTCCGACTTTCTCTTTGGTAAGCTATATTTTTGTACTCTTTCTCATCTTGGATAATATACTATCTATTTATATGTTTATATAAAACTTTTATCTTTTAAGTCATGTTCATTTAATTAACAATATTGTTCCACCGATTTATCATAAGATAATGAAAAATTTCGGTGCCTCTTCGAGCGATCCAAAAGGCAAAAGGCCAATGACTCAAGAGGATCTTGAAGATCTTGAAACAAATAGGGTCAAAAGGATTAAGCAGGAGGCCGTAATGTTAGGTATTTCCTTTGAAGATTACAAGGCGATGGTAGACGAAGATGTCCACCTTTTTGAGAAACAAACTTCTGACGATGAAAAGTTAGCAAAACTTTTATCTTTTAAGTCATGTTCATTTAATTAACAATATTGTTCCACCGATTTATCATAAGATAATGAAAAATTTCGGTGCCTCTTCGAGCGATCCAAAAGGCAAAAGGCCAATGACTCAAGAGGATCTTGAAGATCTTGAAACAAATAGGGTCAAAAGGATTAAGCAGGAGGCCGTAATGTTAGGTATTTCCTTTGAAGATTACAAGGCGATGGTAGACGAAGATGTCCACCTTTTTGAGAAACAAACTTCTGACGATGAAAAGTTAGCAAAACTTTTATCTAAATTTTTAGAAGAGGAGGAATCTATCCTTGTGAATCGTCAAATAAAAGAAGATGAAAAGTTTGCAAGAGCCCTAGCTCAGCAAGACGAAGATAATCTCTCTCAGAGGGAGAAGTCCATTTTTGCTATGTCATCTGAAGAAGAAGAAGAAAATCCCAATATTCCACCTCTTAAGAGAAGAAAAAGAGATGCTGCTGGGGGAAGTAACATGTCAGGGTCGAGCTCTGACAGAACTCCTAATTCTTGAAATCAAGAGGGATTTTATAGAAATATTTGGAATCTGTTATAAATTTTTATAAATCAGATCTTAAGTTGTCCAGAATGTGTTTTTAAATCAGAATAATATTGTTGATAATGTTTCTTATGTATTTGTTATGTCAATTGTCTGACCAAAACTTATTGTAGATAAGAAGAACTCAATATAATCATGGACGCATGGCAAAACCAGATGATTGGTACTAGTGAATGGGGAACATCAATCGATGATTTTTGCCAAGACTGGCTTCTCCAAAATACAGTACCAACATCACAGTTAGAACCCCCAACAGAAAATGTCAGTGCATCGTTCCCAACTCTTGTTGATGCAGTACATCATGGAGTTTCATCTCCAATCCCTATGAACCCTTTATATCAAAACTTCTCTTTCGATACACCAGAAGTAACATTCCAGAAATCAACATTCCAACCGGAACCATCATTCCAACCAGAATCTTCCGAGGAGGGTAACAGGGCACCAGGCAAACGTCCAATGTCAGACTCGCCCACACTATACCCCAATCCAATTAATGACACATATTATGAAGTCTCAACCTCGAACAGGGTGGAACCGGTTGATACGATAATGAATCATGGACCAGAGTTTGAGAAGCACGTAGAAGACTCATGGGCTTATATTTGTAAGCTTTATAGTCGTAAGAAAAAGTCCGCAAAAGTATCGTCCTCGAAAGCCCAAAGAAATGTAAGGTCAAAAAGGTCTTACCAGTTTGTGAAACAAAATACTACTTTGGTAGTATTTGGGGAAGAAATGAACATATCAGAGATGCCAACACCGATATGCTCATGCACAGGGATACCTAGGACCTGTCGCGGGTGGAGTACAGAGGGATGGACCTCCACTTGTTGTACCGCTACTCTTTCCATGTATCCGTTGCCAACATATGTCGGGCCAAGTCGTATTGTAAGGTTGCCGGGGAGAAGAATGGGTTGTAGTACATTCTCAAAGGTCATAGAGAAATTATTGTTAGCAGGGTACGATCTCGATTGTCCAATTGACTTGAAAGATCATTGGGTTAAACATGGGATTAACAAGTATACATTGAATAGATAATTGTGTGATCTTCATAGATTTAGGAATTTGGCTACTTAAACTATAAAGTAGGATTACATAAACAGTTAGTGATCTTCATATGTCTATTTCCCTCTTTTCTTTATTGCGAAATTTATATATAATTTGTTTGTAGTTAACACTTTTATTATTGCTTTTATCAAAATAGTCTGATAAAGCCATCCTACTTTATCTTGTTCCATCAAGATCCAGATATCTTATTTGTTGTCGGCCATTTTGAAAAATTATTTTCATTTGACGTCATTGCTTACGTTATATAAGCGAATAGTACTTCATAGTAAAATCATGTATTCTTACCTTAAAGTACAAATCATTTAAGAGTAAAAACTACAAGACTTTATTCCTGCATATAATCATTTAAGTTCATAATCTTCTACGACCATCGTGTTTGCTCTTATTCTAGTCATTTCTTGAACACATTCGTTAAATTACCAACTCAAACTTCATGTTCGTAAAAATGCCTCTTAACACACTAGGTCTCTTAATATTTCATAGTATCTCACTTTAATTGAACATTATAGTCTCCAAAAATCTTAGCTCATTCTATCAGTCAATCGTAACTATAAGTTTGAACTTAGTCTATAGTTCATAATAAATCATTGGTCTACAATTATAGATTATAAGTATCTAAGACCTTAATAAGCATGTATTCTAGATCTTATTCTCATACTGTTATTCCAACAATGACTGATAATTTGTAGACAATTATAAGTAATATAGCTTAGACATGGGCCATCCGGTAATGCTTATAATATAAAGCATACCATTGGTCAGCCCATCGCATTACCAACCCGTTCAAAATACCCTATGCCTGTACTACCATGTCTATTAACATAAAATTCAAGTCCACACAATTTACACTTGAATATCAAAATTGACCTTCAAGTAATACACAATTTTCACATCAAGTCCTTATAAATCATTGCATGAATATAGTTATCTCTACAGGGATATTATCATGGCAATAATCTAAGGCTTCAGCAATCGTACAATTTACAATCAACAATACAATCACGAAAACATTCAATACTATATAAATAAAAGGGTCAAGTCATAACAAGGTGGGTAAAGCATAGTCCGAATTTTAACTTCAACATTCGACACATTAAAAGTGTTTGTATACAGGGTGTACCATCGGCTAACCCTCCACCTAACCAACACTCATTAAACATACCGGGTTAGCTACTATACTTTATCTACGAGGCGCAATCCATGAGATCATTAACTTTATATGACATAGGATAACCATAGAGGCGCCTCTAGGGTTATCGAATGTTATACTCCATTAATGCCATCATTTCATTTTGTTGGGGGACAAATAATAAATAAAAGGGTCAAGTCATAACAAGGTGGGTAAAGCATAGTCCGAATTTTAACTTCAACATTCGACACATTAAAAGTGTTTGTATACAGGGTGTACCATCGGCTAACCCTCCACACCGTTAATATATTGAATGGATGTCAAGACTCGGTTCCGATATGTTCTCTAAGTGTTGACCGGGTATGTATACAGGGTGTACCATCGGCTAACCCTCCACCTAACCAACACTCATTAAACATACCGGGTTAGCTACTATACTTTATCTACGAGGCGCAATCCATGAGATCATTAACTTTATATGACATAGGATAACCATAGAGGCGCCTCTAGGGTTATCGAATGTTATACTCCATTAATGCCATCATTTCATTTTGTTGGGGGACAAATAATAAATGCATCCAAGATTCCACACACATCAACGTTTATCACAATAATTCCACAATTCACGGTGTATCCCGACACTATCATATACGTCCATCAAGTTGTGGTAATGACTTATCTTTAAATGGGTAATGCATTTGATGTGAATCAAAAGTTTATGTATGAAGACTCATGCAAATCTTCATAACATAATGTTTAATAAAATTTATTTTTATAGTCTTAGTAACACAAGAGAGCTCGGTAGCTCCATTTGAACGCACAAAGAAGCGCAAGGGCAAAGGTTTGCGAAGGACGCAATTAAAAACCCGCCCTTTTTGGAGGCTAGCGCACTCCGACTTATACCTCTCTTAGAGTTTGTTCAAATAGGTGAGCCGGTGTATCTCAAGGTTGTAAGACTCCAATTTTTATTAAACAAATCTCTATTTCGATAGTTCTTAGTCAACTTTATTCTTTTCTATGAGTAACCTCAGTTTAAACCATTTTTATGCATCATACAGTTCACGTTGCACACAAAATTTCCTATCATGCATGCTAATATGAAATGTGGGTGTAATGGCTATAGACTAGGTCAATCCACCTAGCTCTCTACAACCACGGCTCTGATACCATTCTGTAACACCCCAACATGGCGGAATCATGGGGTATCACTTAGAAAAGCACAACACGACATGGAAATTATGTAGAGTCAAACTATATGCATTCATAGGATTGAAACAATCCATAAACTCACTCAAATGTATACAATAATCAATATCTATCAAAGATACACACTCAATCAATATTAAATGAAAATGTTTAAATGATAGTAGTTGATCCTAAGCATAACCCGTTAAAGGGAAATAAGGATCATGGATCCAGAAGTCCAAAGCTAGTCCAATCCTAGCAATGCAAGCACATAATCATCCATTTTGTCTCTGATTAACCTGATTACCTGAAAAGTGTACTAAAATACGTCAACATAAAGTTGGTGAGTTCGTAGGGACAAGTAATATGGGATAACCGTGTCGGATAACAACCGTTAACAATAAGTGAGGATTAGGAGAACTAATCACATCCAAGGAAAACCTATAAGGTTTCACATTATCACAATTCAATACAAGTCAACGTTCAATAATAACGATTCCATATAACGTTCAACAACGTTCCATAACAATCAATAACGATCAACAACGATGCGGCTTACATAGTTAATAATTAACAATGCGCTAACGGTGCGACTTACATCGTAAACAATGCGCTAACGGTGCGACTTATATAATAAATAATGCGCTAACGGTGCGACTTACATCGTAAACAATGCGCTAACGGTGCGACTTACATCGTAAACAATGCGCTAACATGTCCATATCAACAATTCAATCATACAATCAATCAAATCAACAATCAACAGTTAAACAAACATGTACACTTTTCAGCCCGAATCTCAATTGAGTAGGGAGGGTTTACGAAACTCACCTGGAAGTAAAGCAATTCCAAGTACTAGTACAAGTACTTTACTATGCTCAAAATGTACTCCCGGTTACCTAGAACAAGTATAAGATCAACTTATAAGCTACCACAAAGCCTAAGTGCAAAATAGGTAAATTTCAGCATGTTCCCAGCTTTGCGCCATCTACTAGACAACGACTTTGGAAGTCAAGAAGACTAGATACAACAAAACTTAGTTCTAGACATTTGTTGGGCACTCAATGGCCTTTTCAAAAATGTAAGGTTTGGTTCTTGAAGAGCTTTAATGAAAGAGTTATGATTTTTACAAAAACAAACCTGTAGCCTCGTCAGAAATCAGACCAGTTCTGAAAATCGTCGTTTTTGGCACTCTTCTGAGCAAAACCAGAAGAAATTCCGTTCTTATCAAATTTTACTGACACTTGGACCTTTCCAAAAATATAAGATACGTCTCCTAATTCGTCCAGATGAATCTTCTATGATGTTTGCAAGATGACTGAAAATTTCAGTCCTATAGAGTCCTTAAATTCATCTTGAAACTTCAAGTGATGAACCCAAGACTTTATGAACTTGATTGTTTTGTGTTATGAATGTGAGAGAGAGAGAAAAGAGCAGAGATGGATGATAGAATGATCATCAAATGCTTGCTTATATAGCCCAAGAGTTACAACTAAGTGCCAAGAACACACACCTTGGCCATGAGGTGTTCATCATGTGTTTACAACTCATCCTTGAGTGTAATGGCTGAAACTTTGGCCTTAAAACAAACCAGAATTCAGTAGGAACATGTTCATTGCATGATTACAAGCTATAATCCAAGTCTTGGTTAGTTTGTGTGGGGTTTATGTCAATAACACAAACTTGACTTGACTAATTGACTTTGGTTGACTCTAAACTTTGATTCTTGATTTATTATTTGTGTAATTAAGTGTAGTAACTAGTTTATATAAGTATAATTACTTTTATCTATGTGGTTATAAATCAATTACATGTATTTATATATTTATTAGTTAACTAATTTAAGTACACAATTGCATATTTATTTTACTAGTATGTACAATATATCTAGCTAGTTAATTGATTCCGAAATTAATAACACAAACAAAATATTCACGAGCGTACAACTTTTATTATTATAAATCCATAATATGGATAAATCATTTCATATAATATAAAGGTTGTGTCTGTTTTTGTCCTATTAATGGAATTATCATCTAGCCACCGACACTGTTCCACCGACACTGTTCCACCGTCACTGTTCCACCGACACTGTTGGAACCGTTCATTATACTTAAGGCTTCTCATATACGTTTCTTCCTGTTAGCATAGTTACTCAATTATCGTCTTATAATATATTTTCCTTATCACATATGGGCCAACATCATAGTCTTGCAACATGGGCTTAATTCTAGAAATTCAAATATGACATTTTAATTGGCCCAATTTACAGATAAGATAAAAAGAATTTACCCTTTTTATAGTTTTGACATTAAATTAATTTCCTAGTATTTTATTTTTGGTTATGGGGTTAATTTAGTTGGAACTTTAGCGGATAGCGGGTAAAAATACCCACAAATTATGAGATGGGTCGTGGCATCCCCTAAGAGTGACAGCCATCTATTTCACTTCATACTCATTCTTCCACTCACTCTATTCTTTTCTCCTCCATTTTCTTCATGCAAGATTCATCTCATTCTTTCTCAATCAAAGCAATTTCTCTTTAATTGAAGAACAATAATAATCACCACAAATAGTCTTCATTCAAGAAATTAAAGCTAGGGTTTATGTGGTGGTGGTGGTGGCCAATTTTCATAGAGAAAAGAAGGGAAGAAGAATTTCCAAATTAAAGTCTTGAATTAGCATATTATTATTGAGGTATTGATTTCCCCTAAATTTAGTTTTTATCTTCCAAGTGGAGTTAGGGTTCATGGAGTGAACCAATTTGGGGGTTTGTGATAGAACTTAAATTATGTTAATTTTTCCCCAATTCCTTAGATAACCTAGTTTGTCATTGAGTTATGTATTGAGTTTGATTATGAAATGGATAAGCTAATGTGATAATTTTGGTTTATGAGAAAAGTTGAGTTTTACTAGTTTCTTTGAAGTGATGATTATGGTAGATTGAGCTACCTAGCAATATTGTTGAAAATAAAAGAAACTCAATGACAAATGGGTTGGGTTTTGGGTTTAGAAAGGCTAGTGATTGAGTATGGCTAGGTTAAGCTAGTCAAGTTGTGATTATAAGCTTATGCATTTATGACATGATTATAGGTTGAAGCTTGTTTGTGCTTAATCGTTTTAGCTTTGTTGATCTAGTTGCGGAGGAGGTGAGTATATTTGCATACCTTTATGTTTACGTTGGGTCAATTGACCACATCATGTTGAAATGTGATATTCATATGTGGTAATTGATTTGGCTAGACCCGGGTGGGGTCAAATGTTATGAGGCCTAAGAACCCCTATTGTTGTTTTGAGAAAAGGCCTAAGAACCTCTCGGGGCCTAAGAACCCCGATATTCTCTAATGGATCCATATATGTTGTTTTTTGTGCAAGGTGAGTATGTAAATGTGGCATGACGATGTCATAGGTTGCATGTAATAGTCCTTGTACTTGCCCTCCTTCGTATTCGTAAATGTATGCAAGTATATTCACTAAGCCTTTGCTTATATTTTAGTTGTTTACCATTTTATAGGTAGTTCCGGAAGAAGGAACTAGTGTTGTTGAATTGAAAGTCTTGGTTTAGAGCTTGAAGTGTTTTTGGAAGACGTGAAGGTACTAGGTCATTCTTGGATGAATGACAACTTTTGGTTTAGAGGCTTAGAAATCCCTCTCCTCATGGCTCTTGGTACATTTTGATTTGATGGTCATACTTTTGTTAAAATTATGTAAAAGTCCAGGAGTAAAGCTTTTGGAAAGTTTGTGAAGTTGCATTTGGTCGAAATTGTGTCAAAATGGATAAATGACCCATTTGATGGTGTTCATGGGATTCGAAACAAGGTGATGTTGTAATGTATGTTTAAAATGTGTCCATGAAGTTGATATCAGTTTCTGATTTGTGTTTTAAAATGTTTGTTTTGAATTTCGAAGGTTACAAGCTTGAGCAAGTGTTGAAATGATTTTTAGGTTTGCTGTTCTGATGCTCACTGCGGCGCAGTGGGGATGGTTTTGCCCACTGCGGCGCAGTGAAATCCCACTGCGGCGCAGTGGGAGAGTGTAACCCACTGCGGCGCAGTGGGAGAGTGTAAAACCCACTGCGGCGCAGTGGGGAGTTCCCACTGCGGCGCAGTGGGAGAGTTCCCACTGCGGCGCAGTGGGGAGTGTAAAACCCACTGCGGCGCAGTGGGGTATATATATAAAAAAAAAAAAATATCTTGTGTTTTCGGTTTATCGAGTTCAGTTCTTTCAAGTTGGTATCAGAGCCAGGGTTTAAGGGATTTAGGTATTCCCTTGTATAGAGAGTGCCTAGACTTAAACCTTAGTTGAGACTCGACCTTAGGTAACCGAAATTTTATATGGGACTGAAAAATGTGTTTGATAATGTTAGATTATCTATTTGTTAGTATTTAAAGCACAATAAGAAGCCGGCCTTATTGCGGTTGAAATACTAATAAATTTATAAACTAGCGGCATCAAACCTTGGGACGGTGTAGTATCAAGTTATAAGTTTTGGCTCCTAGTCATAGAGTTAGATAGGTTGCGTGATTAAATTCGTTTTATCTACTCTTATTGAAGTATGGCCGACTATCATAATGAGGAAGAAGAGCACCACAATCAGAACGAAGAAGAAGAGCCTTTATTTGCCGAAGGTAGCATGGATATCTCGGATCAAATAGGGAGAGCATTAGAGAAATATACACCCCTCCTACTTAAGAAATTGAATGAGACTATGGAAGGGGCTGTGAATGATCACATCGCTCAAATGATCAGAGAAGAAGTGGCTGTGAATGTTCAACTAGAGTTTGAGAAGAGGGATGGCAAGGGTAAGGACGAGAAGGATGAAAAAGAGAAAGAAGTGGAAGTGACGGGAGAAAGGGGTTACAAGAAGAAGTTCACTTTTCGAGACTTTGAAGTGTGTCACCCACCGGAGTATCACGGTGATCGTGATCCCATCGTTTGTACACGATGGATATCTGAGATTGAAGGGGCGTTCCGCACTAGTCAATGCCCCTCGCACCTGAAGGTCATCTTTGCGGTTGGTATGCTAAGGAACAGTGGAAAGAGATGGTGGGATGGTTTGTTGGCAATAAAGAAGGAAGCGTTAGATCATGTTGAATGGCCCGAATTCAAGACTATGTTTTTCAAGGAGTTTAGATCAGAAGCTGAAGTGACCAAGTTGAGAAGTGAATTTCTCAATGATTGTCAAGGTAGTATGAGTTTGAACGAATTTCGAGCCCACTTCTTGGACAAGGCTCAATTTTGTCCGGAATTTCTTGAGAACGACCAATTGTTAAAGGAGCAATTCTATATGAAGTTGAAGAAGAGCTTGAGGGAAAGGATAAGCCTACGTCAAATGGAGTCTTTTTCCATGTTGGCGGATGTGGCTAGAGACCATGAAATTGAACAATCAAGAGTTGATGATGATGGTGAGTTGAAGAGGAAGCATGAGGGGAACAACTCTCCGAACAAACGGTTTAGACAAGAGGGTAGTTCCGGCAACCACTCTACTAGAAAGAATATCCCTTGGTGCCGACCGTGCAAGAGGAATCATTGGGGGGTATGTAAGGTGTCGGGGAAAGGTTGCTTTACTTGTGGGAAACCGGGGCATTCAAGCCAGGAGTGCAAGTCCAAGCCACAAAAGGCCATCATATGCTACAAATGCTTTGAGGAGGGCCACATGAGAAGCTCATGCCCTAAGTTGACCCAAGAGGAGAGACTCGAGGAAAAGAGGAGGGAAGCGGAAAGGAAAAACGCCCAAATTCACGGGAATCAACGAGGAAGGTCCTTTCAACTCACTGTGGATCAAGCAAGAAACACGAATGATGTTGTCACAGGTACATTTCTTGTTTATAATGTGCCTATGCGAATTCTCTTTGATTCGGGGGCGAATAGATCATTCGTTGCAACTAGAGTAATTCATGTTATTCCCGTGTCGAAGTCGTGTCTAGAAAATACTTTGCAAGTTGAGGTTGGTAATGGTAGAATGGAATTAGTGAAGGATGTGTATAGGGGATGTGAAATTAAAATTTCTTCGGAACTCTTTCAAGCCAATTTAATCCCTTTTCCGATGGGAGAGTTTGATATAATCTTGGGTATGGATTGGTTAAGCTCGTGTAACGCCAAAATCGCGTGTGATGAAAAGGCGATATATTTGAAGACTTCTAAAGGCGAAGACTTGGTGGTGTATGGTGATAGGAAGGAACGTTCTATTTCCGTATGTACTTTTGCTCGTGCCAAACGTTGCATTTCTCATGGATGTCATGCTTATCTTGCTCACATCGTTGATGTTGAAAAGAAACCTCTATCTATCGAAGACATCCCTATTGTTAGTGAATTCGCCGATGTTTTTCCCGAAGATTTGCCGGGCATTCCTCCCGAACGGCAAGTTGAGTTTTCCATTGATCTCATTCCGGGGGCTAACCCCATTGCTAAAACTCCCTACCGTTTGGCTCCATCGGAGATGCAAGAGATGATGAAGCAACTACAAGAATTACTTGATAAGGGTTTTATTCGACCTAGTAACTCTCCTTGGGGCGCACCGGTACTTTTTGTCAAGAAGAAGGATGGAAGTATGCGTATGTGTATCGATTATCGTGAACTCAACAAAGTCACCGTAAAGAACAAATATCCTCTGCCTAGAATCGACGACTTATTTGATCAACTTCAAGGAGCTTCGCACTTTTCCAAAATAGATCTTCGTTCGGGTTATCACCAACTCAAAGTACGTAATGAAGACATTCCAAAAACCGCTTTCCGTACTCGTTATGGTCATTTCGAGTTTGTTGTCATGCCTTTCGGTCTTACAAATGCTCCCGCGGCTTTCATGGATCTCATGAACCGTGTTTGTCGCCCTATGCTTGATAAATCCGTAATCGTATTCATTGATGACATTCTTATTTACTCTAAAAGCTCAACCGATCATGGAGTGCATTTACGTGAGGTGTTGGAAGCATTACGCAAAGAGAAGCTCTATGCCAAATTCTCCAAATGCGAATTTTGGTTAAGAGAAGTGCAATTTCTTGGCCATGTTGTTAATAGTGAGGGAATTATGGTGGACCCGGCCAAGATTAATGCGGTGATGAAGTGGGAGCAACCAAAGAATCCGTCGGAGATCAGGAGTTTTCTTGGTCTAGCGGGCTATTACCGTCGCTTTATTCAAGACTTCTCTAAAATAGCTTCCCCATTGACCAAGTTGACTCGAAAGAATATCAAGTTTGAATGGAAAAGCGAGCAAGAGTTGGCTTTTCAACAACTTCGAGAAAGGCTAAGTCAAGCACCGGTTCTTGTTTTACCGGATGGACTTGAAGATATGGTGGTATATTGTGATGCATCGTCTAATGGCCTAGGTTGTGTTCTTATGCAACGGGGTAAAGTCATCGCCTACGCTTCAAGGCAATTGAAAGAGCATGAAAAACGATACCCTACTCATGATTTGGAGTTAGCGGCGGTGGTTTTTGCTTTGAAGATTTGGCGCCATTACCTCTATGGAGTCAAGTTTACTATCTATTCCGATCATAAAAGTCTCAAGTACTTCTTTGAGCAAAGAGATCTCAACAATCGCCAACGTAGATGGCTAGATCTCTTGAAAGATTATGATTGCGAGATTTTGTATCATCCCGGGAAGGCTAATGTGGTAGCGGATGCCTTGAGTCGGAAGAGTTCTCATCATGCCTTAGTCGTTTCACCCCTTTGGGTTGTGATCACTAATGACTTCTTTGATCAAATTAGGGAAGCTCAAGAAAAGGCTTTGCGACGAGATCCTAAGAAAGAAAGGATTCAAGGTCAAATCCAATATTTTGCCAAGGATTCTCGTGGCCTTACCGTACGATTTGGGAGAATTTGGATTCCTTTTTCTTGTGAGTTGAAACAAGTTCTACTTGATGAAGCTCACAAATCCAAATATTCTATTCATCCCGGTGCTACAAAGATGTATCATGACTTGAAAGTGGAATATTGGTGGCCCGGAATGAAGCGGGATGTGGTGAAATATGTTGAAAAGTGTTTGACGTGTGCGCAAGTGAAGGCGGAACATCAAAAGCCCTATGGTATGATGCAACCCTTGGAAATTCCCAAATGGAAGTGGGAAGATATTACTATGGATTTCGTCACCAAATTGCCCAAGACACCTAGAAACCAATTCGATACGATTTGGGTAATAGTGGATAGATTGACTAAGAGTGCCTTATTTCTTCCCATTCGGGAGGCATCTTCATCCGAAGTGTTGGCAAAGATTTATGTAAAGGAAGTGGTTGCAAGACATGGAGTCCCTATCTCCATTGTTTCGGATAGAGACACTCGTTTTACTTCCCACTTTTGGCGAAAATTCCAAGATGATATGGGTACCAAGCTCAAGTTTAGCACCGCTTATCACCCTGAAACGGATGGTCAAAGTGAGAGAACCATTCAAACGCTTGAAGACATGTTGCGGGCGTGTATTATCGACTTTGGAGGCACGTGGGATCTTCACTTGCCTTTGGTGGAATTTTCATACAACAATAGTTACCATTCGAGTATTCAAATGCCGCCATATGAAATGTTGTATGGAAGGAAGTGTCGATCTCCAATTTGTTGGGGAGAAGTGGGTCAACGCGAGATAGGAGGCACAGAGATAGTGCTAAAAACCATTGAGAAGATCGATGTGATCAAAGAAAGGTTAAAAGCGGCTCAAGATCGACAAAAGTCTTACGCGGATAAAAGAAGAAGACCGATTGAGTTTCATGAGGGTGACCGTGTTTTGTTGAAAGTCTCCCCATGGAAGGGCGTTCTACGTTTTCGAAAACGTGGAAAGTTAAGTCCTCGTTTTATTGGCCCATTTAAAATTTTGGCCAAGGTTGGCAAGGTTGCTTACCGTTTGGAGTTACCGGATGAACTTTCGGGAATTCATCCAACTTTCCATGTGTCTCATCTTAGAAAATGCCTTGCCGATGAGTCTTCTTATGTGCCATTAAATGAAATAGAGATTGATAACAAGTTGAACTACATTGAAGAGCCGATTGCCATAGTTGAAGAAGAACTTAGAAGGGTACAAAATAGGACGGTGAGGACTTATAAGATTCTGTGGAAGCATGGTAAGATGTCCGATTGTACGTGGGAGTCCGAGCGTGATGTTCTAGTTTACTATCCGTCTTTGCATATGGCTTGGATCACGAGGCCGTGATCCGTTCCAAGTGGGGGAGAGTTGTAACACCCCAAAGATTTAAGGTAAAAAGAATTTAACCCTTTTTATAGTTTCGACATTAAATTAAATTCCTAGTATTCTATCTTTGGTTATGTGGTTAATTTAGTTGGAACTTTAGCGGATAGCGGGTAAAAATACCCACAAATTATGAGATGGGTCGTGGCATCCCCTAAGAGTGACAGCCATCTATTTCACTTCATACTCATTCTTCCACTCACTCTATTCTTTTCTCCTCCATTTTCTTCATGCAAGATTCATCTCATTCTTTCTCAATCAAAGCAATTTCTCTTTAATTGAAGAACAATAATAATCACCACAAATAGTCTTCATTCAAGAAATTAAAGCTAGGGTTTATGTGGTGGTGGTGGTGGCCAATTTTCATAGAGAAAAGAAGGGAAGAAGAATTTCCAAATTAAAGTCTTGAATTAGCATATTATTATTGAGGTATTGATTTCCCCTAAATTTAGTTTTTATCTTCCAAGTGGAGTTAGGGTTCATGGAGTGAACCAATTTGGGGGTTTGTGATAGAACTTAAATTATGTTAATTTTTCCCCAATTCCTTAGATAACCTAGTTTGTCATTGAGTTATGTATTGAGTTTGATTATGAAATGGATAAGCTAATGTGATAATTTTGGTTTATGAGAAAAGTTGAGTTTTACTAGTTTCTTTGAAGTGATGATTATGGTAGATTGAGCTACCTAGCAATATTGTTGAAAATAAAAGAAACTCAATGACAAATGGGTTGGGTTTTGGGTTTAGAAAGGCTAGTGATTGAGTATGGCTAGGTTAAGCTAGTCAAGTTGTGAATATAAGCTTATGCACTTTTATGACATGATTATA